>OZ038381.1:81901718-82282170 GCA_964036045.1 Eutreptiella sp. 'Long Island Sound 2002'
CAGAACAGAGAGCGCACAGGGAAAAGCGAGCAGCGGGGCAGCAACACTCGCGGAACACAAACCACAAGGGGGGGGGTCAGCAGCAGGGAGCCACCACCGCCGGGGGACGGCAAAAAGGCGCGCAGCAACCACAGAGCAGCGCGCGAACACGCAAAAACGGGACACCAACGCGACATTCACGGCACCAAAACCAGGGGGTGGGGGGGGGGCACGGCCGGCGGCGGCAACTGCCCGCGGACGGCCATTAGCAGCAACAAGCAAGCACGGCAAAGACAGGGGAAGAACAGGCGAGGAGGGGAAGACGGCGGGGACAACCACCAACGCCCCACCAGCAGGCGGGGAGCAACCAGCAAGGGGAGGAAGGACAAGAGCAAACGAGCAGAGGGGGAAAGACCCCGCGAAGAACAATGCAAGGATAAGGGTGGGGGTGGCCTGGACCACAGCAGGCGGCGACAACCGCCAGTAAGCGGCCAACAACCGCACAGACAGAAGAAAGTGGGGGGCGAACAAGGGAAAACGAGCGGCAGGGCGACGATACCCGCGAAACAACAACATGGGCTGACGCACCGCACGCGCTCAGGAGGCCCGCCCACCCGACCCAGCCCAGCAATCAGCACCACTGCACACAAAACCCAACTGCCGACCACAAACACAGACACCGAACACCCCACCACGCCGACCGTAAGGCGGCAAGGACAACAGCGAACCAACAAAACAAGCCGAGTATAGAGCCGGGTCAAACACCACAACCCGAAACCAAACCACGCAGACCACCGCGGCGGGCCACGCACAGGAGACGACCCACCATAGCGGCGGGCCCAGCACCAAAACCGCACGCCCGACCATGGAGGTGCGTCACACACCAGCACAGCGGGGCCCACCATGCTTCAGGCGGCACACAGACACAGCACGCCCCACCATGCAGGAGGCCACAGACCAACACAGCATGCCCCACTGTACGGGTGGCCAAGCATGAACACAGCACACTCGACCTTTTGCCCCTAGCACCCCGGGGATTGAGGGGATGCACAGTGCAAAAAAGCACACCCGACCATGAGGCGGGCCACGCGCCAGCACAGCAGGCCCCAGCATGAGGGGGGCTACACCCCAACAGAGTAGGCCCAGCCATGAGGCGGGCAGCAAACAGAACAGCATGCCCAACACGCGGGGGGCCAGAAACCAAAACAGCGCGCCCCACCGTGCAGGGGAACACGCAACAACACAGCGCGCCCCAGTATGAGGGGGGAAACGCACAAACACAGCATGCCCCACCATGATGGCATCACGCACCAACGCAGCACGCTCCACCATGAGGAAGGCTACACACCGACACAGCATGCCCAACCATGCAGCAGGCCAGGCACCAACACCGCACGGCCTACGATGAGGAGAGCCACGCACCAACATGGCACGCCCCACGATGGTGGGGGGCGCAACCCAAAACAGCACGCCCCACGACGAGGGGGGCCACGCACCAACAAAGCACGCCCAACCCTGAGGCGGGCTATGCACTAATACAGCACGCCCCACAATGAGGGGGGCCACGCACCAACACAGAACGCCCCACCGTGAGGCAGGCTACGCACCAGCACAGCAGGGCCCACGATGAGAGGGGCCATGCACCAACACAGCAAGCCCACCATGAGGGGCGCCAGGCACCATCACAGCACGCCCAACCAGGAGGCGGGCCACGCACCAGCATAAGTCGCCCCACCAAGAGGCATCCACACACCAACACAGCACGCCTCACCATGAGGCGGGCCAGGCACCAACACAGCACGCCCCACCATGAGGGGGGCCAGGCAGCAACACAGCATGCCCCACTACGAGGCGGGCCACGCACCAGCGCAGCACGCCTCACCATGTGGGTGGCCAGGCACCAACACAGCACACCCAAGCATGAGGGGGGCCTTGCATCAACATGGCACGCCCGACCATGAGGCGGGCCACGCACCAACACAGCACGCCCCACCATGAGGCGGGCCACACGCCAACACAGCACGCCCTACCATGAGGGGGATCAGGCACCAACACAACACCCCAACAATGAGGTGGGCCGCGCACCAGCACAGCATGTCCCACCATGAGGTGGGCCACGCACCAACACAGCACGCCCCAGCATGAGGCGGGCCAGGCACCAACACAGCACGCCAAACCATGAGGGACGCCAGGCACCAACACAGCAGGCCCAACCATAAGGTGGTCCGCGGACCAGCAAAGCACACCTGACCAAGGAGGAGAGCCACACACCAGCACAACACGCCCCCCCATGGCGCGGCACACACACGAGCACACACGCCCGACCATGTAGCCGCAGCACCCACAAGCGCGGCACGTCCGACCATAGGGGCGGGCCCGGCGACAGCACTATCCCGGCGCAACGCAACGGGAACAACAGACACCGACCCAAAAATGGCCACTGCGGCCCCACACACGTGAGGGCAGGACAAGCCAAACATCAGGCGGTGAAGACGACGGCAAACCAAGAAAGCCAGCCAAGCATAGTGCTGGCAACAACGTAACAAACTCATACACAAACACACCAAACCCGGGCGAGCACTTGATGTGCATTCTTTTGGATGCAATTGAGTTGGTTAGGAATCTGGGGCATAGGAGTTAGGCCAGACACAGGATATGGCTTGGCCAGCATGGCCAAGCAGCTGAAGTCAGAATCAGTTAGAAAGTAGAACCACAATAAGTGATAGAAACAATTGAGTATAGGGGTCTTGGGACCGGAGACCACTAGGCTTAACCTACAAGGCCCAGGGCAAGAAGTGCCTACTTTATTTCGGTAGTACCTCCATGAAGGAAGATACCTCCGCTCACCTGAGTGGTAGAGGTGAACTTCATGGGGGGATAGGGTTATAACACTAGTTACTTTGAGAACGTGTACTTCAAGGTTCACAAGAGTGATAGAAATGATTACATGTTAGTCTCAACATCATCCCTAGGTTTAGGGGGGGCTTGGCCTGCATCAAGTACCTCAGGAAATACATGGTAGTGACTTTTTCTTACTACAGGCACAGGAAAGAACTCACTCACCGGGGACAGACAAGCCAAACCTACACAGACACACACACCGAGGTCACCACAAAAGGGACCACGAACACCACACCACACACGGCAACACAGTAACGTACAAGCTGCACAACACGAACACACACGGAGCACGACCCACCACCCCACACCGGTAACAACATGCACCACCACAACTAGCAGACCACTGCCAGGAATGGCGAGGAACTGCACCCAGGGCCCCCAGCCAGGATTGGCGAGGAACCACCCACGGCCTCCAGCAGGGATCCGGGCCAAGATTGGCGGGGAACTGCGCCCAGGGCCCTCAGCCAGGATTGACGAGGGACCACCCACCAACACCACTGGCAGATCCCAGCCAAGAATGGCGGGGAAATCCGCCCAGGGCCCTGAGCCAGGATTGGCGAGCGATTGCCCGCGACCGCCAGCAGCAGACCCAAGCCATAAATAGCGGGGAACTGCACCCAGGGCCCTCAGCCAGGATTGGCAAGGGACCACCCACAAACACCAGTGGCACACCCAAGCCAGGAATGACGGCGAACTGAACCAGGACCCTCAGCCACGATTGGCGAGGGAACCTCCGCCACCGCCAGCAGCAGACACCAGCCAGGAATGGCAGGGAACTGCCCCCAGGGCCCTCAGCCAGCAGGGGGCCCACCCACTACACCTACAGGCACAAGAAACCACTCACGCAGCGGGGACACACACACACCCCACCCACACAAAGACACATACTGAAGGCACCACAAAGGGGATCAAAAACACCACACGACACACCACAACACAAGAACGCACACACCTCGCACCAAGAACACACACGGACCACTACCCACCGCCCCGCGCCGGGACCACCCACCACCAGTAGCAGACCACAGCCAGAAATGCCGAGGAACTGCACCCAGGGCCCTCAGCCAGGATTGGCGAGGGACCACCCACCCCCACCTACAGCAGACCCCAGCCAAGAGTGGCGGACAACTGCTCCCAGGGCCCTCAGCCACGATTGGGGAGGGACCCCCGACCACAGCCAGCAGCAGACCCCAACCAGGAATGGCAGGAAATTGCCCCGAGGGCCCTCAGCCAGGATTGGCGAGGGACCACCCGGAAACACCGGCAGTAGACCCAAGCCAGGAACGGTGTGGAACTCCAGCCAGGGCCCTCATCCAGAGCTTCCGGGGTCCACCCAAAACACGCACACGCAACCGCACATGCAACAGGGACACACATGCCACCACCAGACAAACACAAACACCAAGAACACCACGAGAGGGACCACGAACACCACACCACAAACCACAACATGCGCACGCACACACCGCACACCACGAACACACACGAAGCACAACTCCACGCCACCAGCAACAGACTCCAGCGAAGAATGGGGGGGAACAGCACCCAAGGCCCTCAGCCAGGAAATGCGAGGGACCAACCACCGCCGCCGCCAGCGGACCCCGGCCCGAAATGGAGGGGAACTGCAGCCACAGACTGGTGCCCACAACAGCCGCAAGCCGGAGCCAGGAGAGGCAGGGACTAGCACTCGGAGACCCCCCAGCGACACACAACACACACAGCCGCACACACACCAGCGCACACAGAGGAACCAGCCACGCCACACCCACACCAACAACAACACAGGCGCCGCAAGAACACAAGACACGCAAAAGCACATACGCACCACACAGCGAGCTCCACACACACCTGCCCGCGGCACAAGCAAATACAACGCAGGAGACCCCCGACCCACCAAAACCAGCATCAGACCATCAGTCAGGAAGGACGAGGAACCACCCAGCGACCCCAACGGCAGATCCCAGCTAGGAATGACGGGCAACACCACCCAAGACCCCCCGCCAGGATTGGCGAGGAACCCCCAAACACCGAAGACGACACGCACAGCCCAGCACCGGGACCAGCGGACCAGCCAAACCACAACGCCTGCCAGGCCCGCCACCAGGAGGGGCAAGGGCCCAAGCCCAGAAGCGGTCACCAACCGCCCACACGAACCCACTACCAGACCCCCGCCAAGGGCGGCAAGGGAACGCGCAACCAAGACGCACAGTAAGAAAAAGTGCTTTTCCAATGCTTTAGGGTATACTTTAGTTGTATAAGAGGTGCTCCAAGCACTCATGCATTGTTATCTGAGTATTCGCCCAACAAAAATGGGTGATAACACATTTTGACCTATGGAACCAAACACTACATCAGGATGTGGTGTGGACCCCTTTATCCCCAAGCTATAGGCACTAAAACATCTTCTCCTGGGTTGCTGAGGCACTGATATACTGAAGGGAGAGCCTATGAACTTATCTATGTTTTCTCATCAATTCTTAGCTATCCTAGTGGTATGCACCCTAGGGGGTGGGGCACCTCTTTTTGAGAGGTCCTGGGTTCAATACCCAGTCAGCCTAGCTAAGTAGGAATATCCGATGTGACATGGCAGTGACCTCAGCGCCACAAGCCATGCCAACTCAGCGCCTATGGGACCCAGAAACAAAGAGTGCACATCTCAAGATGGCACTGTGGATGAGAGAGAGCCCTTGGGGCAGTTTTTCAATCAGTTTTTCTCAAACATTAAAAGATTTCATCCTGAATTGCAATGTATGCTAAATGCTGTGGTCTATTGTTGATAGTTGCCTTTATCTAACTCGTTGTGACTGCAGCCCTTCATGCTTTGATCCTGATCTTCTTCTACTTGCTTATCTCTGGCTTGGGCTATCCTGGATTGGTTGTATTTCAACAATAAAATATTTTCCTCATGCAAAACAAGCAGCAGGAACCCTACACCAGCAGCGAGCAGCAGCAGAGGCACAACAAACACACAGTGTTGAAATCACTATAAAACGTTCTGGTAGCAAGAGGCCGACACCCTCTGCGTACCAGCAGCAACCCCCTGCCGTACATGCAGTGCGCCGAGATCTGTCATATATAAGCAAGAAGGGCCAACAAATATGGACACAAAGGAAGAGGACACCGACGTGAGGAGGGCGCCTGAGGCACCAGCAATGCCAGCACCTGGTGAACCTGAACCCGGACCTAGCGCTGTACCTTCGGTGCCCTTACATGGGCCAGTGGACGTGGCGGATGATTCGCTGCAAGGACTTCAGTTGGCCTTCCGGGCCCTCTCAGTCGAGGGGGTGGACGACAATCCTGTGAAGAGAAAGGGAGAGAGAGAGGAGGATGCTGGAGAAAGCATGGCAGACAAAGGAGTAGACCATGGGCACGACCCGACGAGTGATTCGACCTTCGAGGGCGCACCAAGCGCTTCTGGCCTCCACGCATCACCCTCTCCTACAACCACCACACTCCCAACTCCAGACCGGGCCGCTGCAACATCCACACCCATAACCGACCCGCCTATGGCTGAGGGCACAGGCTTTACTGGTATGCCTACCTACCCTGCCTATGGTGTGAACCCACCTACCACTGCGTTTCCAGATGCAACTACTACCAATGAGCCGGGGGCCTCCAATTCTGCGCCGCGATGGTATGCGGCTGACTATCACCATCCTCTACCCACTACGGGAGCCTATGTGGATGTTCCTGGGTATGCAACCCTGAGTGGGCTAGGAGAGGACCTGAGTCATGCCGGAGCAGGAGTAGAGGATCAAGGAGATCCTCCAACAGGTCCCTGACGCAATCGGAGATAAAAGAGGCTCTCCGAGGAGCCACCTCTGAACTTGTGGGCGATCTCACTCAAGAGATTCGGGCTAAACTAGAGCCCCTGATTCCGCCCCAAGCGTCACCTACCATGGTGGGAATTTCACCCCATCGAGTGCAGGCTAACAACCTTGTGGCAGGGTTGACAAACACCCTGGGGAGCCTGAGGAGCCGACAGATGCCGACCCCTGCAGCGATACCGAGAAGCCCTTTCGTACCGAGAACGGCCAAGCCGCCCTACAGCCAAGTGGGTAATTCTACGAGAGCCGAGCTGGACCGGCTGGGGCTGACAGCCCTGAGGGCAATGGTTGACGTGGAGCCCTATGGCTCTAGCGACTTAGGTGGGGACCTCTCTGATGATGTGCCGCCGTCGATGACTTCTGCTTCGCCCTCGGAGGACGACGACCCTGAGGACCCTGAGAACCCAAGTAGGCAGAAGAAAAAGAAGAACAGGAAGACCAGGCGCCCTGAGGGACGCAGGTCTCAGGTGGCTAAGGCCATTGCCACCTCCAAGATCGTGGTGAACTTGCCTGAGTTCACAGGCAAGGACCTCAGCGAGTTCGCTGAGAATTTTGGCCGGTTCCTTCGATTGACCTGCCAAACCCACGCTAGTGGACGGGTCAAGTGCGATCTGCTCCTGCAGTGTTGCAAGACCAAGTACCTGGAGAAGCAGGTCAAGCAGATCCTGACTAAGTCCGACACCTCTGCCGATGTGTTGGTTGCCTTGGAGAGGCAGTACCCGACCTATGAAACCGAACTCTTAATCAGGGCCGAGATCCAGAACCTGGCCGTGCTGCCGAACAACCCCAAACCTGGCAGGGTCTCTGAGCTATTGGCTGACCTGGATCACTGGGCTGGACGATTGACGCCCGGTTCCTACAGCAGCGACGACCTGCTTTTCTGGTTGGTGGCTAAGCTCTCCCGAGAGCTGTGGGACGAGTGCCGTTCAACGGCAGAGCGCAAGGCTAGAGCCCTCCACTACGAGGATTTATGTGTACTACTCCTGGAGCTGGCGCCTGAGAAAGAAAGCGACCAGCACCTGAACAACTACCATCCTGGAGGGGGATGCTCTGGAAGCCAAGACAAAGGGTACCAAGGATCCAGACCTGGACAGGGGACTACACCCGCACACGCCCGCATCATGGAAAACGTCAAAAAGCTCTTCTGGTGTGATGCCAGAGATGAGCAGGGCCACCTGCAGCACGCCCCAGACTGCGAGCAGCGAGACTGCTTCGTAGTCCAATGGAAGAAGCAGGAGACCAACACCGGAGCCAAGGCAAAGATGCCGGATCACTACAGGTGTACTATCACCTGTGCCTTCTGTGGGAAGAGGAAGCACTATGAGGATGAGTGCTACCACAAGCAGCGCCTGTCGGCGAAGCTGAAGGGTGAGGATCCTGGCAAAGGCTCTGGCAAAGGTGGAGGCAAAGGCAAAGGCAACGACTCCGGCAAGGGCAAGTCGAAAGGACGTGGACAAGGGCAAGACAAGAATCAAGGTGGACGAGGAGGAGGCGCTAACCGCCAGCCAGACAAGGACAACAAGAACCCGGACAAGAACGGAGGCAACCCGAACCCTAATCCAGGGGGGAACTCCGAGCCCTCTGGGGGGCAGTCTGGTCCGACCACACGCTCACAAATGCAGGCCCAGCGATAACAAGGGGCTAAGCGTGAGCATGAAGGCGTTGATGACAGCAACGCTAAGAAGAGAAGCAATTTCATGAGGATGGCCCGCAAATCGCAGAACAAGGGGTTTGAGGTGACCTGTCCCACGGAGTTCTGACGGGGACGCTCCGGTGGGGCCCTGGACTCGGTGTTCTGGGTACGTATCCGACTAGGGGGACGTGGATACCTGGGGGTATGCGACACTGGGGCCACCATATCTATAGTGGCCAAGAAAACTTTAAGTTTTGGGAGCCTGAAGAACTCCATGACCACCGCGGCTATACAAATGGGGGATGGGCATGTGGTGCACAGCTGCGAGGACTGCAAAGTGGAGGTACCTATGGGCTCCCGAACGATCGCCCATAGGTTCTCTTAGCCCACGCAAACTGCACCCTGTTTTTCACCTCAGGGGCGGCATTTGTGTGCAAAAAAAAGCGCAGTTTCCGCGTGTTTCCACCTGAAAACTGAGAATTAAAAAACGGAGGAATCTCAAATATATTTTTTTAGGCTATCAGCGGAATGCAAGTAGTCAGAGGTATCAAAAAAACTATTTTTTTGGCATGTTGGGTGCGCGAGGCCTCGCGCACTCAATTATGCAGAATGTGTATTTCCCAATGGTCCTGAATAAACAGTATTCCATGCCAAATGAGGCTCTGATGTCTTCATGGGTGCCTCATGGTGTACCGTTCGGGTCATGTCAGCAGCAAGAGTGGTCAATCAATGGACGTTTTGTACACGCCATGCACGATGTAAGGTGTAATAAATCTAAAAAGGCGGGTTGCCCTCATTCCTTGCTAAACACACGATTTTCAGTTAGTTTACCTACAAATGAGGTGCCCAGCCTTCCATCTTTTGGGGCTGTACAACAGTTTGTCAGAAGCGCTAGGTCACAGGACGTATGAAGCAAGTGCTCTAGAGGAGGATAGTCTAATCGCTACTCTTGAGCTCACTGTTTTCACAAGATTCCAAAAGAGAGGAATCTCAAAAGGCCTTTTGGAGGCTATCGGCAGAATGCAAGTAGTCAGGGGTATTCAAAAACCCATGCTCCTAGCATGTTGAGTGCGCGAGCCCTCACGCACTGAGCGTTCCGCTGTGCAAGTCTTTAACCCATATTGAATCTCGCAGTTTTGCTGTTGCTCCATCCTTGCTTCATGCCACTTCTGATGTCAAAAAGTGATCTCAAAAAAGCCTGAAAATCTCACTCCAGCTGGCTGAGTGCGCGAGGCCTCGAGCACTCAGCCTCCCATAATGAGTACTTTTTCATGTGGACATGTACAGGATGTGTGAACAGCGCCCATCTCTAAAAGTTTTCCAGACGATCCAAAAATTGGTATTCTTCAAATTAGCCAACAAATTTTTTTTTCGGGGAAAATGACCGGTGAACCCTCTGATTATGGACTCAAGAATGGTTATTTGACCCCCCTAAAAACAGCAAAAAATGGGCAAAACTGATGAAAAATGCATTTTTTGGGACAGTTTGAAAAACAGTATTTTCAAGATGGCAAAAAAAACTATTCTTTTCGGTGACAAAATCTAGGTGCTTAGGTGAAAAAAAGGGGGTGCAGTTTGCGTGGGCTAAGGTTCTATGTGATGGACACTGAGGCCTTCGACTTTGTATTGGGGACTGACTTCGTAGTGCAGCACTCCCAGATACATTCCCTGACGCTGCAAGCGCCCTACCTCCTCTACGTGGACCACGGCATGGGCAGAGAGTCCGTGTCACTGGAGCAGTCTGACCACACCTCGAGCTACCTGAGGGTATGGAAGGAGGAGCCCTCGAACATGATGGCAGCCTCCAAAACTGAGGACTATGAACTATTTGGGGAAGTCCTAGACCAAGGTCTGAAGGAGTTGGGTTACTCTAGAGAAGACCTGAGTGTGGACCTGTTCGCCAGCGACAAGCAACTTGTCCTGGACCTTTACTGCAGCAAGGGGAAGAACTGCAGCTAAAAAACTTACTGGCCCTCCTTCGGGATGGCCTACGGGAACCCGGGGTTCAGTGATCTGGGGAGGGTCTTGACCAAGGTGGCCTTGGAACGTTCCCGTATGGTCCTGTGTTCCCCCGACTGGGGAGCCGATGGGGGCAACGAGTACTGGTGAACCCTCCTGGACAGGCTGACTATCAGCTCTGTTCGGTTACCTGATGAGGCCATCTACGTGCCTCTGGGGCGTAAGACGCCTATTGGGAAACCCAGATGGGGGAGCATGCTCAATGTGGTGGACGAAGGTCCTACCTCCATCCCCTGGGAAGACCCGGACTCGACTCTGGTCCAGGCTATACAACGAGAAAGCGATGGACTCGCCTTGGGTGACTTGAAGGATCGACTACAACCTCAAGATGCTATTGAGACTATACCCGGAGGAGATGAATACGTCGTGACTAACACCAACGCCCCTAACTCTCCCTGCCATGTACCTGTATCTGATGGAGTCTCTGATTGTGGACTACCCGAGCTCCCGAGCCCTATCCATTCAGATGACGAAACTGAGCATGACGCCTTCTTCGTGCAGACTTGCGTGGAGGAAGTGGACAACGCCGAGTACGTCGCCCCACTGAAACCCCTACTCTCCATGAGGGTGGAAGACCCCGTGGACGAAGAGCTGGACCCCAGATCCGGGCTAAGGGAGTATGTGGACTCCAAGGGGAGGTTGGTGGCAAAAAGGCCATGCTACGCTGAGCCTACCCGCAGCTCATGGCCACTGAAGCAAGGACGTAAGGGATATCTATCCTAATTGAACGAGGACCTCGAACAGAAGATCACCAACTGGCAAAGGGAGGTAGATCTTAACTTCATGAAGAGCGTGTGGGGGGCCCGTGTGAGGACCCCAGAGGAGGACGACCTCTCGGAGGAATGTGTATGTGAACCTCCTCGAGCGTGCCTATGTTGCCATCGTCCACCGGAGATGGTTGAACGAGACCTACTATATGCCTACCAAGGGTTGAAGGATACTACCTCTCAACGTCTATTACTCAGGGGGCAAGCAACTTACACTCCGACGAGGACATGGAGGACAAGATCAAGCTATTGAACCCGCGAATGCAGACGCTTATAAGGACCTATCTTGAGGTGTTCGGAGAACTACCCCCTCCAGCCTCATGTGACAAGCTGGTAAAGATGGACCTCAAGCTGAAACCCGAGTTGGTGGGTCACAAGATCCAGAGGAGACCCTATCCAGCTCCTAAAGAGCAGGCCGACGAGGTTGAGCGACAGATACAAGAATGTATCGACGCTGGCCTAGTCCTGGAGTACAAGGACCGGGACTACCCCCAACACTGCAGCCCCTCTTTCCTGGCGGCTAAGCCTGGGTCTACAGCCAAACGGCTGGTAGTGGACTACGGAGAGCTGAACAAGAAAACGCTGAACAACTCAGGGTTCATTCCTAATATGGAGTCTACCCTTGAGAAGATGGCCTCCTGTCGCTACAAGACCAAGATGGACAAGAGGAGCGGATTCTGGCAGGTGGACCTGACGCCCAACGCTCAGGAGCTACTAGCCTTCATCACCCCTCAGGGGAGGGTGTTCAAGTGGAAGGTCATGCTGTTTGGCGTGGCCAACGCACCCGCTCTATTCCAAGGGCTGATGAACAAGATCTTGTCCATCCTACGAATGACACCTAAGGTGCAGGAACTTATATCCCCTGGGGCCCAGATGGAAGCACAAATCGACGATGTATGCCTCGGGACCAATACGGAGGAGGATCACCTAATCCTCTTTGGTGAGTTCTTTGCGGTGTGCCAGGAGAACCACACACGACTCAAGCTAGAGAAGTGTGAGTTCATGCGAGAGACCATGCAGTACCTTGGGTTTGACGTTGGCTATGGGTGGTGGACCCCAGCGGCCTCTAAGGCGAAACCCCTCATGGACGCTAAGGTACGACAGGAAGACCCCAAGAAAGGACTTCATGATGTACGCAGTTTCATTGGGGCGTGCAACTTCTATCGCCACCATATCAAAAACTTCACCTACACCAGCGCCATTCTGACGGACTTGATCAAGAAGAGTACTACTTGGCGCTGGGGCCCACAAGCGCAAGAAGCGTTTGACGAGCTCAAAGACAACGTGGCCAACGCTAAGTGCTTGGGGGGGCCTAGGGCACAAGGGGAGATTATCCTGGTGACTGACGCCAGCAATGTGGGCGGTTGTGGAACGTTGTTCCAATGGCAAGCACTAGAGAAGGAGGAGTTCAACTCGGCCATTTCCCAATGGGGGACTGAAGGTCTCAACCGAGATGGAACTCTCAAGCACAGCTACCCTGACGACAAGTGGGTCCTAGTACGGCTGGGCCACTGGGACTGGAAATGAAACCAGGCCAGGGGGAACTACTCCACCTATGAGCAGGAACTGCTCGCGGGTATGCCGGTGCTATCCTCTCAGGCACAACTGTTTGGCAGTAACCCTGTGGTCTGGCTGTGCGACCAGGAGCTGGTCCCCACTTTCCAGAAGGGTCCCCCAACTGGGAAGGCCAAGCTACGGCGCTGGTGGACCTACCTCAGCCAGCTACGGCTGACGGTACACCATATCCAGGGAGTGAAGAATGAGTGTGCAGACTACATCAGCCGCAGTGACTTCGACGCCCTGATTGATGCCCGGTCTGAAGGGCTGGCTAAGGAGGCGTTCAGCCGTATGGACGTCCACTTCGATCTCAACATGACTCTGATACGCCCCTTGGATGGACTCCAACAATCGGAGTACCTGAAGGAGTTTGGGGATATCTACAAGCGCTTGGAGAAACGCCTTGAACCCCTCCTGCTCAACCAAGATCAGTGGAAGAGGGACAAGAGCTACCTCCGTCACGAGGACCGCATCGTGGTACCCAGTGACAGAGTCCGTGCGCTGCTGAAGTGGACCCATGAGTCCAGCGGTCATGTGGGTGCTGACCGTACCCTGAGGCTATTCAAGCAGTGGTACCACACTACGTGGACTGACGACCAACTGCGGGAAACCCTCCAGCCTATCGTGGACAAGTGCCCGTGTAGGTCCTGCAAACTGGGGGATATCAGGGACAGGGGTCTCTACTCGACCCTGCCCATCCCTCACTGTGCTAACAGTGTTCTATACGTGGACTATACGGAGATGCCGAAGTTCGGGGGCTATGACTTCGCCCTCGTGGTAACCTGTGGGTTGACCAGGTTTACCAGGGTGTTCCCATGTACCAAGCACATTACCGGGGAGGAGACTATCAAGATACTTCTGGAGGAGTGGTTTTGTGTCTATGGGGCGCCCAAGGAGATCAACTCCGATGAGGATGTACGAGTGCGCTCAGATACCGGCTGGTACAAGAGGGTCCTGAGATCCCTCAATGTCCAAGTGTGTACGGGGATACCCTACTCTCACACGAGCAACCCCCTATGTGAGCGACAGATTCGTGTCCTCAAGGAGAATGTAAGGATATGGTGCAAAACCGAATGCACCAGAGACTGGGTGAGACTACTCCCCGTGATATTCTTGATGATGAACTCCCAAGAGAGTTCGGCTACTGGCTACTCGCCCCATGAGCTATTCCCAGGGCGCCAGGCGTGGTTCCTACATGCCCCCTATCCAGAGGACACCCATTCTTCCGTGGGTGAGTGGGTCCATGAGCAACAAGCGAAGGTGGACAAGGCCAAGGCTATGCTCCAGAGAGTGAGGGAGCGTCAGTTGAACAAGAAGAACAAGCACCGAGTACCGGCCACCTACCAAGAGGGGGACTGGGTGCTGGTGCACGACAGTCGACTACCCGCCTGACCACGCTCTACCAGCGATGACCCATACTTCGGGCCCTACAAGATTCTATCTGTGGATGGACACCGTAAAATCGTGCGGTGTTCTCCCCGTCTAGGGGGGACCCTGGTGTGCGCTGCTGAACAAGTGAAGCGCTACTATGATCCTGAAGACCTCTGTGGGGAGGAGTGGGAGCTGAACGACGAGGAAATCGCCGCCCTAGACCTACAAGGGGGTGCCAGCCCTATGGAAGTTGAAGGGGAACTCCCCGACATGAACGCCGAGGAGATGGCTGAGGGGGGCTTCTACCTGGTGAAGTCTGTCCTACGCCACCGCTATCGCCAGGGTTGCCGCTTCCTCACCGTCTGGGAAGGGTTTGGAGTCGAAGAGGCCACCTGGGAGCCCTTCTCTGCGTTTGTTCTACCTGAGGGACGCCTAAACTCAGTTCTGGTTGACTACTTGTCCCAGAACAACCTTGGTGAGTTGCTGAGGCTCGCTGAGACGCTTGCCTCCAAGATTAAAGTTAGGGACTGAACGCTACCCCTAAGTGTGCTACAAATGTCTGTGTGTGTCTCATTTCTCTCCCTGGCATGGCTCCCAAATCAACAGGCTTCGCTGATGTTGGACGGAAGGTCCTAGTCAGTTACTAGTACCAGTCCTATGGCGCCCAACTTCTGTGCTGGGCCTATCCATGGGGGAAGACGGCAAAAGCCCTACCTACTAGAGGGGAGGGGTGGCCAAGTGTGCTAAGGGCATACAGAACGCCCTTTTTTGCTAAAGGGCAAAAGCTAACGCACTCCCCTGCCCACGTGGAAAAGCACGCGGGACAGGAGGCACCACTACTCTACACACCCTACCTACAGTGGCACCATCCTGGTGGGCGAGCAGTTTTGCAACTGGCTCAAGCCCCCACTCAGGACTACCACTCCTACACGCACGCTCTACTGGGTGGCGTTGAGGATGAAGACAAGAGGCCTAGCGGCTCACCTGTGAGAGTGCAAGAAAACACAGAGCTACCAAGCTCCTGTGGCCTAACAGGGACGCCACAACGTGTTTCCCTGCTAGGGCTTGGAGGGAAGGGGTGCTCTTGTTGCGTGCTCAGCGTGAATGTTGAAGATGTCGGGCTACGCTTGCCACTCCTGGCTGAGTCGTAGCTTGTTGTTTGTGTGATCAGCGCCATATTTTTTAGCACGGCTCAAGGGACTGCACCAGTTCACCCTGACCTTCCCACCTGAAGAGCAAAGGCGGATGAAGGAGCGCCTGCAGCGGAGGAACCAAGACCATCTCCACGTATTATACGCTTCTCAGATGGCCCTATAATACGCTGTCCACAAAAGCCCCTATCAAGCAAGCAAGCTTAAGGAACTCCACCCGTTCTCTTATAGAACGTGGGGTGGAGCCCCTGGGTAACCCAAACAAGGTTTACCGTGCGCATTTCGTGTGGCCTACCCTTTAATGCGTGTGTGAATGCACGAGCATGCACGGGTTTACCGTCAACCGTTTTACTTCCTAATTTTGTCCATAATCACGAACTCCAGCAGGAGGTGGCCCCACCTGGGCTTACCTACCGTACTCACCGCTGGGGAGTGAAGCAAGGTGAGAGGAAAACAAGACACAAGCGAGAAACGACGCTATGCATATGTGTGTATGTCTAATCACCCTGGACTTACCTCTAATCATCAGCAATCTTCCCAATCTATCCCTCCATTGTTTGTTAGCGCTGCTACAAGGCACGTTCACGGAGACACGAGACGAGCAATGTGCATGCTGCATACGAGACGAGCACACCTGTGGTTTATACCTGATTCATTGAAGTCCTTCTGTTGATTTTTGAAATCTTGAATCTTCAATTCCTTCTGCCAATGTGGGTGGAATCTTTATGTCAGTCTATTTATGTGTGTTTCGTCATTTTCGTCATTCTGCGTAACATACGTTTATAATCTCATTATTTCTTTATTTTCCGGCGCTTCGCTAGGAGCCGCTCCTGCGCGCCGCCATTTTCTGCGTAGGAATTTCTTGATTTAAAAAATCAAGAGATGACTACAAAGTGACAAATTTTATAAAAATGTGCATCTGATGCACAATTGGATTCTGTCCAGGTGTCTGCCTTCAGAAAATTTCTAGGCCGTCATTTGACGGATTTAGGTGTTGTCGCTTCGCGTTTGCGTGGATTCGTCTCTCATCTTCCCATTCCTCTGTTGTACAGACCTCCTCGCAAAGCCTCGTTGAGTAGGCCGCTGTTCTGGGCGAAAAGCAGCGGCAGGGGATTGAACCGGAATCAAGACCCCTCCAAGGGGCAATTCTAATTAAATCAGCGCACCCTCGCCCCAGTACCAGGACAGGTGTCTCCATCAGGTTCCTTGAGACTTGGGTCGAGCGTCCTATGAGAGTCTGGCGTTGGGTTGTGTTACGCTGTAGCTTGGAGGGGGGGATGCACATGCATATGGTTATGGCATGCCCTACTCTAACCCAACCAAGCCAGAGGAACCCCGGCAGCGCCAAGAGCGCTGAGTTTTCTGTTGGGGATTGTCATCAACAATGCAGCAAGAGTCGCTGGCCATGGTAAAGCCCTCTTTTCCAGTGTTAGACAGCTATAGGTATTTTCAAGTAGATGTGGAAACCAAGGAAAGGACAAGAAAAAATCCCTCTTTCCTGAAAATGCGACAGTGGTGGCGACCACAGCACATGGGGGCAGTAAGAAAAAGTGCTTTTCCAATGCTTTAGGGTATACTTTAGTTGTATACGAGGTGCTCTAAGCACTCATGCATTTTCATCTTAGTATTGGCCCAGCCAAAAGGGGTGATAACACATTTTGACCTATGGAACCAAATTCTAAATCAGGATGTGGTGTGGACCCCTTTATCCCGAAGCTATAGGCACTAAAACATCTTTTCCTGGGTTGCTGAGGCACTGATATACCGAAGGCAGAGCCTATGAATTTATCTATTGTTTCTCATCAATTCTTAGCTATCCTAGTGGTATGCACCCTAGGGGGCGGGGCACCTCTTTTTGAGAGGTCCTGGGTTCAATACCCAGTCAGCCTAGCTAAGTAGGAATATCCCATGTGACATGACAGTGACCTCAGCGCCACAAGCCACGCCACCTCAGCACCTATGGGACCCAGAAACAAAGAGTGCACATCTCCAGATGGCACTGTGGATGGGAGTGAGCCCTTGGGGCAGTTTTCCAATCAGTTTTTCTCAAACATGTAAAATATTTCATCCTGAGTTGCGATGTATGCTAATTGCTGTGGTCTATTGTTGATACTTGTCTTTATCCAACTCGTTGTGACTGCAGCCCTTCATGCTTTGATCCTGATCTTCTTCTACTTGCTTATCTCTGGCTTGGGTTATCCTGGATTGGTTGTGTTTCAACAATAAAATATTTTTCTCATCAAAAACAGGCAGCAGGAACTCTACACCAGCAGCAAGCAGCAGGAGAGGCACAACAAACACACAGTGTAGAAATCACTATAAAACTTCCTCGCACCAGCACCAGGTCTCAACCAGGAGCAAGGACATCGCTAGCACCCACACCAACCCCGGCTAGGGGCAGCAGAATACCACAGCCACAAGCACAACCACCGTACCGCTCAGTGCAACAGCCACAGGCACTGCCACCGGACCCCCAGCCCAGAAGGAGGAAGGACTACCCATAACTAGCCCTGCAACACCACCGGCAGGCCCCAGAGCTGATATACAAGCCACGCCACACCACACGACGCACAACAAGACAAGCACCCCAAAAAGACGGGAAACGCCAGCCCAAACCGCCCCAAGCCGGACCAAGCCAACAGCAACCGGCAACCCCTCTACACAGGCACAAAAACAACAAGAGGCGGGACCCCCCCAACCCCGCCCACCACGCAAACTATAGACAGCGTACCACCACCAGCCAACAAACACTAAACAACCGGCCACACAGCCCCACGGCGGACACATCCACTGCACCACCCCAAAGACCACCAACACGCAGCAACCCAGAACTACGCGCCACCGAGCACCACCACCACTCCAGCAGCAGGCCACGCAGCGCCTACCAGCCACCACAACGCAGCACGCACACCGGCATTCCGCCACAGCCCCGGCAGCCAGACACACCCCACACACAACCACCAACCCACAACCACCGACCACCAACACACCCAGCCAACAAAACTGACACCAAACCCCCAGCTAGGATAGGCAGCAAAACCGCAAAACACCGCTATCCAGGTCACAAGGTCCTAAGTCAGGAATGGCGGGGACCGACACCACCAAATATCCCCACACCAGCAAGTTGGGGGACCCACACCCAGGCACACAGCCGCCAGCCCCACACAGGAATAGCAAGCCACCCCCTGGAAACCGCTGCAGGCCGCACAAAGACAGCGGTACCAGCCCCCAGCCAAGAACTTGAGGAACCATACCCACATACACGTTCCCGGGACCCCACAGAAACACACCAACACACAGCCACCGAGCCCCGAAGGACAACCCCAGACCGAACCCCACAACGCACCAGTAAGACCTAAACTACCGCCGCCACCACAGACTCCAAAGAAGCACCTCCAGCCACACCACCAGCGACATCCCAGAGCGAAGACACACAACCAGGAGTGGCAAGGGTCAAGGACCGCCAACACGGACCCACTACCAGACCCCCGCCAAGGGCGACACAGGAACACCCAACGAAGATGAACCGGCAGCAGGCCCAAACCAGGAGCAACGATGGTGCCAGCACCCACACCAACCCCGGCCAGGGGCAGCAGAATAGCACACCCATAAGCACAACCACCGTAGCGCTCAGCGCAACAGCCACAGGCACTGCCACCGGACCCCCAGCCGAGAAGGAGGAAGGACCACCCGGAACGGGCCCTGCAACACAACGAGCAGGTCCCAGACGGGAAGGAAAAGCCACAGCACACCACACGGGGCACACGAGGACAGGCACCCCAAAAAAGACCGGGAACACCACCGCACACCGCCCCAAGCCAGACCGAGCCAACAGCAATGCTCCCAGGCAGGCACACAAAGAACGAGAGGCCAGGCCCCGAGAACCCCGCCCACCACACTGAGGACAGACAGCGAACCCCCACCGCCACACACCAGACGCACTGTAGAGGTTGGGGGGTGGGCACGGAGATACCTCCAAGCTTCCCTTGGCATGCACAACCCCAATCCCATGAAAGTCCAAGAATTCCTCTTGACATTCGTGCTGAAGTACCATCAGTTTGGGTTTCTCCAAAGAATTCTGTGATCCTTGCCTCGGCCATGAGACAATCTGGCGTCCTAGGCAAGAGATGAAGGTATATGTAGACAAAGGAGACATGTAGACTAGTATTATGTACATGTATCACATCTAAACTATAAAATAGCTTAGAAAGGAGGACGAAATGCAGGCAGCGGCGTCGCCGCCATCAGAAAACCCGACGGCTACGAGTCGTCGCCATCATGATCTCCACTGAGATCCTGCCCAAACTGGACCAAACAGTGGTTTTTGGGCAAAAAACAGTGAAAAATAGTGTTTTTTGAGTCGAAAACACTCTTTTCGCGTGTCTGCCCCGAACGCGTCGTGTAGCCAACACGAGGCGTCTCTTCCCCAATTCATATTATATAGGAGGAGGGCCACTGTTGGGCCACACCTTGGGCACCTGGCTGATTCCTGGAATCGCCTCAGGATTTTCCGGAAGAATCTTTTACCTGACCAATTTCGTCAAAAATTGACCCCCGCGGAACGCCGCAAAAATGGTCACGGCTCGTTTCTATAATTCTGAAAACGATAAATCAATAAGAAAATTGATTAAAATCTTCGTAAATCGGGAAATAGAGCTTCGATCTGGGGCTGCTACGCGCAGGCGACGAAGGTCGGCGCCAGCCCAAAAATGACGATTTCTGGGGTATTTTACAAGAATTCCCCAAGAAATCAGTGAGATCTCAATGGGAGCTGCTGAAATTCAGCATGCCCCAAGCACCACTATCACTGTGGCGCCAGTGGGTAGGGTGGAGGCCACCCTACCGCTTCAGCACAACAGACGTCCACACACCCCCACAGCGGAGACACCAACCACACACCAGCCCGAACGGGACCACCTCGCAGCAACCCACCACCACGCGCCACCAGGCACCGCCGGGCCAACACTTTCTGAGTGTCTGTTTTTTTCGATTGACCCTCTGCATTTTGTTGATGGATCCACCAATAGTGCAGGCTATTCGGTGATTGGTGAAAATCCTGGGCTGTTCACGTTCTGGAGCCTTTCCCGCAGTTTTCAAATCATCACCTCAATTCCCGAGTCCAAATCTACGCTCGCAACCTTTCAACTGACGCCAAGTCGCCTTTTCGTTCATCCCGAGAACACCATGAATTTCACCCTATTTGGAACCGCGGACGACGATGGCCTTTCAACGCTATTTAACTATTCCCCGTCAAACCTCTTTCAAAAACACCAAGCCTCAAATTCACCGTTACAAACCCGCTTTCCGTCACGCCAATTTGAAGCCGTTGAGGGCAAAATATTTGACACACGCCAACGCATCTTCGTTCCCGAAGTTTACCGCCGTCTACAATACTACTCCGAGTTCTACCTGGATGTGGAAGGCACCGATATTTAATCCGCCTTTGTTGGGAGCAACTCCACGGAAATTCTAGACGGAGGCAGGGTCTCTTCCGTTGCGCACAATAACTACAACGAGCTTGAAAAGCTTTTGTTCAAGCAGAAGCGTTTCTACCTAAAGCCGTATGAGTTGGACTATTCTCAAACCGAAGCCAAGAAGTCTCCGCCAACCGCCATCCCGTGGGCTAAACAATTACGAACCGTGTCAGATAAAGCCAAAGAAGATAACAAAGACCTCAAAGGATGGTTCGTTATTCAGGCGTGGGACGCTCAAGTGGTTGCCGCCACCTTTCGCATGCTAGGCTCAACTTCCGCCCTTTTTCCTCTCCTTCCTTACATTTCTAGCGTGATATGTATGCACGGAGCACAACTTCCGGACGCCTACAAGGTCAAAAAGGACGGCAGGGACTCCTACGAGTTCCGCACGGGCGGCCATCAAACGATGCCGTATGTTGCCTTACTCCTAAACACCTCTTTCTTTGACGGGTGCCGATATGAAGACATCAATTTTAAGTTTGAACCCTTCCGCTTCGCCGCCAAGCACCCCCATCCAACAGTGCGTGACCTGTGGTTGCACAAAACGCTACCTTTTGAGGTGAGCATAGAGTTCCTTGACCACATTGAGCCTTCGCCGCCGGAAGAGAGAGACAAATCTCAACCAAAACAACGCAAAATTGGAGACGCCCATGTCTTCATGAAGTTAATGAACGAAAGGTTTGTCCCCGCGCTAGCAACCGTATCGGTGAACACCAAGAATGCTTACTACCCGTTCGGCCACATAGTTCCTTCCAAGAGCCCGCATTGGGCCTACTACCGGTTTGATTGGGAACTCCCATCCCGCTTTGCCGACGAGCTCATGTTCCAAGTCCGCAAGTGCGCCCAATTCCTCACCGGAGAACTCCTTGCAATGGACATGCACGCTTTGCCGACTACCGAAGTGTATCGAGCCGTGATCGCTAGAGACCGGAAGGAAAGAAACAAAGACCTACAAGCCCCAGAAATGCTCACCATGATGATCGCCAACCTGCCCGGAGGACGGGGCGCCTCACCGCCCTTAGGAGCGATGTTCCAGTCTAAAGACTCCTTGGTCGTGGCGATTGACACCACACACGCGCCGTGCGACGTCATGAAAACCTGGGTCCAAACGCTAGCTATCCGCTTCTTCCAATCATGCAGCATTGTTCTCTTTCATGGCAAAGATGGACAATTGGTGCGGTTTTTGTCACGATCTGACGGCAATACGAGGTCCGCGCCTTCGGGCGCCCCCGAGCGAGCCCACGCAACGCCGGCCCCGCCCTCATACGACTCGTCTAAGGCCCCGAAGACCGCCGTGCTCCTAGTGGCCCCAAGATCGGGGCATGCTCTCGTCTTGCGTGTCCAAGCGGGGTTCCTTGGCCCGTACGTGTCGTTCAAACCCACGCGACCTCCCTACGTGCTCCAACAAGCCCACCTTGTGGTCGACAAAAAAGAGGAATCCGCGCTGCTAGCGCATGATTTCAAATATGGAGACGCTGCCTTTGCCCCACTACACCGCAACCTCCTTGCCCTCGAGAAGATACTCCCCGCTCAAGACCCGGATGTGGCCGAGCACGAGCAATTCATCGTGCAACGCCTCCAAGCGGGCGCCGCATTGGGGTCCACGGCCTTCGTGTCCCAGCTTGTCTCCGCCCTTCGTGATAGGCCCGCGACGGGGCTGACTGAGCGCATCAGCGAGTGGAACGCGGCACCGGAGGAGGCTGATGTTGCTACGCCGACGCCGGGACCAAACCGCCTCGAAGAGATGTCCGAGACCAGCGTCCCGCTGCTTGCTCCGCTGGGAGGCGAGGCGACCACTCTCCTACCCCCCGACCACGATGCCCCCACCCCCGCCTCGGAGACACAAATCGACCCCCGCCTCCCTACTGGTTTTTATTACGTCCGCGACGTATTCTCCGAGAGCCAAGAGGAAACGGTAAAAAAGGTTCTCCACGACAACACGTGAGAGAAATACCACGGGCGCTCAGTCCAACACTTCGGCCACGCATACCTCGGCCCGAGCAACGTCACCGCAACGTCCCACATCCCGGAAGAGTTTTCCTCTATCATCCAAACCTACAATGCCGCGCTGGAGCAACTAGGCCTCTCGCACCCCCCCCCCCAACCAAATCACGGGCACCATGTATCTCCCGGGAGAGGGCATCGGCTACCACAGGGATGACGCCTTGCTAGGCGACCCGGTGTCCATTTTTGGTTCCCAGTCGGACACCACAATGTTCTTTAAAAACCCCTCCAACAGGGACTCTTTCCGCATCCGCCTCTTTGCCCGCTCTCTCCTGGTCCTCACGGGGGCCGCACGCCATGAGTGGCACCACGGGATACCCCGACGGAGGGAAGACGAAGTGTTTGGGCTAACTGTCCCGCGTACCATCCCTCGGCTCGCTCTAGTACTCCGCCACATCCCACAGGCAAGCTCACCCACGAAAGCCAGAGGGCCGGATACCCGCCTCCTGCGCTCTCCAGCCCTCTCTGCCTGAAAACACAAGGGTCAAGACTCGGTGAATCACCGGCCCAGTCACGGGCAAGGGGCTAGACGAAGAGCTCGCCTCGGCCGGAGTACCAGCCGACCAAATACAGCATTTTCGTTGCCTTAGCCAGCCGGGCCAGCCCGACTCCCCGGCACCCCCCCAGCTCAACCCTATCCTGCCCCCCCTGAAGTCCGGTACGCGCCTACGGAGGGGGTACCAACAGCCCCACCGCCCCCCCATACCCCTCCCCTCAGAACTGCGCTCTCTGTCCCACAACTTGCAGAAGAAACCTACAGCGAGCAGCCAAATTCTCAGACACCTCAAGAACGACTTCGACATCCTCTTCCTCCAAGAAATCAATCACGCCCCCATCCTCCCCCACGTATACGCCTACGTTTCGGACACTAAAGCCACCACTGTTTCGAACATCAGCCAGGACAAACACTCCAGAGGCGAGCAGGGGTCCGTTTTGGTTTGCTCCCCCCGGCTTGCCCGTTTCGTTACCCCCCTCCCCTGACTCGACACGGAAGGGCTACTGGCGGCAGCTGTTCTCACCCTCCCGGGGGCCCCACCCTCCCTGAAAAAGCTTGGCGCGCAAGAGCCTTTCTCCCCGGCCTGGCCTGCCACAAAAGGCGCCGTTCAGTGCAAAAAGGCACCGCCGGGCCAACAGCAGGCCACGCAGCGCCGACCAGACACCAAGGCCCAGCACCCAGACCGGCATTCTGCCACAGCCCCACCAGCCAGGCCACCAGAACACACCCCACACTCCACCATCAACCCACGGACACCGACCACCAGCACACCCATCTAAGAAAACCGACACCACATTCCGGCGAGGGAAAACAGGGAACTGCACCCAAACACCCCGCCAGGATTAGCGGGGAACCGCCCAACACGGCCACCAAGCCAACAAGGCGCTCAAGCTGGGAACGGCGGGGACCGAAACCACCAACCGGCCCCACAGCAGGGTAAGGGGGAACCCATACCTAGGGATACAGCCGCCAGCCCAACACAGGAACAGCAGGACTCCCCCGTGGAACCACTGCAGGCGGCAAGAAGCCACCTGTACCAGCCCCCCGCCAAGATAGTGAGGAGGCACACCGGCACACACAGCCACCGAACCCCAGAGAACCCCAACCACACAGAGCCAACTAGCCCAAAGAGAAAAGCCCCAAAAAAACCCAAACCAAACCCCATAACGCACCAGTAAGACGAACCCCACCGCCGCCACCCCGGACCCCGAATGAGCACGTCCAGCCACACCACCACCAACATCCGGGAGCGATGAGTACACCACCAGCCGCCGCCCGGCGCCCCCGAGCAGCCAAAAGCAGACATCCCCACTAGGCCACACACCAACACCAAGCCAACAGCAACCCCCCTCGCACAATGACGCCCGCCTCGGGAGGCCAGACCCCGGCACAGCAAACGGCACCCACCACACCAGCGAGAAACGGCGCAACAATCACTGCCGCACGCCATCCACTCGCCGCACGCGCAGCCCCACAGCGGCAACAACCACCACACACCACACAAAAGGCCGCCCAGCAAAACCCAGGTACCAACCAGCAACACAGCGCCACACACCACCAAACACCACAACACCGCACCGAAGCCCACCTACGGACACCATGATCGACCAGCTCACAAACCACCAACAGACCACACAGCGCCACCCCCACAGGCAGCAAAACAGGCCACAAACGCCACAGGAGAGGCGGGACACAGGACGCCCCGCACCCAGGCGAGGCCCACCGGGGAAGAAGCGCGGGCACGTCGAGAGACACCAAACATCTCACACTTCAACGCCCTGTCCTCCTGAACCGCATGACAGCATCACCCACACCAGCACGCCCAGCAGACCAGAGCGCATCACCCAAGTCACACACGCCAGTGGAGAAACCAAGCGCCACCAACACCACTACCAGTACCCCACAACAACGAGGAACACCTCCCCAACACACCCCAACACCACCCCTCTACGCCACCAGCATCACTGACACCCCTCAGGCCTCATCACCCGAAACCAACCGCAGCCGAGGCAAAAAACCGACACCGAGCCAATCTGCACACCAAAACAGGCCATCATTCCACAAACGACACCCACGGCACCAACGCTGCCACCAGCACGCACGGCGCACACAGCGGCCGCCCACTGGCCGCCGAACCCCACACCACCGACAATCACGAAACAACACCACGCCACCAAGCACCACCAGGCGCCACTACACCACATCACAGCCCACCCACAAGCACCAATACCCAACGGCGGACCAACATACAAAACAACCCACCGCAGGCCGCGAAGCGCTTGCCACCATCCAGACCAGCAACCCACCACAGCCCCAGCGACCACAACAGCAACACTGCCGCGAAGCAGAGCACCACAGGACATCCCGTCAACACACCACCACCGACCCACGAACAGCTGCAAGCCCGCCGCAGCCCCAGTGCCCGCCAAGCACCCCCCAAAGCAATGGAGGCCAACTCACGCACACCCCACCCAGCACCCCAACCCCACCACCTGGACCCCGCGCCGACAGAAGACGCCGAGCCGGGCTGGTCACTGTCCAAGGCAAACAGCACAACACATGCCAACCACCACAAGATGGGGACCAGGGGTCACGGGACGCAGCAGAGCGGGCATACTATCACCCACATGCACCGTCCACCCTACTGCACACCGCCCCGCGAAAGAGGAACCTCACCGTCCCCCCACTTCTGCCAACAGGACGTGCACTGGAGCCCACTGCCCGTGGGACGACGACTACGACGTCCTCCCAGCATTTCAACACCTACTGGCGAGCCTGACCCCACGCCCACACGCCCACCAACAGCCCTCTGGCCCGCAAAAACCGGATGATCCCATGCAGCCCTACCCCATGTCCCCAGACGACACCGAGGACCACCACGAGGAGCAGCAACAGAAGGGACCCGCCTGCACCGCCACGCCCCCACCGCTCCCGCCACCCAGAGACATCTACGCCACAGTAGCCAGCACCCTAGCCCAACCCATGTACAGCAAGCAGTACCACCAACAGGTTCTCCAGGAGCTCTCAGCGACCCACCTAACCATCCAGGGGTGGACGCAAGGGGGCGACAGCGAGTCGGGCCCCAAGGACGACTTCCTCTGGGAGGACACTTACGGCACCCTGGACGCCTTTCTTGGAAGCAGGAGCCTCAAACTATCCCAGCCCGCCCGGAGACACCCGGCACGGCCTCCACGCCCTCCTTGCTTTCCACAGCAGGAAGCATCACCATGCCATCACCCTGCATCCCCTGGACAACAACCCACAGTGGTGGACTCCTGAGGACGACGCCGCCACCAGCATCACCATACAGCAAGATTCCAAGAACCCGACGGGTTACCACCTCACCTGGAGCGATCTGGCACCACACACCCCCACCTCGCCCACCTTTCAGGACATCTTCACCACTATCAGCGCAGGACTGCAAGAAGCGAGGGCGCCAGAGCAAGCGGACGACGAGATGCTCCAAGCGCCGCCCCCACCAGCCACACAGGAACGCCCCAACCAGGAGCCCCTCACACATCTCATCACCAAGATGCAACTCCCCCCGCAGCACCGCACCACCCCGGACAGCAAGAGGTGCGAAAACTTGCCACGGGAATTGGCGGTCCACAAAATCACACCGCGGCTCCAAGCCATCCGCCTCCACCCCCTCTCCAAAGTCACAGGAGATGTCACCATCACACCATCGTCATCACCTACCCCGCCCCCAACGACCACACACACAGCTGGCAACACAGCTGGGAGGACATCCGCGGATACCCCCCCCAAAGAGCACCTAGGCCTCACGCGCAGTAAGAAAAAGTCATTTTTCCCATTCCTACGCCTTCTGTTGCTGTTCCTGTTTGCATTCTGTTTTGTTCTGATCTGTTACTGTCCTTGGATCTGCTTTGGAAGATCCGTGATTGGCGGCGTTCTGTAGTATTTTTGTGCCACGAACTGTGATCTGTGGTAGTGCTTACGCAGTCCCGAATATTCCAAATTTTCATATTCTAATTTATCTTCCGATCTCTGATTGCCTGGTTTATGTTGTTCCTGACTAACCTAGACTTGGATGATTAGGCCATGCTCGTGGTTTGTGCTGTCAGTTTGAGTAGATGTTGTGCACGAAGCATAGTTTGATTGTTTGTTATCGGTTGACGCAACACCCTTCATGCATTCATTGCATTCATGCATGTATCTCATTTTTCATGCGTTGCGTAGCAAAGTGATCGAGATAATACTTATGGAAGCATTGCATTATAGGATAGCATAACAATGAGTGATGAGTGTACTCATGCGATTGCCTTCTTGTTGTTTCTTAGACACTATGCTGTCGTGAGCCCCGCCGAGGTTCAACCAGGTATGGCATAGAGAATAAAGATGCACCTGTGCCATACTGAGGAGTGCATTACCTCAATTGGATCATGCTTTGTGCTTTGCTTCACTTGTGTGTAGTTGTGTTTGTGTTTGTTCGTTGCGTTTGCGGGTATGACCCTAGAAGTATTTTGTATTAAAATGTTTTTATGCAAACAATCCAATGAAATGTTTTAGGTAAATTTTTGTTCGTGTGCAACCCTTCCAAAAATGATGTTCATTTTCTAAATCATTTTTTATAGGTTTTGCTCACCATTGGGTAGTTGAAACCTAAGCATTTTCCGGATATTTCAAAGCAAGTCATAACTTACTATGGAGTCGAGTAGTTGTCTCTTTCTTTCTGGTAGGAGAGGCTTGCCTACATTTGAGGCAAGCCAACAGAATTTGGAACACTTCTGTGCCGACTCCGGAAATGCTCTATTTTCGAGCAAGGGATCTTTTTGTTGCCTTGTGAGTTTGTGTTACTTGTCTTTGTCTCCGACTTCTTCGTCAACCGGAGCTCCCCCTCTTGGGCGCCTAATAAATGGAAAACCGTGCCTCCGCTTGGGTGCCCTAGAAATGCAAAGCTGCGCCTCCGCTTGGGCGCCTCAGAAATGCGAAGCCGCGCCTCCGCTTGGGCGCCTTAGACCTACAAAGGCTGAGCCCCCGCTTGGGCCCGCCGAAATCCAAGCTTGCCCCACAACTTCCTAGTCATAGCCAAGAGTTGCCAAGCACCGGTGAGTCACCAGGGCACCTTGATGACTTGCCCCAGGGTCCCCAAGCCGCAACAAGTTTTGTATGCTTGTGACTTGGTTGCCCCTAGAGAGTTAAACAATTTTGGGAAATTTTATCCAGTAACCTTTCGTTCCGTTGTGTCCTTGCTTGTCTTGTTTTCCGTTGTGTGGTCTTGTTTTCCATTACCCCATCAACAACGAAGTCTTTGATGAGGAGAATCACGGTATTGACAACCATCTACTTCTACGTTGCGAGATGAGATGACATTGGACGGCCGTCACTCTAACTTGCAACGCGTCCTTGGTGGTGTCATGAACATCTTACACATCTCTATTGGGGTCACGAAGACCGTCGCTTTGATGGTGCCTCAGTTCTCAGTTGAAGGGCAAGTTGAACGGTATCACCTTCCTTGTGCCTATTCCCGACGAGACCCTTCCTGACTTTGTTGTGAGGACCATTTAGAAGACCTGCAAGGACACCATCAACGCCACGTCGAAAGCATTCGTTGAGGGTGGCTTGAACAACGTCCTGGCCTACATTGAAGAGCCTTATGTGTCCTTAGACTTCAAGGGCACTAATGCCCCCTCCGCCGTCGAGGGAAAGGTGTCCATGGTTACTGGTGGCGACATGGTCGAGATTGATTTGGAATATGACAAGAATTGTGAAGGATGAATCCTCCTCTCAATCGAGCCATGCGCCTCGCCTTGCTGCTGGGCATGGCTCCTCTTCTGGCCATGTGGCCTAAGGGAACTTTGAGTAGTCCAGGTGGGAGTTCATTGTACATGAGTATTTCTTCCTCACGACTCTCTCTCCTTTGCTCTCAGGATTTGCGATTCTTGTGATTGTCACCCCGGGTCAAGGTTTTACATTTCTTCCTTCTCTAGCTTTTTGGGGGGTTGAGAGATTTGGATTGAAAGCCATGCGTAGCTCCCATGGTGAAATGAGAAACGAATTCATTTTCACCTGTATGTTTGTCAAGACAATGTCTGGTCGTTTGTTAGTTTTGCGTTGTTTTGGTCCTTTCTCTCCGGAATGTCGTTCGGTTGCCATACCCAGCTCGCTAACTTTGTCTGAGCCCCTCCCCAGGTATTGCCTTCCTGATGAGGAGGGAAGATTTGGGCGTCTCATGCCACAAACTAAATGTGCCGAGGCTTTTGCATTGCTACGGCCTTGTTTGTGGTTGTCCCCAGCGGCCTTAGCATGTGAAAAGTCCTGATCGGAAGGACCTTAACAAATTCCTATGGTTATAGGTCAAGGACCGAGGTCGAGTGTAGTTGTAGGCAATTGAATTTTTATTTGCGTAAGGACAAAGGGGACAGAATGAGCTGGCGCCCGGGGAAGGCTCCCATGATAGACCTAGACGACACGTTGAGTTGTTGACTGACCCTCTACAGTTCGGTCGCGCTGTGCGAGGGCCCGAAGGCCAAATGAATTATTTTGGGTTTGAGTTTATAGACGGACAGGTCTGAGGCCCATGAGCCATTGTTCATTCTTTGTGCCCAGTTGCTGAGTGTCATTGTGTAGGGTCCGGAGAGTTGTGTTTAGTAGCGCGCACGGACATACTCCAGGCACATACATGCATACTCAATATGCACGCACATTCCAAATTGGAGGCCCATATGCACGCTGATACCTGCACCATGGCAATCACGATGGAGTGCAAGGCCATGCATGCATGTGCACGTTCGTTTACGTACACCCTAGCGTTCTACAGCCTGTAAGAGTCAAAATGCTGAGAGCAGCTCGAGACCGAATGAGTCTCCTGGGTGAGAGAAAACAACGCCGCTAAATGTGTGATTGCATGCCCTCAGTTTTGTAATGTTTGTTTTCGGGGTAAAGTACGCTCCCAAGGACATTGCTGCTCTTTCTGGCAGGGACCAAGTCCGTGTGTGCGTACGAATGTATACCACACTCCCCATCGAGGGACAAGGGAAGATTGAGGTTATGGCCGGCGCATGGGGTCTACACAGCTCTCTACTCCTTGCTATTACTCTCGGTGTCTTGTACGCTTTAATGGAGGTGAAACAACAACAACTGTTGCGCCCCCCACGGGTCTGCCATCTGGGGTGAAGGCATGGCACGGACTCCTAGTTTTCCTCCCTCGATTGCTTTCATTCAAGCGGTAAAGCACACCCCTCCAGCGAGCTGGTGCGAATGAAACCTCAGGTTAACAAGGTTCTTCCAATGCCTGAGGTCCTACACGTTTTTGCAGTAAACAAAAAATAAAAAAATATTACGGTTACGAATGTTGTTGTTGTTGTGAGCCGTAGACTTTGGAGTTTGTAGGATTTGATTTGCTGGTTGTTTGAATCACGCTATTTTGTTTGTTTTCTTGTAGCCATGCCTTCTTCCGTGATTGCGCGCTTGCAGGTCCATACCAAGACTGGATGGTCCGTTCGGGTTGAGGTTTACTCAAACGGCCGGGTTCGGGTGCGCCAAGCAAGGTTGAGTGAAAGGCCATGTTCACGATAGCGAGGCCCACTTGTTGTCCAGACCTCTCCTCTGATTCCTCCAGCCCATACTACCTGATTGCTGAGTACCATGAAGACCAGTTGATGGAGAACATGGATGATCCCCAGGACTTCTTCGACAAGGTGGATGACCCTGGGGACCGAGGCGTCACCCACACCCCCCTGAGGATACCCCCGCGTTTAAGAAGCCTGTTTTGGCCAAAGGTTACAGCCAACGCCGGAAGAGGGGGGTGGGGAATGAGAAATGAATCTTTCCTTCTTTTGTTTGTGCCACACACATGTGTGAGTCCTGAGCTGAACCCTAGCTTCCGAACCGGCGCTAACTGGTGCGCCATCCAAAAAAAAAGAAGTTTGCTTGAAGCCTCGACCCTTGCTTTGAAGGTAGGAGTTCTGGATTATACACTGCCCTGACGAGTCCAGTGTTTGGGTACGCTGCAGTAAATTTGGTGACAAGGCGCTGAGGGGCAAGAAGCGCGAAGCCCAGCGCAATTCTTTCCCCATGGCCCGCGGAGAGGGTTGGCTGAGAGATCACTGCAGGATTGTACGGTTCGCAGCCCTGAGGGAAAAGAATAGAAAAAGAATAATGCGTTGCTGCTGACTTCTGAAGTACCTGTGTTAAGACCAGTTTCGTTTGATGATTCCTGTGTGACCTTGGTAGGTGGTGACATTGCGTGTATGCACGTGGGAGAGTATGGCAGGCTCTGCTTCGGGTCGTAGTCCTTTGAATTGGCGCCAGGCACCTCGACCCAGACCCAGGAAAGAACACCGCAGAACAGCCCGACACGAGCCTGGGGCTGAGTTCCGCCACCGAGCAGAAGACGCTGCCCCAACACCTGCAGCTGGCGGAGGGGGATATGTGGAAGATGCCGCCTCCCACCAGAAAGCGTTTTGCGCTGCATCGTTGTTGCTTGTCGGATTAAATGCAAGCAGCTGGGCCTCATAGAATTCATTTGATTGAATTTTCTAAAATTCCTGCTGCAGTCTGCAGTGCAGTGGGTTGTTGTGTGAGGGGAGGCGACAGTTGGGGCTGCTATTGTGTGGGTCCATTTGTAGTTTTGCTGCCTCAGTGTTGTGTGTGTGTGTGTGTGTGAACACCTGCGAGGGTTGTGTACACACATGCCAATGGGAAACATACCCGGCGAAGTATTTTCAGGCTGAAAATATTTTGAGGCCGAGTTCCCGCAATTCGGGCTACCGAAAATTGGTAAGCCTGCAAAAAGGGATTGCAGATCCCTAGGACATAAAACACTTAGCCAAGGGGTTTTGGGGAAAGGGAAAATGCCAGCACACATCTTCTGTGCATGGGAGCAACCTCACCCCTGTGCTTGCGTGGGTGCTTCGCTTGGGCGCCCAAAGCAGAAGAAGTGTGTACTTCTAACCTGTTTCCATTCTCCTCACTGATTGCTTCGCTCTGTTTTGTCTTTTTGTCCGTTGAGCCAGTGTTTGTTATGGCCCACCAGTTCTGCTTGCTTGTTTGTTAGTGAGTGATCGTTATCATCGTGAGAGAGAGAGAGAGAGAGACGGAGAGAAAGAAGAGTGTAATCATGGGCGTGGCAAAGTTTTTTCTTGTGCCCTGCCACGGGTGCAACGTTTTCTCATATGAGCACCCTCCCTCTTGCAGGGAATCATCCCTGCAATCAGCGTGGTCTCGACCCCTTTATTGCCTTCTCAGGCAGGGCACGCTTAAACCAGGGTGTCTTGGGTAAGCTTTGCCTGCCACCTGCAGGGGGATGTTTTAGGGCACCTCTGGCACCTGCCCCTTCTCTGCCTGGGAGGGCGGGACTTTGTTTGGTGCTCTCGGCTTTACGAATCTGCAACTACTGTCCAGCTGAATTTTGGTTTGTCCGAATTTCGTTTTTCTGATCTTCCTGATTCTGATTTTGTCGATTCCGATTAACATTTTTCTGTTACGGGTGTGGTACCCTAGTGCTGGTCGGCGTGAGCCCGAATGGGCAACAACGCCCACGTGCTTGGGATGTTTACATTGCCTGCGGTGTCAGCTTTCTCAGTTTGTTCAAATTACCCCGAATACCATGATACGCTGGTCCGTCCTAAACTCCCCTGGACGTTACTCCTTTTGGGGGGCGTTGAGCCGACCACGCCGAGCCGATGCACTCAGGTACTGTGTGTCCAGGGCTGGCGAAATTTCGCTGTGGCACTGAACTTGAAGTCAGGGTAAGACCCTGAATTAACCAGGTATTCAGCCGTTGTAAAGTGTGTTGCGGTACCAGATGTTACGGGATTTCTGATGTGTTTGCACCTGGGTACCTACCCCTTTTTCCTGCTGTGTATACACCCCTCGGTAGTGTCTGTATTGACTGCCCTTGGTGACCTGCAGTGATTAATGGAACCCGGAATATTAGTAGTGAAGAGCTGGAGTTGGAGTAACCAGGAAATATCCAGTGCTGTGGGTAGGAGTTGTTGTGGGCCCTTCCATTTGCTGGGATTACTGTCCAATTTTCCTGTTGTTCCAGGGCTCTGGAGTATTTTTCTGTATTTGTCCGTAAGGGTGAGCGTAGAATCTATGCATGTGTACTGCTTTGCTGCAACTACCCCATACACCCACAGACCAGATTTCCCTGCTCCCCAGTGGTGGGGAATGCAGGATTAATTTTGGCGCTGGTGCGTTGAACTACCACTGAGCTGAACAGTTTCAAAGTTTGGTGCTGGCAAAGCCAGTTATGGTGAGACAGATTTGAACCCCCCTTACTGTGTTTGTTTTTCCCACAACTGAACGGGGAGACACCCCTTCAGAACTCTGTTTTACTTCTGAACTCTGCATGGTCCTATGATTTTTTGGTTCTGGGTTCGTTAAGCCCTAAGAGCGGGTACGCTTTCTTGATGACCCCTACGATCCAAGGAGTTACCCTTCGCCAAGCCACCTGTATTGATACCCCAGTTTCTGGAGTGTTGGTCACTGTGGGTGCGTAATGGTGTTTACATTGATTCCCCACTGAGGGACATGTGCTGAGTTTGTTGATTTACTCATTACCACTTACTGTTCCCCATGTAAGTGGGCACCATTTTCGTATTGGGTGTTGACTGTGCTGTGGGCGGATGGTTTTAGTGTTGTTGCTCGCTTACATCGAGATGTACCCTAGGCCGAGAGGGAAGGACTGGGGGTGGGTCGACAAAAGCCCCCTCATCCCCGAGCTTAGAGTAACCAGTGCACCCTGACCTACAGTACTATGTACCTCCAGATCCTACCTTGTTCCTGTTAAGTGTTTGGCTGTGTCCGGCTTCTAACGCTTCCTGACGCTACGCAAGGCCCCCTGCACTGCTTGATTCGCGTCAGGGACGCGTAGTTCATATCGCCAGAGGCGTCAAGGAGCAGAACCCGAGTCCAACCCTGGCTGATGCTCAGGTAATCGGAGGATGTCATAGATTACTGCTGAAGGGTTTCCGTGAAGGGTAGGGTACCTACTGCTGACCTTCGTGTCAGTTTGAAATTTTTCTGGCATGTTCCTGCCCGGGGTAAGGCAACCCCTGGCAAGGGTTGAAGGGGTGACCACCCTGCCCCAGTTATTCAATGTAACCCCAGTCCCGAACTGGCCAGATGGCTTGTCATCTAGGTTTACTTGTGCACTTCTTTACCCAAGACGGCACTCTGAGTGTTTCTCGAAGATTTTTCATTCTTGGGCTTTTCAGTCCTGTATGCCCTTCGTTTCCTTATGGACAACTTCCTACTTGAGCTAACCTCTTGATTTATTCTTGTTGGTTCAAATTTTGCCGTGCCAGTGAATGGCAGTAAACGTGACTTTGGCTATGCCCCTTTTCTTTAACATTACCAGGTAAATCCGGAAACCAAGAGCGGTAAAGGGTACCTGTTTCGTCCGTCGACCAACACTATACTGGACGTGTTTCCAAGTCGAATGTTACCTCTGGGTTCCCCAGTCCTGTGCCCGCCTTGGGCAGGCCTCAAAGAGAGTCATGACAGCCGTCGATAATGGTCCATTGAGCTGACTGCGATGGTTCTCGACACCCCTTTCTGACCAATTGACGCATAACAAGGTCATGATAGCCAACAATAATGGTCCGTTGGCGACTAATTGAGGTGGTTCGAGACTCGCTTTGCTAATGTACATAACGCCGACAGAATGATACGCGCAAGCACACAGAGGGAAGACATCAAGGCACCCTTGATTCAGAGCACTGCTGTCAATTGGCGGGCTCGTACTATGTGCTACACCGTTGTATGGGGTTCCATGTCCCAGCCCATGTGTACACCTCTGAGCTCCCCTACGTCACAACGAACCGGACCTGCTGCCAGCTATGACCTGATGAGCAGGATCCATGTGGGTATACCCAGGTGATTACCCAAGTCCTCTCGAGTAAGCACGACCCAATTCTTCTTCCTGGGGCACTCCCTACATAGCGCCCAAGTCGTCTTCACCACTGAGTGTTGTTACAAGCGCAAGTCGTGTTGACCTCTGGGCGATGATAGCTGTTGAAGGTAACCTGTTGCAGGTAGAACCCCGGAGACAGAGACAAATCTAGCAGACTCCCGAGAGGAGAGACGAGCTTGCCTGCCTTCTCTTGTACTCTGCAATCCACCTGAGGGGGAAAATTTCATAGAAACAGTATGGATGTTGGGTGAGCGTCAATAAACCCCACAGCACGTTTGCCGCATGAAGCCCCCCGAGAGTTTGCCGTCCGTAAGCCCTGTAATGTTCTGACATGAGTCGCAGCGGTGTACAACTGCAGGTGTGCTTTTCCCTATGCCTTGGCCTAGGTACTGACTTAACCGCAGCGGTGTGTTGTCCTGTTACTTTACGTTGAAGCCCAAAGGGTTTTCTGTTGAACCTGCTGCAGGGTGTATAGTAACTGACTAACCTCGCTGGGTCCATTAGTCTTTGGGATTAGCATGGATTAGCCCTGTGTTTTGTCCTTGATGCCTTCTGCAGGTTTACCCCCATGCTGCTTCCCGCTTACTCTTTCAGTTGAGGATACTTTCAGCCGTGCTGTCAATTGGCATGCTCGTGTTTAATGGGAAAAGAGCCCAGGAGGCGAGGCAATAGTAAATTGAATACGGAGCTGACCGAGACCGGCGGGAGAAAATGTTTACTTTGCCCTGTGCCGGCCACAACTCAGCTGGGATAAGCTGTGCTTGTGTCCATAAGTTGCTTCTCTACTGCCGTGTACTATTTCCTCCCCTGCATACTGTCTTTGATGCTGTCTTAGTTCTGATTTTCTGTGCTGATCTGAACAGCAAAAATTGAATTTACTTGATGTTGATGGTTGAGATGACGGTAGAAATGATAAGCCTGGATTCAGGGATGAGGCTGAATTTTCTTGAGTGTTTTTGAATGGAACCTTGGAGTTAAGTTTATCCCTGGGGTTTCCCCTGGGGAGGGGGGGCTCCTACCTTGCAGGTGGGTCTCTTGAGTAGCCCCTGAGTTTCATATTGTTTCAATTTTTTTGGTCTAGCCTTGAGGATGTTGGCCCTCCTGAGGGAGTGGGACACTTCAGGCGACATCCCCGCGATATGTGGTAGGTCGATTCCCTTCTTGCCTCTGTTTAACGCTGCTTCTTGTGTTCTGCTGATCCCCTGTGATGTACTCTGTCCAACCCTTTCTCCTGGATATCCAGGATAACTCTGAATCCCTTTGACAGTACCTAGACAGTCCTGAGTTTGTGGATCTACACTATGTTTGCATTGAGGGTAACGCGAACCAAATTTTTGCGATTGGGAGGAATATTCGGTGTTTGCACCGATTCGTGGTGATTGCCTCCTCCCTTTCCCCACAGACAGAAGTGCCGAGCCCAAATTCTGTCTGGGTGCCTCTTTGTAGGTTATTTACTCTGCTGACACTTTCCGTTGTATTGACTTTGCGCTTGCCTGATTTTCAAGCCCTTGCAGGTGTGTGTGTGGTCAGTACTTCAGAGGAATTCAGATTAAGATGTATCACCCAATAAGCTGTTGTTTTGCTGTTACTGCAAGGTGTAGCCAGGTGGGTCCAGGTGCAATTTCTGTTGTCACCACCAGACAGGTTGTGTATGCAGTCTGTGGGAAGGTGGGGGGGGGGGGGGCATTCAACCCCCAGGGCAGAAGAATTCCTGCTTTTCTTGTTCCTTACTGCTACGTATAACCGAGGGGTGTTGTAACCTGGAACTTCTGTGTGTCATGGTCAGCTGTCATGCCCTGTCTGCCTGCCATGTCCGCTGATCATGTGCTCATTAGCCCTCTGAGAATTTTCTGTCTGGAATTGCCTGATGTCAGTGACTGTGCATGTCCAGCATATGGGAAGGCGCCCCCCTTAAACACCCGCACTTGTGGTGCGTGGTCTGGGGGGGGAGTAAGAAAAAGTCATTTTTCCCATTGGGACGCCTTCTGTTGCTGTTTCTGTTTGCAGTCTCTTTTGTTCTGATCTGTTATTGCCTTGTGATCTGCTTTCGGAGATCCGTGATTGGCAGCGATCTTTAGTATCATTGTGCCGCGAACTGTGATCTGCGGTAGTGCTTACGCAGTCCGGGATATTCCAAATTTTCATATTCCAATTTATTTTCCGATGTCAGATTGCCAAGTGGCCGAGGACACCGAACACCCAAAGCAACGCACCTCGTGGGCACACCGGTGAACAGGAGCCAAGTGGCCCAGGACACCGTACAAGCAAAACAACACACGGAGCGGGCACACCGGTGAACAGGAGGCAAGTGGCCCAGGACACCGCACAAGCAAAACAACACACCGAGCGGGCACACCGGTGAACAGGAGCCAAGTGGCCCAGGACACCGCACACACAGAGAACACACCGAGCGGGCACACCGGTGAGCAGGAGCCAAGTGGCCCAGGACAAAGCACAGGCAACACAGCACACCAAGCAGGCACACCGGTGAACAGGAGCCAAGTGGTCCAGGACACCGCACACGCAACACAACACGCCGAGCGGGCAAAGCGGTGAACGGGAGCCAAGTAGCCAAGGACACCGCACACACAGGCAACACACCGAGCGGGCACACCGGTGAACGGGAGCCAAGTGGCCCAGAACACTGCACACGCAACACAAGACGCGGAGCGGGCACACAAGTGAACAGGAGCCAAGTGGCCCAGGACACCGCACAAGCAAAACAACGCACCAAGCGGGCACACCGGTGAACAGAAGCCAAGTGGCCCAGGAGACCGCACAAGCAAAACAATGCACCGAGCGTGCACCCCGGTGAACAGGAGCCAAGCCGCCCAGGACATCGCACATGCAACACAACACGCCGAGCGGGCACACCGGTGAACAGGAGCCAAGTGGCCCAAGACACCGCACAAGCAAAACAACGCACCAAGCGGGTGCAGCGGTGAACAGGAGCCAAGTGGCCCGTAACACCGCACAAGCAAAAGAACGCACCAAGCAGGCACACCGGTGAACAGAAGCCAAGTGGCCCAGGACACCGCACAAGCAAAACAACGCACCAAGGGAGCACACCGGTGAACAGGAGCCAAGTGGCCCAGGACACCGAACACACAGGCAACACACCGAGCGGACACACCGGTGAACAGGAGCCAAGTGGCGCAGGACACCGCACACGGAAAGCAACGCGCCGAGCGGGCACACCGGTGAACAGGAGTCAAGTGGCCAAGGACACCGCACAAGCAAAGCAACGCTCCAAGCGGGCAAATCGGTGAACAGGAGCCAAGTGGCCCAGGACACCGCACACACGTGCACACGTAGGGCGGCCGAGGGACAGAAAAGAACCAACACCCCATGGGTCGGGCGCACTGGGGCGAACCAGCCAACCCAGCGGGCCAGCAGCAGGGGCGGTACCCCAAGGCCGCTGGTGTGAGCCCGGCCAGGCTGCATTGGGGACCGTGCCAAACGTCACCCGTCGCTGTGGAAGCAACTGTTGACAGGAGAGCCGGTACACAGTCCAGGAGGAGGTCGCCTGCCAAGCAGAGTGGCCCCGCAACTCAAGCCACAAGGGTGAGGCGGTCGTACCGTGGACAAGCGGGAGCAATACCCCTTGTGGTGAGAGATACTCCACACGGCTGGGCAGCCCCCAGACCTGCCGCCCAAGGGAGGGGGCATGTGGCCCTACCAATGGACACATGTGGGGACACTCTCCCACCTGGGACACCTGGACCGGGTGGCCGCGACACTGCCTTCCCAAGCACCTGCGGGAGCGGTTTGAGGTTTGAAGTTTGATTTTGCGGGTACTAGACGCCTTTCGGTCCCGGGGGGTCACCTGGTTGGGCCAGGTGATATCCTCCCCACCGGGTCCTAGTGGGGGGCCCTCCAAGACGCACCTCCTGCCTGGTGGCTGAGTCCCCCGGGTTCACAGGGCTCGGGGCCCCGTCCCTCCCTGGCTTCCCCCTTTCGCCACTCACCTGCGGGAGTGGCTTAAGAGGCACGTGAACTAGGGCAGTGGGAGGGACAGGACGGCCCCCTGGTAAGACCTTCTTCCTGCATTGTCAAATGAGGCATCCCAAGCTCCCGAAGATACCTACCTACCTGCTACATATATCCGGGGGCTGTTGTAACCTGGAACTTCTGTGTGTCATGGTCAGCTGTCATGCCCTGTCTGCCTGCCATGTCTGCTGATCATGTGCTGATTAGCCCTCTGAGAATTTTCTGTCTTGAATTGCCTGATGTCAGTGACTGTGCATGTCCAGCATATGGGAAGGCGCCCCCCTTAAACACCCCCACTTGTGGTGCGTGGTCTGGGGGGGGAGTAAGAAAAAGTCATTTTTCCCATTGGGACGCCTTCTGTTGCTGTTTCTGTTTGCATCTGTTTTGTTCCGATCTGTTATTGCCTTGTGATCTGCTTTCAGAGATCCGTGACTGGCAGTGATCTTTAGTATTATTGTACCGCGAACTGTGATCTGCGGTAGTGCTTACGCAGTCCGGAATATTCCAAATTCTCATATTCTAATTCATTTTCCGATGTCAGATTGCCTGGATTATGTTGTTCCTCACTAAGCTAGACTCGCATGATTAGGCCATGCTCGTGGCTTGTGTCTTCAGTTTGAGTAGATGTTGTGCACGAAGCATAGGTTGATTTTTTGTTATCGGTTGAAGCAACACCCGTCATGCATTGATGGCATTCATGCATGTATCTCAGTTCTCATACCTTGCGCAGCAACGTGATCTAGATAATACTTATGGAAGCATTGCATTGTAGGATAGCGCAACAAAGAGTGATGAGTGTGCTCATGCGATTGCCTCCTTGTTGTTTGTTCGACACCATGCCGTGGTGAGCCCGGCTGAGGTTCAACCAGGTATGGCATAGAGCAGAAAGCAGCACTTGTGTCATACTGAGGAGTGCATTACCTCAATTGGATCGTGCTTTGTGCTTTGCTTCACTTGCTCGTAGTTGTGTTTGTGTTTGTTCGCTGCGTTTGCGGGTACGACCCTAGGAGTATTTTGTATTGAAATGTTTTCATGCAAACAATCACATGAAATGTTTTAGGTAAGTTTTGGCTCGTGTACAACCCTCCCAAAAATTATGTAGTTTTCTGAGCACAATTCTTTAAATCCTGTTTTACAGGTTTTGCTACCCATTGAGTCGGTGAAACCTAAGCATTTTGGAGATAGTTGAGAGCAACTCATAAGGTGCCATTAAATCAAGTAGTTCTCCTTTTCTTTCTCGCGCACCAACCACGTCCTCCACCCGCGGAGGAGGAAAGCCCAGGCGCCGCACGGCGTTAACACCCCATGGCTATGGGCATACGCTACGCAAATAAACCCACAGGCAGCGGAGGACATCAAGGCCACCCCATCGATCGAGCAAATGCAGACCAAAACCCCACACCTCAACACCCAACGAGACTACACCAGTTGGTGGGCATACGAAGACGACGACACTCTCACCCCCCAGCCAGGAGCCCCCCCCCTGGACCCGAACACCACCGCCCTCTTCCATGCCGCATCAGCGGCAGCCACCCAAGTGGGAGCCCCAGAGACCTGGACCCCAATATACCTGGTCAAAAACAAAGTAGTGCCGAACGCGAAAGGCGAAGAGAAACGCCCAGGGCCAAGACCACTCCACCCCCCATTCAAACTGGACAGGGCAGGGGAAACCGCCCACGACGGATGGGCAGCACACTACATCATCCCACACACCACCACTCACAAGAACGACGCCGCGAAGATCACGGTCACCCTCTACCTCCCCCACACCACCAAAGTGTACGAACTTACAGCCCCCAACGTCGTCATCACCCAACAGCCGGCAGAACGAGCGGTACACCATACAGGCGGAAGGGACCGCCGCGACCATCCTGTACACATGGGCAACACGGGGAGACCTCCCGCACCCCACCCTCCATCATTCCCCCTTTTTCCATAATTGTTCACTTTAAGGTCCAAACCGGACCGCTACCCTCCATCATTCCCCCTGTTGGCCCACCCCCTTTCACACAGCAGACGACCCCAACAAGAAACCCAAACACGTAGGCATACACACACCTGCCCAAGAAGCCCAACACCCATACGACGCAAGACGCAGGGTCTGCAACCTCCCCGAGAACCACACTATCCCGCGCATAGGCGCTGCCCCCCACCAGGGTGTCCGATGCCACCCACAACCGCACAATCACGGGCATCATCACGGACTGCCTGCGCCTGGCGGCGTTACGGGCGGACGCCGTGTGGATCATTGAGGGACGCTCCCACACACGGGCGGTGGCGCGCCTCAATGACATCCAACCCCATAAACTGCAGCGCACTGTCAGACCCTTCGCCGTCCAGATCACCCCATACAGCACAGACCACTCCTGTTGTGATCACCACGGCCCGCCCTTCTCCACCCTGTGCACCTCAGCCCTGCGCCAACCACTCCTGGCCCCCACCATATCGGCCAGCATGTAACTGGGCACATTGACAGGGGACCCAGGCATATACATCCTGCCCAACAGGTCCAGGAAACAGGCGATCCGCCTGCACAGGGTAGAATTGCTCACCCTCGACCGGCCCCACCAAAACACGATCATTAGCACATCCCGGGGGACAAACGGTCACAGGCAACAGACAGGAGAAAAACAGGCCCACCAGCGCGCTCTGGCCCACATCACCGTCCATCCCACAGCCCATCTACCTAAAGATTTCGGCACAGAGCACCATATGGTCCTGGAGAAACAAACCGAGCACATCATCACCGCCGCACTCTACACCCTGACCACCCACGAACGCCACTGGGACCTGTAGTAAGCTTGGAGAGGAGCTTATTATCTTATTCATGGCGGGTGGTGTTGTTTGAGCCATGGAGCGCAGGATGGAAATTTATTCTCCAAGCAGAGTAAAAAAATCAGAAAAAGGAAAATCCTTCGAAAAATGCAATCAAAAAAGTTTAAGATAATGTAAAACCTAAAAAAAGCACAAACGGACACTAGACAAAACCCAAACAAATGAAGATGCGTGGTTCAAAACCTCGGGCCGTCACAAATACGAGTTCTCGATATTCTGCCTCCTTGATTGAACTTGAGCTCACGGCATTGTGGCCATTGTGACAAATTGAGATTGAAACATAATAGGGCAAGGAGGTCCTGAGATATGGAGCAATTGCTTTGGATTAAAGGAGACAACACATCATGGGAGAGAGAGGAGGAGAGAGAAGGGAAAGCATGGGTGGAGTGATTGAACCCATGTCATGCAAAAACTCCAAACATGGACACATAGGCAAAGATGTTCACCATGGGTCATGAAAGGAAAACATTGTATGTTCATGCAAAACATGTAGCTTTTGGCTTGAATTGATCTCCGAGCCCATGGGGAGGTGTGACCCAAAATTGAGGGGAGTGGGGAAAACATGCGCTGTATGTGATTTGACACATGTGTACTGGATGAGAATGATCATGCATGAATTTATGAAACATCAATTATGCATGTTCAAAGAAATGCATACATGTGAGATAATGCATATTGGAGAATTGAGAATGGCAACTCACATGTGATCATACTCAAACTGAATCCTTCTTCCACCCTTGTTCTTGACAGCACTTCATGTATTGACGTTTGGTATTGACCTTTGGTATATTGGGAGAAGGGGATATGCCATGTGTTCGGAAACTAATTTGGTCATGGGAGTGTCTCGAATTGGAGAGACACCAAAATTCATCAACATGGTAAACCTGGCAAAGTGGAAATCGATGTGATAAAAACACGACGTGGTTGTGACAACCAAGTGCTGTGTCATCGGCGATGTTGGACTCAACGCGGCTTCTTGAAACTGACCTGAGAATCATCATTGCAGGCCAAGGCCATGTTGACGAAACCCTCTGGGACCGATGAGATCAAGGACGGAATTCTCGACATTTCAATGCAAAAAACAATTTCGATTCCGTCGTATTAAAAAATCGACAGAAATTTGGAATTTCTGTCCACGTCTCGGCATTGGTCATGGGGCCACTCCTACTGTCGGGGGCGGCATGCCGATCATCAATCGTTAATGCGGATTTGAGGATTTGTGTTGCATTTTAATGAAATTACTGCCCCAATGATGGCCCATTGATCCCCCATGCCCATTTTCATTACACCCCCTTCCTAGACTACGTAATGGCGTCCCGGCCATGCACGTGGTCGATCTCAACCCAAATTGGCAAAAAAATCGTCAATGAAAAGGGGTTGAGGGATTTCTTTGGAGGGAGTATGTCACCGAACCCCACAGGCCAATGGTCATGCACTGTGGCTATTTGAGAGCAGACGGTAGTCGTAGTAGAATTCGGCACCCTCAAAATAGGGGGGTATGAGGCTTGCAGGTCGGGCTGGACCATTTAAGCTAGAATTCCCATTTTCACCGTGAAAAAAAATGGCAAACAGGAAGAATGAACTCTGGACACTGAAAAATGGAGCTTCTGTCATCCCACTGTGATATGGTGCAAAACAAGCATCATTTGTGGACTCAGCACCCTCAAATTAGGGGGGTCGGGGGTGCTGGACATCATTTCTGATCAATTTTCAGGAAAAGAATTTTTCAGCTCCTTGGAAAACGGACGGTGCTGAAATTTGACAAACAGCACCCTCCTGCACCCTGCTGCAGGTCACAGGATCTCATCTGGTGGCAAATCAGGATCGTCAGTGCGTGAGGCACCCTTAAAATAGGGGGGTTGTATGTGAAATGGACCCCCTAGGGCACAAATTTGACAAAAATTGAATTTTCTGTCAAAAAAAACGATTTTTGCCTGATGCCAGCCAGAAGTCAGAATCTGAAGCAGCAGGGGGGGGGGGGCAGGCAGTGTCCTCTGGGTCCAAACAGCCATCAGAACTGAATTCTGCATACCCAAAATAGGGCGTTTACAAACTTCAATTGCCCATGTCGGACGTGAAATGCAAAAACCCCATTTTTGCCATCAAAAATTGGTGTTCGCTCTGATGAAGTGAGCAACTGTCAATCTGGACCTAATAAGTACTTCACAGTGCCGCTTAGGTGTCAATTGTTGGGAAGAGAGTGCTACGGGTGCACTCAGCATCCATAAAGTAGGGGCTAGTGTACCCTATATCACCCACTCGGGTCCCAGAGATGAAAAAAAATACTTTCACCCCGGAGGGGGGGGGGGCTGTCAGAATTCTGGCTGACAGCTGGCTGATTGCCTGATGTCGACCGGGAATTGCGCCAAAAATTGAAAACGGGTCCAAGAATGTTTTCGTCAGGTTCAGAGGGTCCATTTTGACCCTATTGAGGTGTGTAGAAACATTTAAGGCACACAGTAACCGCCCGTCGGTCCCTGTGACCCTCATAGAGTGATCCTGTCAGGCTGTAAAGATTCTGCAGCCTGAATTTTGGGTTGTAAGGGGGGGTGGGGCTGTCACCACTCAAGCCCCAATTGTCTCGAGCAGGGGGCTTGAACCCTACCCTGACCCTGACCCTTGTTGTTTACCGTGCGCTAACGCGAGAATGGTGATACCAACGAAGTCGGTACACGAACCAAAACATGTGGTTTACCGTGCGCACACGCGGACATGTCGTTGGTGAACAAGACGGTATACGCACTGCAAACTGTCGGAGCTGGGTTGAGGCATAGACTTTCAAAATTAAAATTCTGACCTTGGGGAACGCTTGAGCTGGAATTCGGCCACGCGGACCCCGGCCTCGGGCAATGGACAACTGAATGCGACGGCTGGCGAAGACAAATAACAAAAATCAAAGAGAAAGACAAAGAGCAGGGTAATCGGGAGGGGACCAAGAGAGGGGAGGGAGACCCCCACTGACAGATCGGCTGGACCCCTGGGACAGACCAGGAATGTTGTAAAAATTCAAAAATAAATGAAAATTGAATTTCGTAAAATTCTGGTGGCCTTTGGGACCCAATGCACCAGTTCTGACCCGTCTTAGCCACCCTGTGTAAAGCTTCATCTACGGCTCAAAGGGAGGGGAAGGCCAGCTGTTCCGGGGCTACCGTCCCCGGGTCGACCCTCTCGGAGCCCATGCGGACTCCTCCCTTGCACGTATGCGTAGCAGAAGAGAAAGACCACTCACATCCACATCCACATCCATCGGCATTGCGAAATCAAAGCAATCCCTTTGAGGTCTAAACAACAAAGGATGGAAAGCATGTACAAATGGTCATAGGAACATGTAAATCCTCCAAACCATGTCCCGGTTAGGGTAAGGTGCAGTGATCAACCTAAGTCACAAAGGAAAGGGCATCAAGGCAGGAGGGGGGGGGGACAAAGGGAGCCGACTCTCCCACTCAGCACATCCTGGGTAGCCTGATTCGGGATCCCGGAGGAGGAAGAACACAACATACAAAAACAACAAGACATGGGTAAGGCCCATTGGCTGTCAAAGCCTACCCTAGTCGGGGGGTTGTCACTCGCCACTCCCGGCACTACAGGACCCCAAACGCCGGGGTCTAGTGCCCAAACACTCCCCCTCCATCCTCCCCAAAAAACCCAACTCAAGTCCTCTTGGGGCAGGAGATAGCCCTGGCACACCACCGTACGGGGGGTGGTGGTCCTGGGTGCCTATAAGACTTAGGCGCCAGAAATTCTGTGGAAAAGGGGGTAAAGTGGTAAATCGCCCATACCACCTCAGGATCCCACATCCCAAATAAAAACGAGGGTAGTTGGGCGTACCCAAGACCTTCACCCTGACACACGTAGAGGGACAGGACCCAACTCCACACGGGCTTTGAGACCTAGCATGGGAAGCAGGGCACAAAAACAGGCAAAACCAAAAATCAGAGGTTACCCACTTCAACACACTCTCCGGCCAAGGCAAAGGGGATTCAAAGGATTTTTTGTGGGCACATCTGAAGGGCATCAGTCAAACATTACGCCCACCAGATATCCGAGTCGGTCTCCCTGATACCGTGTCACTGTCACAAGTCTGGTAGGCTGCGCACTTTGGTGAAATTCCCCTTAAGTGAAAAAGAAGGGAGAAAAGAGTGCAGATAACTCCTGAATACGGTCAGCCTAAGGTCCAGAAAAGTGCATGCACAAAGGTTCTGGGGAGAAGTTGATTGTCCTAAAAGGGTTGGCCCCATCTCCCCTCAGGTTGGCGCAAGGCAACAAACTCCAATACCCACTTTTTGAGGTCATTTTTGGGGACTTTACAAAGGACTTATGCATACATTTCTGAGTCAGATTTGAAGTCCAAAAGGAGATGACATATGGGTTTGGTCCGATACCATAAGGGTAGGCCATAACCCAACATCCTCAAATATCAGGGATAGACACTGATGAGAGGCCATGGGTGAAATATTGGCCCAAATCCAGAAGATGGCCTGACATTCCCATGGCCCAGAAGTGACCTCATGAAATCTGGAAATTTGAACACGATTCCAGAGAAAATTCGAAACAGTGAACCTCCGTACCAGTAACCTTCCAACAAATGCTCAACACGACGTGGAGAGCACCATTGAAACATAGGAAAAGACCCCAAGGTCCAGCTCCTCATGGGTTCTTTACTGTTTACCCGCCAAGTGACTACATGACAGGGTGGTTTTCAGGGTCCATAATGTACATCTCTGGGACCATGTAAAGCCACTATCCTATACACTTGGCAGACTTGGTTCCAATGGATTTGGTAAGGGAAGGAACATACCAAAACAAGTTCAAATACACAAAGTAGAACCATTGGAGAGGTCTAGGGTCAAGAGACAAGGAGATTGGGCCCGGAGACCCAAATGAACCAAGTGAATCAAGTGAACACACAAAATTTGAAATCTCCAAGAAGCTTTCGAGATTTCAATAGTGTGGTAGGCCCAAAGTGAGTCATAACCAGGTAAAAGCATGCACGTACAGTGGAAAGCATGTACGTTCATTGGAATCACCAATTGGGTTTGAAATCAATATGTACATGAAGATATGGGTTCAAAAACTCCGGCCATAACTAAGTAAATTTGGGCAATGTTCACATGACCAAATTTACTACAAGCAAAAATTGACCAAAATGGCACATGGCAAATGGGCCGTAGCGCAAAGACAGGAATGGTGACCATATATCGATGGTAGGAACCATGGGGACCACCAACGATCGAAGGTTCGACCAAAACCTCAATAGTAGTGGATCTCAATGGTCACCACAAGTCAACACATGAGAAAATTAAACTTCACGACACAATCATCATCATTCACGTGTGGCCCTATGTACAATGATTCACGGCCGAACAAAGTGCATTGTCATAAGTGGACACATGCCATAACACCCACAAAAACCGATTAGACTCAGCCTCGACGCGAGCTTGGTGATCCAAGCTCGGAAAGTAGGCCCATGAAAGGCGAGAAATAAGTGAGTTGTGGCATAAAATGAATATGCCAAAATGAGCTCAAAAAAGCCGAACATTTTGGACCAAAAGATGTCGAAAGCGTCGTAACGCGACCAAAGCTGGAACATATGGTACTCACCAAGTAGGAACAAAATGAGCTCTTACTTATTTTCCGTCGCCACTATATCTTGGAGATATAGTGGCAAACTTTGAGCACATGAAAACAAAGTGCCCAAAATGTCGAAACCAAAATTGACACCAAAAATCACCAATGGCTCAAAAGAACTCGAATCAAGGTGATACTGTAAGTAAAGATCTGTTGCTAGATACCAAAAGAGATTACGAAAAAACTCGACAATGACGCAACACAGGATTCCGACAAAATGGCATCATGAACACAACAAAAATGCACTATTTATGCCTGAACGTGGGTCCCACCATGGAGTGTGGTGACCCACCACGACCATATCTCGACATTGCAAAGGGAAGGGAAGGCAAACCAAAATGATTACCAATGTTGGGTTCACCAAGAAATCAATGAAATCAAATTGAGGTTGAGATTCACCATGGTCTCTTCACCACAACCAAAACTCAACTAAATCCTAATAATTACGGCACATCCCCAAACTGGCTTGCAACTCACACAAACAAATAACATACCCTTGTAGAGGAGAGTCATGCCATTCCATTGGGGTACGACCTGATTCCTGTAATACACGTATCCTGCCGTATCCTGCCGTATCCTGCTGTATCCTGCCGTATTCTGCCGTATCCTGCCGTATCTTGCCGTATCCTGCCGTATCCTGCCGTATCTTGCCGTATCTGCGGGATACTACCGTATCCTGCTTTCCCTGCCGTATCCTGCCGTATGCCAGTAACCGAAACTCTAACCCTAACCCTAACCCTAACCCTAACCGTAATCCTAACCTGGAGTTTCAGTTATTGGTAAAGGTCTCATAAACAGGCGGTGCCTTGCAGGTGTGCGGACGTGATGTGATCTGACCTTGTATGAACCAATGCAAATTGACCTTTCTTCATGCCATATGATGTGATGCCTTATAAGTTGATAGGATGTGGTGTTCGCAACGTGATGTGATGTGATGTGATGCAATGTGACATGACGTGATTCGATGTGATGTAGTGTGATCTCGTGTGGTGTGGTTTGGTGTGGCGTGATGCGATGTGATGTGATGTGACGTGATGAGATGTGATGTGATGTGACATGACGTGACGTGACGTGACGTGACGTGACGTGAGGTGACGTGACGTGACGTGATGTGATGTGATGTGGTGTGATGTGATGGGATGTCATGTGATGCCATGCTATTTCATGTGATGTGATTTGGTGCAATGATATCTTATTTGACTTGATGTGATGTGGTGTGATGTGGTCTGATGTGATGTCATGTGTTTTAATGTGATGTGAAGTGTGTGACCATATTTGAACTGCCGTGATCTGGTGTGATGTGATGTGATGTGACTTGGTTTCTTTGCGAAACAGTCTTCAAACCCACTGCAGCTTTTATCCTAACAAACAAAAATGCATTTCCAATCATTTTTTTTCCGAAACCGTTTTCAAACCCACTGCAGCTTTTATCCTAACAAACAAAAATCCATTTCCAATTGTTTTCTTTCCGGAAACGTTTTCAAACCCACTGCAGCTTGTATCCTAACAAACATAAATGCTTTTTCAAAATATGGTGTTCATTTTTTCAAAACCGTTCAACCGTCTGGCTTTTGAATCTCTGCATGCTTTTTTGTTGTCCCTGCTATGCTGAAAGGTAAAGAAATGACTTGACACATCACTCCAACTGCCAACTACTTTCCTCCGTCATTGACGGGCGCACTCACAAAGCTGGGAAGGCACAGCGACATTACACTGAGCAGGAAGACGAATGGCCATTTGATGTGTGTGTCTGAAGAAGCTGCACTGTCGTGTATTTCACTGTGCGATAATATAAATAATCAACAATAGAAGAAGTTATAGACATACAAAAATATATAGTTATACTGCTGCACTATGGTGCATGCCACTGTGCAAACAAAAAAACAGATGAACAAAAAAAATAATTAAATAGATTACCAAAATAGTGTACTTAGCTGACCTTAGTGGTCGCTGGCTGCATGCCAGGTGCGGATGCGGCTCCAGGGAAATCTTGTTCCATCGCGGACTTCAACAGTACCGCCACCGGCCAGGCCCTCGTACCAGCCGTCGTTGAGCATGACGTGCACCAATGTTCCAGCTGCTGCACGTGGCTGCTCAGACCGCCCCACACGACGCTGCACTGCTGTGCACTTCCATTCCCGCTGTCGCAACCGCTCAGAGTCCAACGAAGCCACCGTTCTAGAAATCACTGCTGGCGCTGGTATCTGGGAACATGTTGAATCAGGACACACTGCTGCTGCACCAGGAGGATCTGCTGCTAGTTCACCAGGAGGATCCAGTGGCAACAGGTGCATGAAGGCTCGCAATCTGGCCTGTCGCATGGCATCCGGATTTGTCAGTGGTCTTGTTGTGGATCCCAGAGAGAATATTGCAGCTCTTGCTCATGCCAGTATCGCGCCTGCAGTACGGGCCCCTTCCGACAGCAGAAATTCTTGCACAGCATCCTGAACAGCGCGGTTCCTTGGGGTGTTGGCAGCAACGAAAACAGTACGATCCAGTGGGCACCGGCTGATCCTCCGTGCACAGTCTGTGCAGATCGTGTGTCCACAAGGCAGAACTGCAGTGTTCAACAGAAAGCAATAGCACACAATGCAGTGATAGTTCTTCTTCGGGGCTTCCACCATGTACCGGCCGCTATCCGCCGAGGCCCTGCGCTCTGCTGGCGGCGGTTGCTGTAAGTCATGAAGCAAATTTGCGGTCTGCGCTTCTCCAAAATCAGCATCTTCAGATGGCGCGTCACCCGGGCGTCCTGGGCATGGAATTGCGCCGCGGAGCTAAACCCAACAGCCTCTCTAGGTAGGCTTCGACGGTCTCCTCTTCCGCATGATCTGGTGGCAGGTCCTGTGTCTGCGATGCTCCTGCTGAGAACGTCTGCGGCTGAGTCAACGGCTGTGGCTAAGTCAATGTCTCTGGCTGAGGAAGTGGGTTCTCATCAATCACAGAACTGGTGTCACTGTCCTGATTTTCATCCTCCTCATTCAGCGCGATGTGCCTCCAGCGAGGTTCATCCGAATGACCCTGCCAGTCCCCAATCCAAGGTGCGAGCTCCGTTGCATCAGAGGCACGTGGTGTGTGCCTGTGTCGAACTCCAGACTTTTTGTATTTGCATGGCACACAAGTTGCTGTACATAGGCAATGTGGAACCTTAGGCAGTGCGGTGTGCACATTCCCTTGCTGCAGTTCCTGGGCACTGGCACGTAGCATCTGCCACCAGGTGCCTTGCAGCGCCGCTGAGGTGCAGGACCACTGGTGGGGCGCCATGTCCCTGTGCTTGGCTGCCGGCCCACTGCATTCGGACCCATGAGTTAGCTGGCCAGTGTGTGCTTCCGCCTCTCCAATGAGCTGGGGCCAAGACCAACAGCGTGCGCATCGGCAGACGCCTCCTTCTGGCTTTCATGCCCAGCGTTTTCCAATTTCTTTTGTTCTCACCACGCAGGCGCATCCTGCAAACTGGTGACAAAGACATTAAATCTTTTTTTGATCTGCAGTGGTGGGCGTCACCCCTCTCTCAGACAGCATGGCCAGCCACAGTGATCTGGCAGTTTGTTTCAAGGTGTCCGACGGCAGATCACTGTAGTCCCAATACACGGCGTACCAAACATCATCAGCAAGCAAACTGCCATGTCCATGCGGCCCAATGCGCGCCGCTATCCATTGAGACGTGTACTCCTTCGGCAGCACCTCGCAAATGCGCGTGAAGTTTCTGCCAGTGCGGCTGAAGATGCAAAGCAACAATCTTTTGAATGAATCCGTAGTTCTCTGCCGAGGCACACGCCTCATGTTGGACGCCCTGCACACAGGGGTGGAAGCGTGAACCATAGCGTGCACCCTTGTCGCAGCGTCGCCTCATATGATGGACGCCCTGCACACAGGGGTGGAAGCGTGTACCACATCCTGAACCTTGTCGCATTGTTGGCAGTGCTGTCATCTGCCGCACTGAGACTCATTAAGAGTGGAGGACCATCAGGCACCTTTCACGTCATGCGGCCCGGCTCGCAAGAATCATGGATGGCAGCGCTTCACTGACACTCCTTAAGAGTGGAGGACCATCAAACACCGTTCCCGCCAAGAGCCATGGATTGCTTGGTTGCCCTCACTGTTGATTTCATAGACAGCACATATCTGAGACAATGAAAGAAGAATGTAACTCATTAGTTATATTAGCACTATTAGAGATGTTTCTACGCTGCTGTTATATCGTTTCTGCACTGCTCAATCAATTTAGTTCTTCGGTCCTTAAGTCTTGAAGTTTACGTGGATCTCTGTGGATCGTTCTGATAGCGGCGCCTCCCCGCACTGCGCTCCACTTGCAGCAATGCCACTAATGAATGCCACCGGGTACAGAATGGGATTTCTGCTGTTCCTGGTGGCAAATTCGATTATTACATTAGAGGAGTTTGTAATTACAATCTCTTTCCGGCGATTGGGGTACAGCCAGATTGCATGTGCGAGGACATTGGGACTTGGTCGGGACTACTGTATCCAAGTACTGCGTGACGTGTCACAACGGGCTCACCTGTGGGATACGTTCACGGATGCTTTTGAATGCCGATTGGAATTCCACCAACACAGTCATCCAATTCACCGCCATTTGTCTGCTATTGTCGATAGCACGCATGTGGCCATCCAGTCTCCTTGGCACCCGGTAGACCGGGAGCTGTTCTGGTTCGACAAACCCACTTACCGCGGGCATGCGCTCGTGTTTAATGCCATGATCAACTGGGGGCCCGAGATCATTGCCTGCTTGTGGTGGTATCTTCCCCGTGCCACCGATGCTGAGATGACGGCGGACATGGATGCATCCATTCTCTGGAACTTTAATTGGTCCTCGGCCTGACTTCTGCCTCGGTGACTGTCACTATAGCACTGCGGACAACATGTTCTGCCGTGTGGCCGGGGGGGAAGGCCGATTGACCTGGTTCATGGTGCATTACAACCAGATGATCAAAGAAGGCCGTCATCTAGTGGAGAATGTTTTCAGCAATGTTAAGAAGTGGCGATTCTCGAACGGCCGTGATGAGGCTCCTGGGCGCCCGTATAACTACGACTTCCTTGCCGGCCTGTTCATTTTCTGCTGTAACCTACGTAACATGGACTAGAGGTACACCGAAAGTCTATAACCATAATAGTAGGAGCTGCAATGATGTGATTTTCTTTTATTATGCTCGTGCGTATTGTGTTTTGGGGCACAGGAAGTGTTTCGTACGCAATCACGTAGCAATCATTTTCTTTTTCAAAACCGAGAATTGGTGTGCAGCAAGGCGGGTTGTCAACCTAAACAGAAACGGCACAATGGGCACGCGGGAACAGGATGAAATACCACCAAGCTCAGGAAGCAGGTAGCAATCTTCTTCTTTCTTAAAACGAATAATTGGTGTACATGAAGCGGGTTGTCAGCCGGGAAAGTCACAATAGGCATGCAAGAACAGTATGAAATACCACCGAATGCTGAATGAACGCAAAATGGTTGTTTTCGTAGTGCAAACAAGCAGATATTTTGGACCCTGTCGTATCCTGCCGTATCCTGCCGTATCCTGCCGTATCCTGCCGTATCTGCCGTATCCTGCCGTATCCTGCGGTATCCTGCCGTATCGAATACGCGTAACAAGGAAACGCCATTGCATCTCTTCACAACAGAAAAGGATGGAAAATATCAATTCACGGTTAGGCAGAAGTGAGCACATGAAAGGCATAAGATATGCATGCCATCCATAATCTAACAATGGGTGGTAAAAGAGAAAGGCACCGTAAGGTGCCCGCAACGATGCCCGAGGTATCCCTATACTTCAAATGGCTGGGCATCATGACGTTAGGGGGTTTCTGAAAATTGTGGCACCGGAGCCCGAACCTTCAATTCCCTATTATAAACTAAGTATTGACCATTACAACCATGCAGTCAGAACTACTTCAGCTCAACAGGATGAAGTTGCCGTAAAGGCCAGTTCATGGTCTCCCGATTTGGGTCGCCAGATCCCAACTGGCAGTTTGCTCGCAAATTGGCGCGACGCCGGTTCACCACCAGGCTGCTGCCAATATTTAATTTCTGTACCTATGCGAATTTAAGGCAAATTCGCATAGCTATCAAAAGGGCAATGGATTCCGTAATGACTGATACAAAAGCACCGGAAAAACACGCCTAGTTCCCTGATATCTCTACTGCAGGTTCAAGTCAAAAGGGCCATGAAAGCGGAGGTTAAGGAGGGATGAAGGCTAATGATATCTCCTATCAAATCCCATAGTGTGGGCCTATAATAGCCTACGCAAAGGGATGACGGGGGTCAGCACAAAGAGGAGTATGTGTCCCCATAACCGGCAATCAGGCCCCACAGGGGGGGCCTGGGGGCGCAGGGCATGACAGAAAACCAAACACTCCGCTCCCCAGCTCAACGACACCTTTCAAACGGAAAGAACAAAGGTGGTGATGTCGTGACCCAGAACCAGGAAAAAGACAGGGATGGGATGGGTGGGTGTCAAACTTCACCTACGGCTAAAATCGTTTTACACTCCCCTCCCCAGCCCAGCAATTGTGCTGGCAAAGGCTCACACGGAAAAACGATTCTAGCCGTGTGGTCTCCCTCTGCCCATCAGTGTTTCTGTTGGGCTGAACTATCAGGTTAGCACAACCACCTAATGCAGTTTACACATTCAAATGACAAACAAGCAACACAGAACGTCAATCAGTTAAAACTCAAGGTATGCTGTGACAGGAGGAAATGGTTCAGGCATGTCATCATTATCCTCCGTCCAGCACCTATCCAGATTGAAGACTGAATGTTCCATCAAGACAATGGCTGCCCACTTCCATGAAGGAAGGGCCCACGTGCCAACAGTGGGTGAAAAAATGGAAACAGATGACAGTCCATTCATTGCGCTGGGACCCATACCTTCAGTGGGCGTTAGATCCCATCAACCCCAGCAATGCAGAGAAGAACAATGTACAGATTACTAATGATCATCCAGGATCAGTCAGGATTCAGGGTAGAGGTACTGCAGAGGCTATACCAGCGCCTGCAGTGCCTGGATTCAGTCAGACTACTTGCAGCATACATATTTCAGTCAGAATACTCAGCATACCTTACTTCAGTTTCAGTCAGGGACACCAAAGGTTCCTGTACTCATACCACAAGCAGTGCTGTTTACAGCCACAGCCTCCACAAGAGCTTACATTAGAGGGAAGCCTTGAGGTGTCCCCCAGCCCTGGCAGCTCTGTGGACTATCTCAGGACGTTGCTGCGCCTTTTTATGCACCTCAGACTGGTCCAGTGTCAACCCCCTGCAGCTGCCAGGTTTCTGGCCGATACCTGGGTTCACATGGCCATTTCCCCTCGTGACCCCATTCCTGGTTACCCAGCCATGGGATTGTACAAGAACTGACCCGACTTGGTCATCAGTTCCTACGTGCTCATTTGGATCAGGTACCCTTGAATTACCCAAGTGAAACCGTGGTTCAACCGAGTTCAACCGCGCACTTTCATTACGGCTTCCCTACGGTTGGACCCCTATCGTGGTACAGCAACAAATTGCTAAGTAGCAACCTGAAAACCGCTATTTTTCAGCCGTGCAAGAGATGCCACACCCCCGAAACAGAAGATTTTTGAGAACCTTCTTACCTCATTGGTGCAAAACACTGGAGACCTATTTCTCTTGGATCATATTTCACGGCGATGGTGGTGTAGGTACCAGTGGCGGCGGCTGTATTAGTGAAACCGCACGGCTTCATCATCAACTTTTTGTTGAGCGTGGCGACACGTGGATCTTCTGGACCGGTCTGACTCAAAGAATTACACTGCTGCAGTGCAGAACAGACTCTTCAGGGCCTCTGGGTGTTGGTGCTGCACCAGAAGGCCAGAAACGTCCTCTTAACAGCCCATGTGTTGGGGGTTTCCACCGCCCGAGTGGCTGCAACCTACGCACTGTACGGGGGTCTGGACTCCACTCCGACACTAGGTGTGCTGCCTAAGTACACGTATATGGTGGCCGCTCTGCATATGGGGGCCTGCAGTTGACTGCGGTACTCAGCGGGTCCCACTGTTTGCAGTCCAACAACCTGTTTCTTCTTTGATTGGCCCTTTGAGTTGTGTTTGGGTGTTGGCGACCCCGAACAAGGGGACTGCTGCAGTTTGGGAGCCAATTTCAGGCACACATAGGCACTACCCTGTGATGCTGCCAGTCCCGGGCTTATCTGCCCGAGTTGGTGGCCTGGGTGTGTCAGCTGCATACGGACAGCAAATATGAACGTATATGTATGAGTGGGAGATGGGTTTAGTGCCCATCTCTTGTGGTGCAGGAAGAGAGATTAGTGTAGGCGTATGGACCCAGGATATGGAGATTGTACCGCCTCAAATCCGACCCTGATGGTCTGATGGACTACTTTGCCTTAACGGCTCCCCTTGGATCCTGAAATACGTTCTGACGAATGTATTTACTATGGGTGTACCAGCTCCTGCCTGCAGGACAGGGGGTACAGAAGATTGTGACATACATATGCACATATAAGGGAAAAGAGAACACCTACACGTTGCCCAGAGCCCCGGAGACTTGCAACTGGGCGTTCTGGTTCCCAGATCCCCAGAGACTTGCAACTGGGTGGTCTGGTTTGGTACTGTGGGTAGGCAGCGCCCACAGTGAGATGGCAGGACACTTCAGATCACAGTCAACACATCACTCCTACATCCGAAAGCAAGACACACTATGCTCAGGCAGGCAGGTAGGCATCAGCCGTCCACATACGGCCTACACTTGGGGGCGCTCTAAGAAGACTACCCCAGACCGGGGACTCCCCTAAGGTTGACTTGGGGTTCGCACTGAGTGCAGGTCCTCCAGACCCTCGCAGGGTAACCACAAGGCTGTGGTGGCACTCTTTGACGATGCGTGGGTGCATCCATAAGGTAGATTGTCCGTCTACCCGGGAAGAAAAGACCTTGCTGGATCTGGTGGGCCCCCACTGAACGACATTGTTCACCCCCTGCTGCCAAGCACACTCCTCACACGCACTCCACTCACCAACTCACACATTCCGCGGTGTTCCAGCACACTGATGAGACGTTTCGCCACGGTCTCCTAAGAGGCGCCGTTGGGGGCTACGCTGGACGGCAGGACATCGTCCTGCGGGTCCCTAAGGTCCATGACACTGACGTTTATGGCACCACGCTCATGCCCTCATCACCCGAGCAAGACTCCAAATCCTGCTGAGGGACAGCCAATCCTGGCACAGGCCGCAATTATCTTGGTCAAGTCCCCAAAGAGTTGCAACTGGGCGGCAGGACCTTGATCGGGCGGTTCTGGCTGGATAGGAAGGGAAAAAGGAAAAGGGAAGGAGGGGATGTCGTCGCCCATCGCCTCCTTGGTGCGGTCACAGTCCGTCACAGCTGCCAGGACCCGTACGCTGCAGCTAAAGGGCTCACTGGTCGTTGGCACTTCAGGCTTTTCTGGCTGTGCAGACTCGGGTGCCTTCACCTGACAGCACAATCCAGCCAAGAGGGACGTCATAATGCATAGGGCGTCCACGGGCTGTGAATCGCCCTTTGCTGGCATCGAAGCAGGGGGAGTATCTTATTCAATCCACCCTCTGGAACCCTGTCAAACTCCAGCCTGGGTGGCTATACTCCCGGACGGGGCAAGCAGGACTGATATGCTGTTAGCATAGCCCCATTCATCGGATGGGGACTCTGGGTTACTGCTCTCAGGGGTAGTCCCAGTCAGTCTTTGGACCTCATTCAGTCCTTCGCTCAAGCCCTGTTCAGGTGTGAATCCTGCTGGAGTCAATGGCAGCAAACTGCTCAGCATTTTTGGACAAATGGGCGTGGCATCAGGACCGCTTTCACAGTGGGTCCCTGCTGGTGGTTGCGAAACCTGTAGGGGTCTCTCCATTCTGTCCTTGCCTGCTGATTGTGTGTTCACGGGTGTGTGTGTGGGATTGACATCCAACCACCAGCTTGTCGCTGGGCATCCCGGACTCAGACCCAATAAGGAACGGAAAGAATGGGTCTTGAGTGGGTTGGCCTGTCATGACATCATGAAAGCCAGGGGTCTCGCCAGAGCACCCCTTACCTTCTCATCCATGCCATCTCATGCCCAATCAGTAGGTCCATGGCACTCAGTCCGTGGCACCCTGGGCATATTGTACCCAATCAGCAGGGCTAACACATAGGGTGCATGATCCCAGACCCCAGATCCAGCCATACCTCAGGCTAACGTCCCTCCGGTGTCCCAACAGGGCCTCCCTTATGGAGGGCTGGCACCCCGAAGGGTGCAGCCCCCTGGCGCCGCCTTCCTGCGGGGTATATCCCGCCGTACCCACCTGTATTCCTTCGGCGCGACTCGTAGGTCGCTGCCTGGGTACTGTCCTTGCGGAAGGTTCGAAATTGGCATAAAAAAAACCTGAAAAACAGGTCCCCTCGCTGGGCGCGCCATGCTCTGCCTTCCTCAGGGTCAGTCACCCACTGTCCTTCAGGATATTGGTGGGGCTGCCCTGATCAAGGCTTTCCCCCTCTCTCTGTGGTCACTCACCCCTTGAGGTTACCACCAGTCATCCAGTCATCTGCATACTTACCCCCCCCACTACCCTCCCCAAGGGTTTCTAGCGCTTCGCGCCACTCCCACCCCTCCTTGGCACTGTGCCTTACAGTGGTGCTCATGGTTTACCTGGTCTCTTTGTTTCTGGTTGCCCCACTTGCGCAGATATGCGCTCCGGTCGCCCTTAGCCCACTACTCCCATCATCGGCCACATCCTGTGCAGCCTCCGGGCTAGGAAGTGCCATGTGGATACCCACACAGCACAAGGCTCAGTGTGACAGTAATTTCCCACTTGTGATAGGACATGGGGCTCCCTTCCAGTCTGTGACCTGGCACTCCCATGGCACCATAGCTGGCACATGCGCTGGGGGGGTGTCCCCACAGGGGTAAGGCGTCCTGGTCTACTCCTCACTACTGCAGGTCCATGGCACTCAGTCCATGGCACCAATGAGGCATTGAAAAATGAGGTACAGGTCCCATACCAACCTGGTTGTTCGCCTGCGGCAATTAGCGTTCAAGGGGGGGGCAGGTTCTGATGCTGAAACTGGCTACGCATCACGAAGACGGTCTCCCGGTCGCAGTCCACCCCTAAATGGCATTTCTATCCACCCACGGACTGAGAAACGGAGTGAAAGAAACTTGACAGAGGGCGCATGGCAACGGCTCAGGCCCCATATCATCACAGCTGCAGATTTTCTGGGGCTCTGGCCATCATAGGCTGACATACCCCTATAGACACCCAGAATCGGCCATTGCACTGTCTCCTATGTACAACAGTGGCATAGACTGGTTGCGACGGCTCAGGCCCAACATGGATCAATCCTGCTGACACACACAAAAAGTAACACCCTGCAGGTCTGCTGGTTTCTGCTCCAGTCTGGTGGATCCCTGTTACCCAGAGGGACCCCGATAAATATCCAGACTGGGCTGCAAATGAGAAACCAGATCTGCGTAAAACTTAAAGCCCGTCTTGGCAGGGTAGTGCCACTCCCCGTAGGTCATCCCGCTGCACCTGAGTACAACCGCAGGCACGTCCCCCGCATGGCAGATCCCAATGGCTTCAGAGCGGGTCGTAGCACTCAGGAGCGATGAATCCCCATAATTGTTGGATGCGATTGAGCGAGCGTGGTGGCGCGGGCTGTGGAGCCTCCACAGGGCTGGAGTTGATCGCCAGCATGTCCTGCACGGTCTTGGGGGCCTCCTCAGGGTAGGGGCAGGCTCTCCACAGTGCCCTGCTCGTTTGTGGTCGCCTCCTCTGCCTGCTCAGTCCCTAAGAAGGCGGATTGGGCATCCTTCTCGGCCTCCTTGACACCTGAGCGGACATCCCTGAAGTCCAAGGGGTCATCCTCGGGGCTCTGCGGTTCGGCAGCGGTGGTCAACTCCATGGGCTCCTCTGGGGGGGCTGAATGGGGTTGTTTCAAGCCCATTTCAGCAGGGGCGCCGCATGGGGGGTCATTCAGGATTTTGGGGGCGTCGCTCAGGACTGTGGACTCATCGAGGGCCGGCGACGGGGCCCTTCGGGCTGGTTCGGGCCCTTCACGTTGTCCTCGACTCTTCACTTGTTGGCCCGCTCGACATCCTCTTCGGCGGCGGCGGCGTGGGGTGCCCGTCACCGTTGTGGGCGCATGCGGTTGGTATGATCTCTTTGATGAACTCGAAGGCTCGGGCCATTGTTGAGTTGGCGGCGACCATTGGGGCTGCCCTTCAACTGATGGAGGCCACAAGGGCTGCGAGGGGGCGGCCACTGAAATAGGGGCCTCCCCTTGGTGGAATTGAGGCGCCGGAGTCAGGGGGTGGTCCTGAGCTGGGGCTGCCGGGCTCCGTGGACTCGAGGACGTCGGTAGAGGGGCGTTGACGGCCTCCTCCATCACTGAGATCCTCTTCTCCATGGACTCCAAGCGCTCCTTGATGGCCAGGGCTGGCCTGCATACCCGCAGGGCAGGACCCAAGTCAATGACGAAGTCCCCCAAGATAGGGAGGCGCGCCATGCCGCATTGGATGGTGAGGCTCTCTCTTCCAGACTCTTCCATGAGGGCCTTGGTGAGGGCATCCATGGTCTCTTTGAAGTCAATCTCCGAGGGATTGACACTTTCAGAGGATAAGGGGCTTGATTTGCGCCTTACCAATGGCGCTCGGGATGTGGTGCCGGTCGATTCTTCGATTTGCTGTTCCAGGGCTACCGTCCCCGGGTTGACCCCCTCCAAGCCCATGCGGCCTCCTCTCTTGCATGTACGCGTAGCACAAGAGGAAGACCACTCACATCCACTCAAACCCGTGAGCATCCATCCAGATTGCGAAGGAGAAGCAATCCCTTTGAGGTCTAAACAACAAAGGAAAGAAAGCAAGTACAAATGGTCATAGGAACATGTAAATCTTCCAAACCATGTCCTGGTTAGGGTAAGGTGCAGTGGGCAACATAAGTCACAAAGGAAAGGGCATCAAGGCAGGAGAGGGGGGGACAAAGGGAGCTCACTCTCCCACTCAGCACATCCTGGGTAGCCTGATTCAGGATCCCCAAGGAGGAACAACAAAACATGCAAAAGCAACAAGACATGGGTAAGGCCCATTGGCTGTCAAAGCCTACCCTAGTGGGGGGGTTGTCACTCTCCACTCCCGGGACTACAGGACCCCAGAAGCCGGGGTCTAGTGCCTACACACTCCTGCTCGATCCTCCGAAAATATCCCAACTCAAGTCCCCTCCGGGCAGGGGATAGTCCCGCCACACCACCGTAGGGGGGGGGGGGTCCTGGGTGCCTATAAGACTTAGGCCCCAGAAATTCTGTGGAAAAGGGGGTAAAGTGGTAAATCGCCCACACCACCTCGGGACCCCACATCCCAAAAGGAAACGGGGGTAGTTGGGGGTAGCCAAAACCTTCACCCTGACACACCTAGAGGGGCAGACCCAACTCCACACGGGCTCTGAGACCTAGCATGGGAAGCAGGGCACAAAAACAGGCAAAACCGAAAATTAGAGGTTACCCACTTCAACACACTCTCCCGCCAAGGCAAAGGGGATTCGAAGAATTCTATGTGGGCAGATCCAAAGGGCGTCAGTCAAACAGTATGCCCACCAGATATCCGAGTCTGTCTACCTGATACCGTGTCACTGTCCCAAGTCTGGTAGGCTGCGCACTTTGGTGAAATTCCCCCTAAGTGAAAAACAAGGGAGAACAGAATGCGGATAACTCCCGCATAGGGTCAGCCTAAGGTCCAGGGAAGTGCATGCACAAAGGATCCGGAGGGGAGTTGATTGTTCTAAAAGGGTTGGTCCTACCTCTCCCTCAGGTTGGAGCAAAAAAAACAAACTCAAATACCCACTGTTTGAGGTCATTTTTTGGGACCTCACAAAGGCCTTATGCATACATTCCTGAGTTAGATTTGAAGTCCAAATTCGAATGACATATGGGTTTGGTCCGATCCCATAAGGTTTGAGGTTTGAGGTTTGATTTTGCGGGTACTAGACGCCTTTTGGTCCCGGGGGGCCACCTGGTTGGGCCAGGTGATATCCTCCCCACCAGGACCTAGTGGGGGGCCCTTCATGACACACCTCCTGCTTGGTGGCGGAGTCCCCCGGGTTCACGGGGCTCGGAGCCCTGTCCCTCCCCGGCTCCCCCATTTCGCCACTCCCTGGTCAGTGCGTCGGTTAGCAGCCATAGCTGCAGGCGCTTACCGACCCCGTCGCCCACCTGATGCGTGGTCGCCCGGGGCGCCAGCGCTGCCGGGCCCGTGCTACTGGCTTGTCGCCAGTGGGACCCCCGTGGGCTGGCGCGGAGGCTGCCTAGCCTTGGGGCCGGTGCGTGGCGCAGTGCGCCACTACTGCTTTGGCGGGGGCAGTGCCCTGCTCCTGTGTGCGCGGCGCTCGCAGCTGGTGCGGGGGGGTCGGGGCCGGTGCCGGGTTTTGTGTCTTCCCCGTTTCCCCCTTCCCGCCCCGCGTTTCCTGCGCTGTGTGTGCCGGGCCGTCCCGTCTGGGTGTCCCTTATCCTCGCTCGCTGGTACGCGATTCCATGCCGTCTGTGCGTTCCGCAGACTCGGTCCGTTTGCCTATTGGTCTTCCCCGCGTGTCCTTTGTGTGTGTGTGCGCTCGCGCTCTCGCGGCGTCCGCGCCCCCCCTCCTCCCTCCTCGGGTTGGTGTGGCGCGCGCACCTCGCGCGTTCCCGGTGCTGGGCGCTGGTAGGGCCGTTCCACGCGGTCCGTGCCCCTCCACGTGTCCTGCCTCGGTCCCGTGCTCCTTTTGGCTTGCTTGGGGGGGCAGCGGCCCGGTCTTGTCTCCCCCTACCTTGCTTGGGGCTGCGCGCTCCCCGTGGGGTGGGTGCGGGCGTTGGGACCCGTCACCAACCCCACCGCGCGCGCTCTTGCGTGCTGGGTTTGCGCGCTGTGTGGGCAGCACGAGGGCGCCCGGGGGGGGCGCCTCTTGCCTGGGTGCGGGGCGTCCGGGGACGGGCGCTCTCCCACCCCCGACCACTCGTCCTTTGGGGCGTGCGGCCGGGGCCCACTACCCACTGGCTGTGGGTGCGGGGGATGCGGGCGTGGGGACCCGTCACCAACCCCACAGCGCGCGCTCTTGCGAGCTGGCTTTGCGCGCTGTGGGGGTGGCACGAGGATGCCTGGGGGGGGGGGGCGCCTCTTGCCTGGGCGTCCGGGATTGGGACTTCTCCCACCCCCGACCGCCCATCCTTCGGGGCGTGCGGCCGGGGTCCACTACCCACTGGCTTGTGGGTGCTGGGGGTGCGGGCGTGGGGACGCGTCACCCACCTCAAAGCGCGCGCTGTTGCGAGCAGGCTTTGCGCGTTGTCGGGTCGGCATGGGGCTGCCCGGGGGGGGCGCCTCTTGCATGGGTGTGGGGCGTCCGGGGTCGGGCGTTCTCCCACCCCCGACCACTCGTCTCTTCGGGCGTGCGGCCGGGGCCCACTACCCACTGGCTCTGGGTGCGGGGGGTGCGGGCGTGGGGACCCGTCACCAACCCCACAGCACGCGCTCTTGCGAGCTGGCTTTGCGCGCTGTGGGGGGGGCATGAGGGTGCCCGGGGGGGGCACCTCTTGCCCGGGTGTGTGGCGTCCGGGGTCGGGTGCTCTGCCATTCCCGACCACTCGTCCTTTGGGGCGTGCGGCCGGGGCCCACTACCCACTGGCTGTGGGTGCGGGGGATGCGGGCGTGGGGACCCGTCACCAACCCCACAGCGCGCGCTCTTGCGAGCTGGCTTTGCGCGCTATGGGGGCGGCATGTGGGTGCCCGTGGAGGGCGCCTCTTGCCTGGGTGTGGGGCGTCCGGGGTCGGGCGCTCTTTGACCCCCAAACACCCTTCTTTTTGGGCGTGCGGCCGGGGCCCACTACCCGCTGGCTGTGAGTGCGGGGGGTGCGGGCGTGGGGACCCGTCACCAGCCCCACTGCGCGCGCTCTATCCTTCCTGAGTCAAATTTGAAGTCCAAATTGAGATGACATATGCGTTTGGTCTGATCCCATAAGGGTAGGCCATAACCCAAAGTCCTCAAATATGGGGGATAGACACTGATGAGAGGCCATGCATGAAATATTGGCCCAAATCCAGAGAATTGGCCTAACGTTCCCATGGCCCAGAAGTGACCTCATGAAATTTAGACTTTTCAACGAAATTCCAGAGTCTAGGGTCAAGAGACAAGGAGATTAAGCCCGAAGACCCAAATGAACCAAGAGAATGAAGTGAACACACAAAATTTGAAATCTCCGAAACGGTTTAGAGATTGCAATGGGGTGGTAAGCCCAAAGTGAGTTAGAACCCATTTAAAAGCATGCTCGTAGAGTGTTATTCCATTGGAATCACTAATCGGGTTTGAACTCAACATGTACATGAAGAGATGGGTTCGAAAACTCCACCTATAACTGAGTAAATTTGGGCAATGTTCACATGACCAAATTTACTGCATGCAAAAATTGACCAAAATGGCACAACGACAATCAGCCGTAGCGCAAGGAGAAAAGTAGAAGTCGACCCATGGTGACCATATATGAATAGTACTGACCATGGAAACCACCAATTATCGGAGGTTCGACCAAAATCTCAAGAGTAGTGGATCTGCATGGTCACCACAAGTGAACACATGAGAAGAAAAACTCAAGACACAATCATCAACATTCATGTGTGGCCCTCTGTACAATGATTCACGGCCGGTCAAAATTGCAATGTTGGAAGTAGACATAGGCCACAACATCGACAAAAACAAATTAGACTCAAACTCGACGCGAGCTTGGAGATCCAAGCTCGAAAAGTAGGCCCATGAAAGGCAAAAAAAATGAGTGATTTTTTGGCATAAAATGAATATGCCAAATTGAGCTCAAAAAAGTTGAAAGGTTTGAACTAAAAGATGTCAAAAGCGTTGGAACGCGACCAAAACTCGAACATATATTGTTCGTACATAGGAAGTACGAACAAAATGAGCTCTTACTTATTTTCTGTCGCCACTATATCTTGGAGATATAGTGGCAAACTTTGAGCACATGAAAACAAAGTGCCCAAAATGTCGAAACCAAAATTGACGCCAAAAATCACCAATGGCTCAAGTGAACTCAGACCAAGGTGATAATGAACGTAGAGATCCGTTGCTACGATACCAAATAGGAATTACGAAAGAACTGGACAATGACGCCACCCAGGAATTCGACAATCATGAACACAACAAAAATGCACTATTTATGCATGAACGTGGGTCCCACGATGGAGTGTTGTAACCCACCACGACCATATCTCGACATTGCAAAGGGAACGGAAGGCAAAAGAAAATGATTACCAAGCTTGGGTTCACCCATGAAATCAATGAAATCAACTTGAGGTTGAGATTCACCATGGTCTCTTCACCACAACCAAAACTCAATTCAATCCTAATAATTAGGGCATATCTCCGAACTGGCTTGCAACTCACACAAACAAATAACGTACCCTTGTAGAGGAGAGTCATGCGATCCCATTGCATCTCTCGTCAAGAGAAATGGATGAAAAATGACAATTGAAGGTCAGGCAGAAGTGAGCACATGAGAGGCATAAGATATGCATGCCATGCCTAATCTAACAATGGGGGGTAAAAGAAAAAGGCACCGTAAAGTGCCGGCAACGATGCCTGAGGTATCCCTATACTTTAAATGGCTGGGCATCATGACGTTAGGGGGTTTCTGAAAATTGTGGCACCGGAGCCCGAACCTTGAATTTCCCTTTTTTATACTAAGTATTGACTATTACAACCATGCGGTCAGAATTAATTCAACTCCACAGGATGAAGTTGCCGTAAAGGCCAGTTCATGGTCTCGCGATTTGGGTCGCCAGATCCCAGCTGGCAGTTCGCCCGCGAATTGGCTCGACGCCGGTTCGCCACCAGGCTGCTGCCAAAATTTGACTTCTGTACCTATGCGGATTTAAGACAAATTCGCATAGCTATCAACAGGGCAATGGATTCCCTAATGACTGATACAAAAGCGGCAGAAAGCACGCCTAGTTCCCTGATATCTCTACTGCAGGTTCAAGTCAAAAGGGCCATGAAAGCGAAGGTTAAGGGGGGATGAAGGCCAATGATATCTCCTATCAAATCCCATATTGTGGGCCTATAATAGCCTAAGCAAAGGGATAACGGGGGTCAGCACAAAGAGGAGTATGTGTCCCCATAACCGGGGATCAGGCCCCACAGGGGGGGCCTGGGGACGCAGGGCATGACGGAAACCAAACACCCTGTAACCAAAACCGGCCCCCTGTACCCATAGTAAGGGGGGTACTTCACTGCTGCACATTTCGGGACAATTTCAGGGGGCCTGGGGGGGAAATATGGAGAAGAGACTGCACAAAAACGAATGTTGTCACCCTGCCAAAGCAAAAACAGGACCACACAACCTCGTAAGGAAGGGGTCGAGCGCTGTAACGTGCCCTACCCCGCCTAGGGCCACGCATTTCCGACGCACGGGCCGAAAAGGTGTAGAGCAGGGTATGACATGTTTGTAAATGTGATGAACCCTAACTTAACATGCTACCAAACACATGGAGAGGGGGAGATAGCGGCTGAGGCCCCTCATTACTCGCAAGCGGTGCGGCAGGACCACTCATGCGTCAAAGCAAGGGGTCCAACTGCCCGCTTGAACCCGGCAAACCCGAGGGCACGCACTCCCGAAGGAACGGGCGAAGGATTCACAAGGTAGCAATGCAAATACCTCAGAAATTCAGGGTACGTTCTTTGGGATGTCACTGAAATTTCTGATGCTTGTTGGATCCTGAAAAATGATAAAGGGAGCTGAAGTGTGATGCACAGCGGATCCATGCATGACATCAATACGGCAGGGCCAAAATGACGCAAAGGGCCAAGCCTCGGGATCCTCATCGTGACAATAGGGCCACACAAGAAGGGTTGACCCCAACCAGAGATTCAGAACATCGGTATCCTATCACATCGTCAAGACAATAGGTCAGCAGTGCATCAGTTTTAGTTACCAGGGCAATAGAAATTCAGAAATTCAGTGCGAGGTCCAACAGAAAGAAAATGTAGGGTCAAAAACTCTGCCAGGTCCTGAAATTCTGATGTCTCAACCCCCCTGACTGCAGAATTTGGCAAATACTAAATAGAAATAGGACGAGATCAGGACTCACAATCCCGAAGGAAGGGCCGAGATCATTAGACTATGACACTACATACTTTAGCAGGGAGTGTTGAGACCGCAAGTGTAGACTAAAGCCCTATAGCCACTCCTAAAAAGGTGTATCATTCTTGAATGAGGCTACCAGTGCCCTCCAGGCCGTACGTTGTGTAGTCTGGATAACCAGACGGGCCTCAAACTCCGCATCCAATGTAGAATTTAGTGCCCAACGGGCCACAACGTGGCGAATGTTGCTAAGGTGGAGGTCAATTTTCTGTCTCTTGTTGTACTGGGTCCGGTGATCATTAATATCGTGCATGAATGCACTAGCGGGCGGAAATTCAGTCATTGTGTACCGCCTGTACTTGACCTCCCACTCTATGTGCTTACAGCACCCCCGTCCGACTGTCGTATGAGAAACAATGTCCTCAATGACGTACTTGTTGGACTCGACCAGAAATTCCTGGTCCATATAGTAGTGTAGAGGAGGAGTACCCTCCTCAGGGGCCACATAAGGTTTGAGACCCATAGTGTCTAGCGCCATTTCGCCTCATTCGGTAGCTATCAAGTAAGTATTGCTGCCTAGGCGCTGAAGGACTTCACCTGGTTCTTGCCAGACCCGATGCAGCTTCACAGTAGCTTTCTTAGTCTTGTAGTCCCTGTACCAGAGTTTCTCCCCAAAGACATAGACGTGGGGAGGGTGCGCCTTTCGGAATTCCTCCGCCTTACGGCGGTGAATCTTATTTAGGGAGTCCTGTATGTACCGGCGGTCCTGCACAAATTGTTGGAAGAATCCAACTGCATCCCGACACTCAGATTGGGGAAGAATGGGTGGGCAGTCTCCAAATCTGATGACATTGCGGCCAAACACTAGATAGTGTGGCGAATACCCACTGATTGGGCCAGGGATGTCGTTGGAAGCCCCGATGGGTAGTGGCAACAACTGTGCCAAGTTTTGCTGAGTTGTTTTCACCACCCACTGCCTGAGGGATTCAATGACCACCTGAACTGCTCGTTCCGCACGCCCGTGTGACTGGGGTCTCTTGATGATGGATTGCTTCATACTGATCCCTGATAGCTTACAGAATTGGCTAAGAAACTCGGCGGTAACCAGATGGTCCTGGTCCGAAAAGATCTCTTGGGGCATACCCAAGATAGGCACCACCCTCTCCAGATATAGATCTCCCAGACCAAGTGTGGTCAGGGTCTTACTGCATGGCACTGCCACCACATTCCCCGTTAAACGGCAAACGACAACCAAAACGTAATCATACGTGTTGCCGTCGTTGAGGTCACAAAGGTCAACACAGACTGATGCAAACGGGTACCCCGGTACGGATGCGGGATGATTGGACTCTGGCTGTAAACCCTTACGGCCCTTAGTTTGGCCAGGAATATTGCACTTATTGACAATTGATTGCACCATTTGGTGTAGTTCTTTCGGTTTACATGCAAAAGAATACTTCCGGTTCGAAATTTCTAGGGTTTTTCTGATGCCAGGGTGTGCATACTCATGGCAGGCTTTGGTGACTTGTTCAACCACGTCATATGGTACACACACACGTCCAGTGCTTCGCACCTTATCGTTATGCAATGTAAATGAGTGTCTGTTGACCTTAATGAACTTGTGTTGCCGTAAAGCATCCCAGCGGGGAGCAAAGAACGGGTCAAGCTCATAGTGGGAGGACCAGTCATCTCAAAGGACAGAGATTGCGGGGGGCACTTTAATGGCCTGCATGTTTCCGATAACGAGGGTTTCCACCCCCAGCATGTGCCAACTCATGGAAGACATACTCTCAATCTGTTTCAGTGACGCTAATTGTGCCTTGTGTCGGCATTTCGAGTCCAAATTAAGTCTCTGCATTTCAGCATGGGTGTTTTTTTGACCTTTCACAATGTGGGGACGCGTCTGACAGAGGCTTGATGGCCCTGCCAGGCTTTCATCCCCCATGGAGTGGATGAAAAGCTCCTCCAGAGTGCTAAACTTGGACCCGTTTGTCGCGACGTAAGGTGCCTCGACCTCAACTGTGTTGACCGACTTAACCACTTGTAGTGTCGCCACTGTGGCTACCTGCAGCTGGTTAAGCATGGCTTGCTCATGGGAAAAGGCTTCGGGCCTCGCTGTTTTAAGGTATTCACGCACAGACTGCCATTCCTGTTTTTTGGCTTCCTCCCATCCAGCCAGGTCATCATCCCTACCATGGAAGTTGGTGTCTTGGGCCTTCCCTGCTGGATAGGCAAACCAGGAGAGAGCATCAGCAACCTGATTCTCCTCACATGGACGGTAAGTAATAATAAGGTTGAACCGGCTGAAAAACTCATGCCAACGTCCCAGCCGTCCTAACAGCCCATAAATGGTATACAAGTCCTCCTTGTACCATTTCACAATGACTGAATGATCAGTCTGGATCTCAACTGCAGATCCTGCGATCCATGACTGAAATTTCCACAGGCAACACACAATGGCATATGTTTCCTGCTCTCTTGGAGTCCAGGCAAACTGCCCTGTGTTCTTGGTACTCCCATTGAAGCCGGCCTTGTTCCCTTGCAGCTTGCGGGAATAGAAGGCAACTGGGTGGCAGTTACCATCTTCCTGCTGCTGCTCCAGGACCCCACGGACTGCATAATTGGACGCATCAGTGCTGATGCGCCACGGGAGGCCTGGCTCGGGTAAGTACAGCCTGGTTTTCTCAGGTAACACATGGTTAAGGGCCTCAAAGTTAGTTTTCATTTCATCGGTCCAATGAATTGGGGCTTCCTTAGGTGTTATTTTGATCTTCTTCCTCCTTTGAGGCACTCCAGTGGATGTGCGTGGGGCATTAGGTTCCCTGGGCCCTTATTGATATTTGCCTTTGAGGGCGTTCATCAGCGGTGCCGCCATTTGAGCGAATTTGTCAATATATACCTGATACCAGCCCACGAGCCCAAGGAATCCCTTCATGTGCTTGGCTGTTTTGATATCCTCCCATTTCCATTCTTTTACTGCTGAGACTTTGGTGGGACTCGGATATCTACATACATCTTTAAGGATGTGACCCACATACTGGAAAACCTGTTTGAATAGATGGACCTTGGAGGGCTTAACTGTTAACTGAGCCTCCTCCAGTGCATCAAACACCTCGCACAGGTCCCCATAATGTGATTCAAAGTATTTCCTGAGCGTTCCCGGTTGTTGTTTTTGCTCAATTGTGAGCTTGTCCTGCCCTAAAAATTTCCGCCCTGACGACGATAGAATGTCATCAATGTAGGGTTGGGTTTGAGGACAGTTGCGTGTCAAATATTCAACCATTTGTTGGTAGGCTGCAGGCCCCACCTTAACACCCATTGGAAGGACATTCCATTCAAAAATGCCAAATGGAGTACAGAAGGCAGTAAGATGCTTGCTGCTCGCCTCCAGTTGCATTTGATGAAAACCATCCTCCATATCGATGATGGAAAAGATAAAATTGCCCTCCTGGTTGGCAAACTGGTCGTCAAATACAGGCAGAGGAAAACTGTTGCCCTTTAAGCAGGAATTCAGATGACGGTAGTGAATGACCAGCCGCAAATCATTTTTTCCTGGCTTTGGCACCAAGAACCGTCTGGGGACCCATTCTGGCCGCCCTTTTGTATCTCGTAGCATACCAGGGTCCTTGAACTTCACGATTTTATCCCATAAAGCTTTTTCACGTTCACCCACGGCTCGTATGGGCTTGTCAGCTCTGGCACCAGCATGTCCAGGCAGGCGCTCCAAGCGAAGCGTAGAATGTGGCCCCCTTCCCCTTTTAGCTGCCGGGTTCCTATTCTGAGTGCGAATGGGATTAAAAATGATTTTTTCATACCGAGCCATAATTTTGGCCTTGAGGTCTTCACATCCCCCCGAGTTCTCATCCGGCTTGATGACAGACCGGATGTGGCGGCGGTAGTCTTGTACCAAATCATGCTGGCTAATCTCCCTAGGACCCAGACTAGACCTCTCCACGAAAGTTGCATTCATTACCGGGGTTGTAGTTACCATTGGCCGCTCATGCATGGTATCAGACTCCTCCATACTGGAGTAATCGGGACCTGGGGACGCTTTGGACTCTGACCGATTGATGTCCCCTGACTTGGCCCGTTTGGTTGCTTCGTGATGTGCCCGTCGCCGCATCTGGCGGCCTTCGACCTGTACGGGCAAAACCCTTTGTACCTGATGGGTAGAAGTACCATGCATGAGCGAGTCTAAGGAGGGCTTCGGGTGTGTGTGTGAAACGGGAGCGGAAATTGTGCAGTTGTGCGGGTGTAGGGCGACACAATCCCCGCGGGGAAGGTTCCAGTTCAATACAGCGCGCTGCTTGTCGGCGTTATCCGCTGGTTCTGCCTGTGACTCCTCAGCACTCCATCCTAGCGCATCTAGTACAACTTTACGATACTGCCTATCGGCTGAGCGTACCTTACCTTCATGATCTACAAAAAGGGGTTCACCGACCATCACATCTACCCAGTCTACTACCACCTCGCTCAGCAACCACCACCAATCCCTATCCTTACATGTCGGGACAACAGCGATACCCTGGCCTTGCTCAAACTTCAACTGTTGAACGGTTTGCCCCCACAGCCTATCGTGGGGATGTAACCAAGCGTTCTCTCCGGCCCATGGCTGTGACAACCCGTCCTTTCGGTCATATGATCATTTCGGGAAACGAGCAAGCTGTTTACTACTGAATACATCCGTAACTTCCCGGAAATGACACTTGTCAATCAGCGACTTAGCCCATCGCTCAATGTGAAGGACAATATCCTGGCCGACTGCCAAACCATCCCTATCACTCAGCCATTTTTGCCGCGCTTTGTGTCTGGCCGCCGTCTGAAAATGCCGAATATTGCCTCAACCCTCATGGGTACGGAATGATGAGTTAACCGCCTTGGTGCTTTTTCGTAGCACCTTGGACGGCCCACTACGGCAGGTGTCGCTAGCTGCAATGTCAGAACTGACTCTAGAATCGGTCGCACAATCAGAATTTTCAAAATCCGCCCACAGATCTAAGTGTGTCAACGCCACAGTTTCACATCTAACCGCCCTCATCTCGGTAACCTGAGCTGAGTTTATACGGGCAGATCCCCACCCCGAAGGGTTTGGTGCGGGGTGGCCTACCGTGGCGCGGTACTGACACTCGGTAACTTGGTTTCCATTCTTTTTTTTTTTTTTTTGAAAACACATGCCTTGAGTCCTTTGTGCAAAGTTCCAATCAGGAATGGGCCAGCCCATCATACAGCCATTCACCCACATCCCCGAGGGTCAGGGGTCAGTGTATGGGGGGGCCTTGCGGAGGAGGTACATGCTGAGAGAGATGAAATTAAACATGGTGGCATAATGCGGGTGATCGCCCCGTGCTGTGGGCCCTGAGGCCAAGACAGCCAGTGGGGGTACCATGCATTCGGGCAGAGGCCAGTGCTGTGAGTCCCAGAGAATGAGGAGGGTAATGGTGGAGGAGGGAGGGAGTCCGGGCAGGGTGTGGACATACAGTGGATCCATGCAGTGGTGTGGGCGTAGGGGGGGGGGGAGTGCTCTCCCTTTGGTCTGCGACCCTTATATTGCTCTGCCCCGTATCACCTCGGGGTGAGCTGCAGTGGTTGTTCACTCTTGATCCATGGGGCTGTTGCAGGGACCTGTAGAGGGAGGGGGGGTCGGTGCATGGGGCAAAAGGGGGAGTAAGGGGTATTTTTCTTTTTTTTTTTTTTTTTTTTTTTTTTTTTTTCCCTCCAAAAAGCAGTACAGGATGATGAGGGCATCACGCAGTGGTGGGCAAAGCAAGAGACTGAGTACAGTAAGCACACTGACGTTGACGATGACAGTGCCTGTGCTGACGTTCCTGTGGTGCCCTGATGGCAACGCACGCATGCCATATGTTAGTTTAAGAAAGGGGCATGCTGTGGAGATTGCCTTCTCTTCGTTCACGGCTCTGTGTTGAACCCTGCAGAGAGACAAGGTGGTGTATATCAGGGGAGGTTGTCAGAGGCAGGGGGGGTTCTGAGCAGGGGGGGGGGGGGTACAGCAGGGGAATCAAACTGGACGGGAGGTGACATTCCAATCGGATGGGGTAAATGGATTGGGCTTGGACGATGGGGTTGGGATGCAGTCAGACAGGGCATCAGTCACGTTATCCATCACGCTCTCCTGCCACTTATACACTATTTTCCTGGCTGCCCTGGGGCCACCGTGGGCGGCGCTCAGGGCACGAAAAAGCGAAATAGGTATTGCAAGGCGCCCAGTGATCCTGAGGTCACGTTTGTGGGCAGTGGCTCGCCACCTGATGGGAGTGGAGGAGACGGGCCAAGCAGTTGTCCACGCATGGACGAGTGGGTGTGCGGGCGAGCAGTGTGCTATGTACCCGTGGACGCTCATGTTGTGTCTGAGGGAACAGTGGGGGCAGGGGGTGGGGGGCACATCATCTTTCCAGAAGGTTGCATAGTGGCTGTACCCCAGTCGGGTCTGGAGGCCAAAGAGCCACTTATGCCACGCCAAGCGACGAAATTTAAGTGGCCGCCAGGAGGAAGAGTGGAAATTTTCGTGTGTGTGTGATGGAAAGAGGTCGTGTGTCCAGACCTTGTGTGGGGGGGACATGAGTTCGCCGTGGCGGACGACGTCCCACGGGGTGGAGGGTTTGGCAGGGGGGGGGAGGGGGAGAGTGGAGCCGTACTTGGCGAACTCATCGGATCGTTCCTGGAAAAGGTGGCCCGTGTGACCTTCAATCCATTCTACTGCATGGCATTTGCTTTGGATGGATTTCCTGGCCAGCCGGACATAATGAGCATAACGTAGAGGGCGCTTGTCCCCTGTGGTGGAGGAGATAGCGCCCTTGCAGTCAACCTTGATTTTGGATGAGGGGGGGGAAAATTCTGAACCAAGGAGGATGCCAATAACCTCTGCCTTGTACGAGTTGGGGGGTCCAGGGACGCGGCAGACGACTATGCGCCCATCGGGGAGGAGTGCACATGCGCCTGAGGCAGGGGGGGTACCAAGTCGACTGCCATCAGTGTAGGTGCAGTCTGGGGGGGGGTTGGGTCCAGGCAGGATGTATGCTGTGATCCCAGATTCGGTGATCACTGTGGTGGCACTCCGCAAGGCGCGTTTCGCCCCCCATGAGACGGGGAGGGGGATCATGGGGGAGGCGCGGGGGGGGCCAAGCAGGGCGATGGCAGTGGCGAAGAGACGCCAGGGGGATAAGGGAAATTTTGATTGGGTGCTGAGGTGGAAGAGGTGTGGGTTGGTGTGCAGGGAGTCAAGTATGCGGGTGGGCTGTAGAACAGCAAAGTAGCGTAATCCCAAGCCATGAGTGTGGTGGGTATACAGTGTTTTCTTGGCAAGAAGGGAGGGTAACCCCGCGACTCCAAGCACATATCTTTCAATGGCTTGGATCATTGGATTCAGCTGGTCGGCAGATAGGGGGAGGCATTCACATCGATAAAGCAGGCGGGGAAGGATCAATGTGTTGGCTACCAGTATTCTGTCAAGTGACTGAGAGGGGAGGGCGTTAAGCTCCGCGAGTTGGGCCTGTAGTTCTCTAAAGATCAGTTGGACAGCATGGCTGACATCGAAATTTTTTGGGATGGGATGTCCCAAGTGCATGAGGTGAGATACCTTGGCCATGGGGTACTCGGTGGAGTCTGCCCAGTCCGGCCACGTTGAACAGCTCTCTGGGACCCAGAAATCAACGGATACCTGCAGGGGAGAGGGCGGATGTGAATACTTGGGGAGCATGGGGGGGGGAGTACAGTGTGGAGAAACAGGGAGGGACTCACTTTTTATAACGTTCAGTTGGCACCCGATCAGGTTGAGGCCAGTTTGGACAATGGAGGCGACTCTGGGACCATCCATATGTGCAACGGGGGTGGAAATGTCGTCGACATAGGCGGAGAAAAGTATATTGTGGGAGTGTATATAGCGTAGAGGTATTTCGAAAACAATGACAAAAAGGAAGCAGGAAATGGGGCACCCCTGTTTCACGCCGTGGGTAGTACCGAAAATTTCATCCGGTGTGCCCCTGATGTATGTGGACCCGTGCTCAAGTACCGTGGAGATTAAAAGCAGTAACTTGGTGGGGGTCCCCATGCGTTGGAGTACATCCCTGATGAGTATTTTTGGTGGACTGTCGAAGGCATGATACATGTCAAAGGTAAAGATGGATTCCCAACTGGTGCCATTGTCAATGTCGTCAAAAAAGGTTTGTGTGGCATGGGCAGTGGAGACGCCTCGTCGCCCACCAAATTGGCGCGAGTGTAGTTGTGGAGAGAGGAGGGGATACAGCTTTTTATAGATCCATCGCATGAGCAGCCGGTACACCGAATTGCTCTTGGCAATGGGTCGCCACCTATCAGGATCCCTCCAGGAACCTTTACCTTTAAATATGCACAGGGTCTCTGATACAAGCCAGCTGTGGGGGATGTCTCCAACATCATAACACAGTGCGAGGCACTGATGTACTATGGAGAATGCAGCATCAGGGAGGACAGCAATTAAATAGGGGGGCACGCCATCGGGTCCAGGGGATTTCTTCCGGGAGGACTTCGCCAGAATGCGGAGTTCCTCCACAGAGGGGGGGGGGGGGTCAGGCAGTAAGGGCTGGGGGGTGATGAGCTCGGATGCATGTGCACTCCAGGGGGAGTTACGCTGGAGAATGCGCTGTATCTTGCGGGAGGGCACGGGGAGGGTGGAGGGAGCAGGCGGAGTAAGCAGGGTGTGTTTGATACGTCGGTAGAACACTTTGGACCGACGCTTGGCTTGCCGGGTCAGCTGCTTGACCACCTGATGCCAGTCAGAAATATCTGTGGTATTGGTCTGGGGGGCTGGCTTGGCAGAATTCACCGTGCGCATTGCGTGGAGCATATGTTGTACAAGGGTGTGGTACGTGGACTCCACATCGTGAAAGCTGGTGGGGGTCTGTAGATCATGTACAGAGTGTTCCATGAGGGAACGGAATTTGTGCAGGTCACGGCGGTTCCACTGTGCACATCTGGGTTCAGGTATCTGGGGGGTGGTCCAGGGAATGGAGCGGATGATAATTGGGTCATGATCTGAAGACCCATGCACTTTAGAAAAATCTACCACTTCGGCAGATGAGGGGCTGTAGCAGGCTTGGTACAAACGGGTACCATAAGCACGGTCAATGTAGCTTTTTGTACCAGCATATCGCCTAACCCGCGTATATGGGGTGGAGGTGGTGAAGGGTAGGAGTAGATCACTCAGGGCACCCGATCGCTCCTTGGCTATGAGCCAGGGCCAGAGATTAGAAGTGAGAGTGGTGGCGTGTGAGTGATGGGTGGTGCAGTTGTAGTCGCCGAGAATGATACATGCCTCCCGGAGGAGGGAGTTGAGGACCGGTTCGCATCGACGTTTTTCTGATATGGTGTGGGGGCCGTAATATGAGGCAATCCTCAGTGGAGGGATCAAGGGGTCAGGGTGGAGATGCAGCTGTGTGGAGATGAGTATGCCAGGTATGTGTATGGTGAGCGCTGGGGGTATTGGAGAGATTGAGGTGTGTACGAGAAGTGCGACACCGTTTTTTGAAGTGGGGGCGCTGTACAGTAGGTGATATTTCCAAAACATTGCGACCCTTTCGTACTCCTTCACATGGTGTGTAGCTGTTGGTTTGAATTCTTGTATGCTAATTGTGTGGGGGGCAGTGGTGAATCCATTCAGAAGATGGCACAACCTATTGGGGGTAATCTCCGGCCCGCCAACGTTCAGGGACGCGTGGGAAAGGGCATCCCCAGTGGGTGGTGCTCTGAACAGGGGTGGGGGCGGTTCATTGTGTGTATTTGGTGGAGTTGAGCACGGAGGGGGCGGGGACGAAGGTGTGGAGGCAGTCTTATCTGGTGGCCGGGGTGCAGGAATGGATTGGGGGGGGGCAGCAGAATGCACTGTTTGTGTGACATTGGAGGTGTTATCGGTAGTATCAATCACAGGGCCTGTCTGGGATGGGGTTGCGTTGGTGGGCGAAGGCAGTGAGGTGCACGTCTCGAAGGGCGGCCCTGGTACAATGGAGGGTGGCTGCAGCAGGGGGGTTGGTTGTGGCAGGGTTGTGCGAATTGCGGACGTGCTGTGGGGTAGGGCAAGTGGATGTCGTGGCGCACTACGTGGTGAGCCGCACAATGGGGATACCCTGGCGTCATGGCTTATGGGTGCAGTTCTGAGAACGTGCGGGATGTAAAGGAGGCGGAGCACGAGTTGGAGCGTTGCGTAGCATGCTGCGGCTCGCAGGGCATTGACTAAACGATGGGTACCAATGCAAATCGCAGACCAATTGTGAAATGCATGCATTGAGTAGGAGTGGGAGGAGAGGAGATTGCGTAGTGTGGGGGCGGTGAATGCCATGGGGGTGGGTGGTGTATCCCGGAGCCTGAGGAAACACACGAGGTCGCTCCGCAAAATTTTGCAGGGTGTGTCATGGCGTAAACCTGAGGTATTGCCCACGTGTACGTCTGTTGGCGTTGGCGTCTGCTGGGTATTTGCATCACCCGTCGGGCCGTAGCTCCAGAGGCACGTAGTGAGCGTGTCCCATTCATGTCTGAGGGAGAAATGAAGAGGTGGTGGACTCAGAAGGGGGGGCAGAGGGGTGAGGGGACGGAAGGGTGGTGGAGTGAATGTCAGGGATGGAGAGTGCACCAAACGGGTCTGAGGCGGCCGCCAGGTTTGCTTCATTGAGTCTGGGGCTGGGGAGCGAGGCTAGGCGCACTTGCTCTAACCTGTCGGTGATGGACATTTGTACATCCTTTTCGGAGCTGCCGGAAGTGAAGTACACCGGGCCTGGGAGGGTGGCTCCGTAGGACGTGAGGGCCGACTGGTGGGCTTGGTATTTGATCATTACCAGGCCTGACTGCTGAAAAATTTGGTGGCCGTCAACTGGTCCAAAGGTGGCGGCGGATTTTACGACATCTCGTATGTCGATAGTGGGGGGGAACCTCACGATGGAGTAGGGTGGATTGACTTCGCGGGAAAAATCTTTCGCAAACACTCGGTTGTTTGTGTGGGCCGAGACACAGATCATCTCGCCGAGGTTTTCTATTTCTTGTACTGCCGGCTGAATCAGCATTGGGTCGTGGACCATGCCCAACACGTCATAGCGATTCAGCAGCACAAGAAACGCAAATTTGCGGTAGAGGGCCGGGTTCATTTCAATTGCCGTGCGCACTTCGTCGGCGGGGAGCTTGCGGCGGCGAGGTCCTCCCTTTTGAAAGCGGGGTTGATTGGTGATGACAAGGGAGGACTCCTTGACTGACTTGTCAAGGAGCCCGATGGACACCCCCATGTCCATCAACGCCGGTTGTTCATCATAAAAGTTCCCCAAAACATCGAAGGGGACAAAAAAGTCGAAAATTTTATATCCTTCGGGGGCGGAGTTCACAATTACCGGCCAAAACGTTTTGGTGATGCGGGGGATCGTGAGTTCTTTCAAAACAGTGGAGGTGTCATCGGGGTTGAGGCCATTTAGCATCAACATTAGTGGCAACGACCCAGAAATGTGCCACTTGACCTCGACACCGTCAACCTCACGTGTGATGTCTATTGGGACATCGACACGAATTTGGAAAAGAGTGGACTGAGGAGTGTGCACGTGGGAGGGGACCGGTTCGGCGGAGTCCACATTTCGAGGAAAATATCCGATGGTTTGCGGAATGTGGTTTTTGGGTAGAGGGAATGAAGTGAGTTGTAATATGACAAGTGGTTGGTCCAAGGGGCTTGGTGCGGTGGAGACATTGTAAGTGTCGGGGGACCGCACGCCCATGTGTACCACTTGGCAAACGACTGAAAGCCAAAGAAAACTCAGGGAGGGTACAAGGTCTATCCTCCTATCTAGGACGGCAGCGAGTTCAACATCCGCAACGTTCGTGCGGGCTTGGTAGGCGAGCCAAAAAGTGGTTGGCTTGTCCTGTTTTTTTGCGGCTCGAAGCATTGAAACAATTTGCTTAACGATGGTGCGGTGGGAAAAAAATGGCGGTTCGTCTTGAAAAGGGGAGAAGGTGGGGAGGATGGCAAAAGAAACAAGACCAATGAGTTTTTGCCATTCAAAATTAGCCATGTCGGCTATCGAAAAACTCCGTAGAAATCCGCGGTATGGGAGGCCATCACCGAAAAGGAGTATTTGCGGGGTGGGGACCAATGCGGCGAGGAGATCCGGGGGAGGGAGGGGTGAGGTGTCGTGATAGACGGTAGGAGTCGAGGAGAGGATGTCAATTTTTGAAAAACGGTTTTGACCTTTGACGGGAATTTTCCCACCTTGAACATCCTTTGTAAGGTCCCGGGGTTCCGGGAAACCCGTTGGCAAGGCACCTTGGGGGCGGAAGGAGCGTTGCGCTAGGGCTTTGATGGGATTGTGTTCGAGGTGTTTTGCTTGAGGCACGGTGGACTCGGGATTGGGAGACATAACTACGTCACTCAATGCTTCATTGGGGCCTTTGTCACTATTCATGTTTGAAGGCTTGGGAGGAGTGTGGTTCGGGGAAGGAGACGTGAAGGCATGCCTTGGATCATCAAGGTCCCTTGCACTCGCATTCGAAGTAGAGTCTTCGAGGCCGGCTTCAACGGGTGAAACGCCCGGGCCATCGTGGACTAAAGAATCATGTAAGGATAGCATGTCGGTTGGACGGGACGACGCGGTGTCACTAGCCGGACTTTGGTTAAGTGAGTCACCTTCATTTATTTCATTTTTTTCCCGGGCTTTTTTTTGAGCATCAATAGGCGGGCGCGGAGCGGGGGTTGCGAAGATTGAGTCATCATTTTTTTTTGAGGACGTCGTATTTTTTTGTAAGCCATCATTTTCTTTAGGCACTTCATCTTTTTTTTGGTTGTCGTCATTTTTTTGATAACCAACATGGGAAATGGGTTCCATGGGTGGGAACGGAAGCGGAATGGAGGAGGAGTTGGAGGCAAGGGAACCGACGGATAGAGAGTCAACGGCCGTGGTGGCAGACACACGCTCAGGATCGAGTAGGGAGAAAATGGTGTTACGGGCACTTGGGAATTTGCCGTGACTGCCAACGGCATTTTTTTTGATACCACTGCTTGACCGTGAGGTGGCGGAGGACGGAGTGCGAGATTTTGGTTCCTTGGAAGGCATTGATTTCGCGGTAGTAGGCAAAAAAAATAAAGTGTTGTCGTAGATGACGAGTAATACACAGAAGATACCGCAAAGTTCTGAAAGCGATGTTTCAGGTAGTTTTACGTCAAATGGAAAGAGTCTAGAGACCAGATTCACTCGTCTGTGCCTCAGTAAGTCTTGCGCCTGTTGTCGCACGCGCGCACGTCGAATTGACTTTTGGTTTCCATTCTACCTGTGGCCTCCTCTACAACCACCTCTGGTTCAGTACCAGTGAACTCCGCTAATGTGTTAGCAAGCAACACTGCCACCCTGTGTGGCAGACCAGCGCCCATTGTAGGTCCAGTGTGTCGTACTGGGTCCAAGGCCTTGGATTTATGTGTAGCTACTGGAGGAAACTGCTCCGCACCCGACAGATCGCCACTGTTGGCAGGGCCTACACGATTGTGACCCTTGATGCTGTCTGAATAGGCTAGCAACAAAGAACATACAAGTCCTTACACTAGCCCCAGGGCTTGGTTCACTGCAGAACCCTGGTCAGCGGTCTCACTGCTTGCCTGAATCATGCCAACCCTTGGCACCGTCACCCAAAGGGTAACATACGTGCACACCAAGAGGACGTACTCTTGTGCACGAGACGAGGAAAGTAAGGTTAGTGTGCTTGATGAAACTGAAGAGATTTGGGCTCCCTCTTCCTCGGAGGGGGGTGGGACTTACCCGGGGAGGGAGGTACCGTACCTTTGGGTGTGTCTGTACTACCAAACCCGCCAGAACCGCGTTACGTGTCTTGTGATTCGGAGACTGGTTGAACTAAAGGATTTAGATGAAGTTTGAGGGTCATTTGGGCAACTTTGTCTCCTTGCCGCACCATATGATCCTGAGGTGCTTGATTGCTTAACAAAATATCCACTTCTCCCGTTTAATCGTGATCGATTACCCATGCCCCTACCGCTAAGGCTAACTTGCTCGCGTTCCCTGACCTGTCCTGAATCCTACCGTAAGTGAGAACGGGGGAAGTGGATGCTAACCCCGTGGGTACCCTTTGCTGTCCTCCGGAGGGAATGAGAATATCGGCTGCGGCGTATGAATCGTAGCCTGCAAAGCTGGGCGTACCCTTTGTTGGTAAAATGGATTCTGGTCTGACCTGTTTGACCTGAAGAGGAGTTGAAGAAATATGAGCTTGAATGAGTTCGACGAGAGTAGGAGACATACATGGGGGGGAGAGCGGAGGGGAGAGAGGAAGGGAGGGAGGAAGAGAAACTTCTTGACCGGCTGACTCTGATGTAGGGTTGCCGTAGCTGGCCCGAAAGACTGTTGATCGGCCGGTGATTCTGTGGCTGATGGGGGAATGGGGATTGAAGGACGTCAAGGATGCCGATTTGGGGTAGAGAGGCTTTGCTCGTTGGTGTATGCTGAGAGCTCTCCCACCCCTTGTAGGTTGGCAAAACTGAGTGATAACGAAGGAATCGTGATGACCTTTTTCTCTGAGATTGACCTACCGGGTACTGTGGGCATTTGCCGTATGCGGTCCCATACTAGGTGCGCTGCGCGGTGACAACGTGTGTTGACACAATCAGACTGGAAATATTCAAGCTTGTTGTCCAGAAAGCTGACCGTCGGTGCCGTGGTGGCATCTGAAGACCCACGGAGTTTGGTGGTACGTTTATCAACATGTTGTTTGCCACTCAAACACAACTGCAGCGTGATGTCCGGTGCCACCCACTCAAAATACCGCGGCCGAACTAACTCTGTGGAATACTAAGCCTGAATATGTGCTCCTGCCACCTCCAGCGCATACTCAGACATACCTTCATGTTGATGAGCAGGCTTCCGTTATCTCTGGAAACTATCCAGACTCACTAGGGCATCCCTTCCAGGCACTACTGCTAACCCATACCTCGAAGAAGAAGGGAAACCCCAATATCAGGCGAGGTCCTATGGCAGCCACATGTATGAAGACTTGTACGCACTTAAACACTCGTAACCCTTCAGGTGTCTCTACCGGTACCCGTACGGTAGACAAGATACCCTTGCGACCACCGGACAAGGGCTTGAGGCCTACAGTCAGCAACTCTACTGGATGGGATGCGTCGATCAGTGCCGCGCTTGGGAAAGGTTTTTCTGCAGCTAAGACCTCAATTTGCGTCCCAGTGTCAACCAAAGCCGGGGCCATGATTTCAGGCAAGTTGAGGGGATCACTAAGCTGAATGCCTGATGAAACTACGAGTTCCACCTTTTTATTGGCCTTTCTATTCGTCAGCTCTAGCGGGAACCAGAGGACTTCGGTTCCTGCCTCATTCAGCTGAACTGGAGAGACGCGGATAATCGGCGACTGATAGCGTGAGGGCACCCTGCTAACATCCACAGTGCAAACTGGCCGTCGGCGGGGCTTGCCATTGGCCTATAATCGGGGGCGTGGCATCCGGGCGCCTCTGTCGCGTGGAGCACGCGACTTTAGAAGCTTGCCAGCCCCCTACAACCCTGTTAGGCAATCCTTGGCGTGGTGCCCCTTACCACCACATCAACGACAAATGTCATCCGGTTTGGCTGATGAGGGAGACCGTAAGCGATCCTTAAAATTAGAACCTTGACGACGCTGCTCCTGCACCTTTGATTTTACCGGGCACAAAATGGCCAAAACCCGGATTCTATCCAAATGGTTGACAAAATTGACACATCTTTGTTGTGTATTAAGCTTGTTTTGAAAATTTTGTGGTTTTCGCCTATCATTCATGATAACAGTTGACGCATGGCTCATTTTGAGTGCCAAGATGTCATGCACATCCAATATTTCGGGCAAAACAAAAACTCAATTGGTGTGGAGAAATGAATTACTTACTTGTCCAACACAATACAAAAAGGAAACCATTGCAATGTATGTAGACAACATAGATTGACCCTGATCTACACACGATTCACATTGTCCTTGTGCTTTTTGTCTTGCACCATGCAGTTATAATGTGATATGCTCGTCAATACCCCAACTTTTCATAACAAACATTTCACTAAAAAATCATACAAATGCCCAATCATTTGCTTCACCCAATGTCTAGCAACCGATCACTGCACCTACCAACTGTCGTCAACCTTGTACGCCGCCCTAAACTCTGACCAAACTGATCTTCTTGCAGTCTCTGCCTCACATGCGTTTTATTACTTCAAATGTTGCAAAATCAATCCCTGCCAAGCATGCAATGGGTTGTTGCACTTCACAGGGTTGCGTAATCGTAATATGCAAAATGAGTCTCGCACATGCAAAATCGCTCGCTGTATGTCAGCATGGCAGCAACAACTAATGGATGCAGGAAATGCCTGTGCTGCCATCAATCCTTGCCAAGCATGCAGTGGGTTGTTGCACTTCAGCGGGTTGCTGATAAAGCCAGAGTGCAGCAGCCCATTGCAGAGCACCACGGTGCAGAAGTGGAGGGCAACGCGAAGCAGGTGAAGAATGCCCGTAGGTGGAAGGTCCTCGAAATCAGGCCCATGCCCAAAGTCAACTCGAAGTATACTGTGCACGGAAGTGGAAAACCAGGAGTGACACAAAACAGGCAGCAGCAAGCAGCAGCAGCAGCAGCATGCCGTTCACCGGCAGTACACATCCAGTTCCTTACAGCAGTTCTCAACAATTCAAGACGGCTTGAACCACCACTGCACCACAAACCGAGTTCTCAGTTACCCACTCACCTCAATTCTCAACTTTATTTCAAAAACCTGGGCCAACCTTTGTGACACGAAGTTCTCCAGCGCCTTGTACGCTGCGACCAGTTCAAACCGAGTTCTCAGTTAACCACACACCTTAGTTCTCATCGTCATTTCGAAAACCTGGGCCAACCTTTGTGACGCGAAGTTCTTTAGCGCCTCGTACGGTGCGATCAGTTCAAAACGAATTCTCAGTTAACCACACACCTCAGTTCTCATCGTCATTTCAAAAGCCTGTGGCAACCTTTGTGAAGCGAAGTTCTTTGGAGCCTCGTACGCTGCAACCAGTTCAAGCCGAGTTCTGAGTTACCTGCACACCTCAGTTCTCAACGTCAGTTCAAAAACCTGTGCCAACCTTTGTGAAGCAAAGTTCTTTTGAGCATCGTACGGTGGGACCAGTTCAAACTGACTTCTCAGTTAACCACACACCTCAGTTCTCATTGTCATTTCAAACACCTGCCAACCTTTGTGAAGCCTAGTTCTTTTGAGCATTGTGCGGTGCAAAGGGCCCGTGCCTGCAAGTTTGAGACTATTTGCCAAAGATGAGCTACAAAGCCTGACCGTTGGAATGGGTACTTCTGCACGACAGGAGATCCCTTTTCAGGGAGAGTCAAGGGTTGCAGAACAGGCTTTGCAACAAATCAGGCAAATAGTAAACTCACAGAGCCAAGACCGAGCAAAGAAGGCACAACACAAGCAAGTGCACAGCACGTCAACTGTCAACTGTTCCGAAACCTTTACCAGCAACACAAATCAAGTCCCAGGGACCTCAGTTCTCAACAGTTCTCACCAGTTCAACGTTGTGTTTGCAAGCAAGGCAAAACGAAGGCAATTGCACAGCATAAGTTAGAAATGTTGTGTCAAAATTTAGCAGTCAATGGCCGGAAATGTCCGGATCGATCTGCACTACAGCTGAGCAGCACAAAAACAGCAGAACAACAATATTAAAACGACTTTTGGCAGGCATCTTTAGATTCAACCACGGCATTGTAATGTTCTGACACATCCACACTTTTGTGCCAAGGAATCAAATGTATTCAAGCAATGGATTTCACAAAAATTCATGTTTGAAAGACAAATTTTTGGCACCGCGGCCGTTTCAGATCCGTTGGGCCGTTTCAGATCCAGTGCGGTAGCGTAAATGCGGTTTTGGCCGCAGAATGCCCCACAAAATCATAGGTGGAGAATTTGAGTGTCTGTCCCAGGACCCTCGTCCTCGGTCCTTGGACCCTTGCCCGCGATCTTGGGAACAATGGTGGTTCCGTGTATCATGATCGCGTTCCTTAGACCCCTTTCGGTCTTGAGATCCCCGTGACCGCTCTTGTGAGCCGCCCTTGTTGGGACACTCAGAAGCCCAGTGACCCTTTTGGCCACAACGATTACATTTATCGTCTGATTCGGCCGTAGATCGCGATTTGGACTGGCTCCGTGGACCGTTTCGAGGAATGGTCTTTTTGTCATCCTTTGGATGGGGACAGAGACGTGCCCAGTGGCCCGGTTGACCACAATTGGCGCAATTGTTTTACCGGTGCTTGGACTTCTGGATTTCTTCCTTGCGCCGCTGGCTGTAGGAAGATGCATTGGAGGTATTACTGGTGCCGCTATCCCGGCCATTCCGAAAATCATGATGTGCCACTGATTGAGAATGAGAGGGCTTGGACTCTCCTCCATGTCGGTTGCCATGGCCACTTTTACTGCGAGACCGGTCACCCGTCCCACCTCCTTTACTTCCAAAAGCCCGCACTTTCCGTGCTTCGGAGCCACTAGGATTATTCATATACTCCTCCTGTTGCTCCGCGTACTCCCGAGCCTGGATGAGAGGCAGCATCATGAGAAAAATTTCCACGTAGTTGAACTCAACCCCCGCACACTCTGCCTGCAAAGAGCAAAGTTTGTTGTATGCTGCCTTCACTTCCTTGTCTGCCGGCACATCCTTGGTGTGATGTTTAAGAGCAGCAAGCAACTGTGCAGTCGCGTGCCGCATTGTTACACCATCAGGGATGACAGCCTCTTCTTCCATCCAGTCCGACATATAGTCCGCCAAAATGGTAGAGGTCAAATCAACCTTAGGGAAGTATCTTGCGCGCCAAACGGTCTCCAGACGATACATGTTTTCCATCAATCTCCCAGTGATGCAGAACCAGAGATCCTTCAACGACATGTCTTCGCGATCATATGCCTTCTCGATCGTATCCCTTACAACCTCATTTTCTATGGCAGCGATTAAGATCTTTGGCTGCTGGCCTTCATCAAATCTGTTGGCATCATAACGCCTCCAGCAAAGCGTCCTGTGGATCCAACGCTCGGGAGTGGCAGACTCACCATTCTAAACAGGCACTTTGGCCGTTTTTTGAAGGGCCTTCTTTGTCCTCGGATCGAGCCAAGAATTCTTATGCTCCCCGAACATCCCTTCATTGGATGCCGCCGTTGCATTCCGCGGGATTTCCATGAAAGACTTAAACGTCAAAGGAGGCTTGGCCTGCTTGAAAGCCATTTCTATGGGAATACCCGTTGGCTGAACTTTAGCCCGTTTCTGTGTGGTATCCTTTTTCAGCTGTGCGGCTGTGCGATATGCCTTTCCAGGAATGAAGTAACTGTCTTGAAAATGGGGGGCAATCTGGAACCAGCGAATGTCCCCGTGTACCCCAAAGACTCTGGGCAGCGGTCCATACGGGCCACTTTTCCACCAACCCTGGGGGTTCTGGCAAGCCTTCAAGGGGATCATCACGCCACTCAGTTCAATTGTAACTACCATACCGGACACTACGCAGGCTATCCCTACTGCTACGCCTATACCAGTCGGCGGGCCAATCATACCAAGCCCTACCGCTACTGTGAGACCTCTCAGACCGTTCTGACCTACGGTCTTCATACCAGGGACCATTTCTGTCACGTGCGGGTTGCTGTCCGACGCGACCAAGGCGGTCTAACCGAGCAGGCCGGAAATTCTCCCGTGGCCCCAATTCCCTTAGACTTGGAGTCGTCTTGTTTTCAAACTGCGTCAAGCGCTCATCCAAGTAATCTTATTCCTCTGCGTCCGCCTTCATTTGTCCCCAAACGTCATCCAGCTCATCTCGAAATTGCTGCATGTCAGCTTCAAGGCCATCCATACTCGGACCTCCTTTGGGGGACGACCCTGTGGCTGAGTACCTGGCCAATTTGCCATCGAAGTCCTACAACCTATATGCAGCCGCCAGTTCCTCAACGTCCGAGTAAGCTCCGGCTGATTTCGTCCGCAACAGGTGTCCCTACCAATGCCTTCTCTGCCGTAGTACCTTATTTTATTTGCCATCCTTTGCAACTAACCTGGCTCACTCTGGGCGCGCGCCAAGGCAACCTTGCTCTCTGAAGCCCTACCCAGCCATGACAGGGCGAGTTCTGAGGTTTAGTCGTGGCTACACTCCCTCACTTTGTGTTAGGGCAAGGCGAACACATCTGTACTTATGGTTTTGAACAATGACTGGGGCTGTGTCCCTGTCCGGACATTAAAGCAGCTGTACAATTCAAAATTCCTCCAACCTATTGCAAGTGTCTATTTTGGCGTCGGACACTGAATCAAGGAATTCGTTGACTTTCTGGCCGATTTCCTGTTTGAAGTGAGTAAATTCAGACTGCAATAGTGCAATTTCAAACTTCAGTTCAGTCACGAACAGCTGCGGCGGTTCCGATCCGCCTGGTGATTCAATTAATGCACGATGAGCAGCATCTTTGATGCTCTCCGCGCGTTCTGCTGCTCGGGGAGCACTTACTTTTCCTCTTTTGGCAAACTCGCTAGCATTCTCAGCATGTTGCTGAGCCACTGAGGCACTTGCTTCACATTCCTTCAACCACCGCTCAGCGTTTTGTTGAAAATCATCTCAATCGCTCGCTCCTTTTCGCCCCGCGCGCGCTGGCGTCTCGCCAGAACGAAACAAAAAAGGAGGCTAAAAGAACACGAAAAAGGTTTCTGAATAGCTGAAAATAAAGTTAAGTAGAATAAAGAATTCTTAGGCCAAAAAGCGCACTGCGAAAGACGTAAAAACGCGACGGAAAATTTTTCGACCTCAAATAGCTGAATAGTTAAGGCCGTAAGCACCGTAATCCTCGTAGGAGCATAGCACCGTCCTCCCCATCGTCTAACTAGCCATAGGCACAAACAAACTGGCGTTGCGGGTAGCGCGTAAAAGTCGATAAATTTTCGTAGCTCGCCTCGACCCCTCGCCCCCCACTCCGTCGCCTTCTTCGTATTCTTCTCCATGTACCTCCCTCCCCACCCTTCTGCCCATCACTCCCCTTGCCCTGCAGCTCAGGCAGCGGCCCTGGGGAAAGGCGGTTAACCTCTAGCAATGAATGTAAACAACTTTGTCAACTACCAGCTCAAGTAAAAGCCCACAAACACCACAGCAACGCCGTCAACGACGGGTAACATGTAAGTCAGCAAAGTATACATGGTCTTGTTGCTCGCGGGTGTGTTGGGTTGTGTATAATTTTTTTTTTCAAAGAAAAGGGAAAAGAGTTTTTTTGGGTTTTGCAGCGGTTTTAAGGAAAAAAACAACAGCAAGCACACACAGCACTGCAAAAAGACACCAGAACACGACAGCACAGCACGCCACGACAGCACAGCACCAGAGGACACAACAGAGGGGGGCAGGGCGCTGCAGCAAGCCAGCCAACCACAGGGAAGCAGGCCAAGCGGCCAGACAGGGACATCGACACCCAAACGCACCATCACAGGACAACCGCAGGCAACCAGATCCAGCACCGCACAACAGCACAGCAAAGGAAAGAGCACAACACACAGCAACGCACCACAGCACCAGGCGCCAGAAACAGCACAGACCACACGGACAGCACAACGCAAGGGCACCAGCACAGCGCAGCACAGCACCACACAGAGCAGAGAGGACAGGGAACACACAGCACGACACCCCAGGTTACACACACCAGAAAGCGCAGCGGCAGGAAAAAAACAACAGACAAAGGCAACGACACAAACAAACAACAGCGCACGACGGCACACCACCGCATGACAGCACAGCACAACAGAACGCAACACAGGGGAGCGGACCACCAAGACACACCACACCAAACCACAGGGCAGCGAGCCACGCGGCCAGACAGGGACAGCACCACCGAAACACGACACCAGGAGCCACCAGGAGACAACACAGGACAGCCAGGCCAACCTCAAACCTCACAGGACAGCCAGGCCAAACAGCAAACACCCAAACACAACAGGCAACAACACACAACACCAGCCAGCACCAGGGGCGGCGAGAGAGCACCGCACGGAGAGCAACGAAGCAGGCACACCAACGCAGCACCACACAAGAGGCGCCACGAAAACGGAGGCGCCCAGGAACACGGCACAAGGAACGACAGCACCCGGACCACAGGCAGCACAGCAGGACGACACAGCACCGCGCGCAAGGACAGACAGAGCACAACAACCCGCCACAGCAGCGGACGAGGCAAGACGCGACCCCAGAACCGCAATGAAACCAACAACACAGCACAGAACCCAGAGACGCACCACGGCACAGCTGAGCATCAAACGGCACAGCGCAGCAGAAACCAGCACAAGAACGCAACGCAACAGGGCCACGCGGAACAGCAGGACGCACCACGGCAGAGCACCACACAGACAGAAACAGCCCAGAGCACCACGGAAAGGCAGGGAATAACGCAAAGAAACAAAAATCAGCAGAAAACACAGCAGCACGCGACAGCAGAACACAACAAAAACAGCACAACAAGCCCCAGGAAAACACCGCGCCGGACGGCAAGGCACAAGACCCCAGCCCAACACAAGCACGCCACACAGCACCCGGCAAACCACACAACACACCACAGACTGCAGCAGCACACGACACGACGCACATCAACACACAACACAGGGCACCACAACCACCACACACACAAGCACACCCCACAGCCCAGGACACAGAAACCACCCCACACCGCACAACCGGCACGGCACGGAAGGAAAAAAAAAGGGGGGGGCGGAAAAAAAAAACAAAAAAAACAAAGGAACGGCACACACGGAAAAAAGAAAAAAAAAACAGGGAGGGGGGAGCGAAGAAAAAAAAGAGAAAAGAGAAAGCGGGGGGGGACAACAAGACGCCAAGGCCCAAGGCACCCCGGGTCGGCAAAACACGGAACGCCACAGCAGACGGGGGCGCACAGAGCGAAAGGAGAAGAAAAAAGGGAAGAAGAAAGAAAAACACAGCAACAACAGCAAACGGGGCAACCCGAGCCCGGAGGGGGCCGAGCAAACAAAGAAGACACCGGGACCGTCCACAGAAAATGGTGAGGCGCACCAAAACGCGCCCGGGAGGCCGGCCCGCCCAACCCGGCCAAGAGGGGCACGCACACGCACACAGGCGCGGCACCCGGGCGTGACGTCCTCAGACCCGAAAGGGGCGGTGTCGGCGTCAACATGAAACTGCCCCGGTGCACCGGCCGAGTCCCCCGTCAAAAGACGGGCGGTACAGGAAACCGGACGCGTCAGTGACCGGGTCCACACACCCCACACCACCGCAGCGCACGCACCCCAAGACCGACGCCAGAGGGACCCGCCAGAAATAGTCCCATAGCGGGACCCCGAACGGGTACGACGCGGAGCGAGCCAAGCGCCGCTGCCTCGGCAGCGGCCAGCGGCAGGCACAAAGAGCCTGGTTCTCGGCCGGTCTCCACGTGCCCCGCGCAGCCGCCCGGTATATCCGGGGGCGCAAGCCCCCGGGTAGGGGAAAGACACCACAGCGTCGGGAAAGCCGACCGGAGCACGGAGAGCGACCAGATCGGAGGAGGCGCGGCGCACCAACGCGGGGCCACGAGGCACGCCAGAGAGGCACGCCGCCGGGTACAACCAAGGCACCCAGACAGGTGCCAAGCGACAAGGGCCAACGGGTGCCGCAAACCCGGGCAGCGCACAACCCGCAACGATCCACCGCACAGGAACATGTGCCGGGCAACGGCCAACCCACACACCACAAACCTCATCCGCCAATGGCGGGGTACACGCGGAGGGTGCACACTGACACACATGCCCCAGCACCCGAGCCAGGATCGGCGCGGCGGAGCCGAAACCCCAGCCCAAGCACACACACCCACGCCGCACACCCCAGCTAGGAGTGGCGGGGTACAGGAGGAGCGCGCACACAGCACACACACACCCCAAAACGGCTGCCAGCAGTGGCAGGGCGCAGCCGAAACCCGAGCTCAAGCACACACACCCACTAAAGAAGGTCCCTACCAGGACCGGCCCCCGCTGTGCCTCTTCCGCCTGTAATCCCTGCTGATTTGCTCCGGATCAATGCTTGCATTTCTCAAAGTCCAGGGTCCAAAATCCAAAAATATAGAAAATAAAATCCTCCTTCAACCCTGAATAGCAACCAGATCCCACAAGTACAGCAATAACCCAATTCACAATCCAAATCAGGCTGCGGGCTTTCGTTCAGCACACCGGTCGTCTCACGGTGGCGGGCATGTACAAGAATTGCACCAAGGAAGAAAGCCCTGAAATTGGCATATGAACACAAGTAAAGCAAAGTTGGGGAAAGAGGTAAACATACACATTCACAGCCATAAACCCCTCATTCCCTGGACTCAAGACCTTCCCTTGATTCACCAACATATTGCCCTGAACCCGGTCAAATGAGATGGCTGAATGCCATGTGTCACAAGTCACTACACAAACCCCAAAAATGTGTTCACTCCCAAGCCTATAAATCCTAGCCCAATGGGGGGAGTGGCGTGTCATGGCCTAGAGTGGCACTCAGGACCATGCCCTACCCTGACATAACCTTGGTTGGACTTGGAGTCGAATGGGCTTGGAGAAATGACCTATGAGTTTGAACTCATAACATGCCAAAAAACTGCCAATTCACACCATATTGGCCATATATCACATATATGCTCAAAATTGAAGTTACCACTTATCTGAAGGCTCAAAGCATGCATGGAATCGAAGTCCACCATTCATGGAGGATAGAGACCAAAGGCCAATGCCCATGTACATCCCCACTTTACCCTCGAAACCCCTTCGGATATGGGCGCCACGCACTGCCCAAGTCAGCCCATGATCTTGAGACCAATTCTTGTGATCCTTCGTGCGCCAAGCCAAATGAAGTACGCGATCCGGCATATGGTGGTGTTCAACTCCAAAGCATATGCCAACATACGAACAACATACCATGGTTCGACTCCCCATAGGCTTCTTGCTGTTTGCCGACCAGGTAAGTACACAAAACGCAAAAATGAGCAAAAATTGAGGTCAAAAACATGAAAACATGACCAAATACAAAGTTGTCATGATGGTATATCTCTATGCTCAACCATGATATCCGCTCATGATTCAATACACAAATGATTAGAACCATTTGCGAACAATTCCCCCACTTGGATCCCCAATCAGGCGCATGGGGATACCTTCGCCACTAATATCTACATGCCCCATGAAAAACGGGAGTGCGCTCATGGATCTCTTTTCCAAACATACCATGAGCAATACATAAGCGGTAGACTTGGTCTAGCGCTTTGAATACCACAATTGAGACATTGGCAAAACCCTTGTCAGGTATGGCTCCCCATCTCTTCGGCCACACGAAGATATATAACATTGACGTGAGCATATCAAGACATATACCATGCATATAAAACATACCCTCAAAAGTGGCTCCCACCATGATATGTCATGTCCCTCCATGGACATAACTTCACGTTAAAAATGCGTAGGAACCCAAGGAAAGTATCTATGCAACCCCAACACTCATGCGGTACACTCGAAAGTCGCATTAAAATATTCGGTTGCACGGTCCAACAGTTATATATCACTTTATACCCTCTTGACCATTATCCCTTGCTACACCGGGCATGTGTACACACCAAAGGCGTTTGATGCCTCCTAAATTAACTTGAGACTAAGGCGCTTGCAACCCAACCTTCCTTATTCTCTTTCCTCACACTCGCGCGTAGATATGGTCCTTCAAAGTGGTCCAACTATTCACTTTTGTTTCCCTTATATCTCCAAGTCAAATGGGTGGCAAGTATAAGGGAAACCTGATTCGGGCATAGGGAAAGGAGTATGACCACTCAAAGAAGTCCAAATCAAGTGCGGCGATGTGGAAGTCGAAAATCCGATTTCGACATCGCGATAAATTCAGATTAAAATTTCGAGTGCTTATTTAGAAGATTGCGGAAGCAACGAACCCTTTGCTGATGAAATCTGACCCTTCAACGGAATATCCGCCAAAATATCTGGAAATAATAGTTAACCAATCGGTTAACGCAAAATCGCGAGCCAACTGACGGTCGCTGATACATTGACCATCAGAACGAAAGGCTGAAAAATTACGGAAACATGATGATAATAAAACCCTGTTGGTTCCTGATATTCTGATATATAAATCTCCGCTGGCGGCGCCTCGGTACTGAATATGGCCGCTCATAGCCGGAATGGCCAAACCTATCACACTATCACATCGGGTTAGATCAGGTGGATGGGAGAGTATGATATCAGCCAATGGCGGCTTGCCGGCACATAGATACACACCCCAAGTGACCCCAAGATGGCCACGGGGGTCCGAACCGGCTTCACCCCCCTTCTCAGAGCGTTGTTACCGCTCGGAAGTCATTGAAGAGAGGACGGGAGGACCCCAATGGGCTCCAGGCCCCCCTCCATGTCCCAAGGACACATGGAGGCCCCACACACGTCGTAGGCGTCCCCCATGCCCCAAGAGAGGGGTGAGGACACTGATGCTCAGCGCCCTACGCCATATCCGGTCTCCACTTGATCTACAACATGGACCAAGGGGATCAAATATAGAAAAACGTCGTCAGTCGACCTAAATAAGTATACCACAATGAAATATATACGTGAAGATCGAGTGAAGGGGGTATATGGCCAATCAAGGCCGAAAAATCCCCGGATGAACGCCCTCACCCGTCTCCTCAATTACAGAAACAAACAAAATGCCAAGGGGGAATCGGTTACGGTGCTACAGCAGCAACCAAATGGGCCAACACGTCCTTGACATCCAAGGAAATGCTCTTTATCTTTAGGTAGTCAATCCAGACCGTGGTGTACCTCGGCACAAAACTGCTCGGAGGCTCCCACGAGTCCCTGGATGCGGCGAATCCTTCCAACAGACTTTGTAAAGCCTACCCCCAGGGGTCCCCGGGTCCGGCTTGTCCGCCAGGATCTTCTCAGCGGTGAAGTCGTCGTCCTCACCCTCATCGTCCGAGTCCACATCGCTGGCCGTGAACTCGAAGGTGACTGGACGTCCGCTGGGGTCTGGTGCTCGGGGACGAAGCTGGGTATGGTCGCGGTCCAGGATCTTGTTATCCCCCACACGAACCGCATACACATCCTGTCCGACCTTCCGCACGATCACCCCCGGCACATACCAAGATGCCTGCCGATGCCTGGACAGGACATCCTTGTGGTGCCGCTCCACCCACACGGTGTCTTGGAGAGCATACTTCTGGACCTTTCCCTGCTTGAAGTACTTGGCCCTCTTGTCGTGCTCGTCCTGAAGTGCCTTACACACCTTGGCCGCCGTGTCGTCCGCCTCAGCCATCATGGCATTCGCATCCCGGGCCACTTTGCCATGGTTCATCCACGGGAGAGTGCGTGACACTCGATCCCGTAGGAAGAGGATGCGATGGGGCGACAGTCCAGTGGGCCCCAGAAGGTCGTGATACGCTTGGAGTACCCTCCACAGCGAATTGTACCAATTCCGGCCCGGTTCGTCGATGTGCAGCTGGCGGAACTTCTCGAACATCTGCCGCCCGGCCACCTCAGCTCGGCCATTCGACCGGCTGTGGTACGCCACGGTCTTGGCGTGCCGAATACTCATGTGCTTGCACATCGTCTTGAACCATGTCCCCACGAAATGATTGCCCCGATCGCTGCAGATGACAGCTGGGACATCAAAAATCGTCAGCCAATGCCTGATCATGGCATTAGCGACGGTCTTGGCCTGCAGCCCCACTCCATGCTTGTCCTTCTTGTCCTTCTTCTTGGACTTCTTGCCAGGGACTGTCACGATATACCCACTGTGCCTGTCCACCGCCAGGATGACACAGTCGTAGGTCTCTCCTTCCACGGTGACCTCGGGCATGGCGAATACATCCATGGCCACGGACCGCATAGGGGCTTCCGGTATAGCCGTGTACACCGGGTTGCCCGCTGTGGAGTGGTTGGGGCTCTTTGTGGCCCGACACACGGCACAGTCGCTGCAGTACCTATCCAGGATGGCGTAGTACCCCGGAGGGAACTTGAACCGCCACTCCAGGTCCTGCTGCATCTTGTCTCGACCAGGATGCATGAGCTGCGCGTTGTGCCAATGGTCAATGAGCTCCTCCACTCGGTTCTCGGGCACCAGCAGCTTGTCCTTGAGGAACAACTTGTCCCCATCCTCGGTCAAGCCCTCAGGCCACTCGTCGTCCGACGGGGCGCTCACGGCATTCCAGTACTTGCTCCAGTGCTCGGATGCCGCGTAGTCATCCGACCAGTCCTCTGTGAGCACCGACCTGACTAGCTCTACAGGGGCCACCATCCATTGCTCGAGGGTTTCCTCTCGAATAGCTTGGACGCGGGCACCCCGGAACTTGGCCAGGTCCGTACGATTTGCCATCACCACAAAGCACTTGACCCCCTCTTGCTCCATCACCTTCTCCATGTCGATGATACGCTTGGCCTCCTTGGTCTCCTCGGCGTCGCCATGGCTGGATATGTCCATCCACGCCTTGCCCGCGGGGTGGGCCCAGCGACTGAGGCAATCTGCCACAGTGTTGTCCTTCCCTGGGACGTACACGACACTGAGGTCGAACTTGGCGAACGTCTCGTGCCATCGGGCCCTCCTAGCCGCTGGTCCTGAGGGGGTGTCGACATGCTCCTTGTGCCAGCTCTGTAGGGACTGGTGGTCCGTGCAAACCACCACCGGCTGCAGTCCGATGTGGCCAGACCACTTCCTGAGTGCACATACAATGGCGTATGTCTCCTTCTCCCTCGCGGTCCATGTTCGGCGTTGGCCCTCGGCCAGGATCCTGCTCCAAAACGCCACGGGAACATGAGTCCCGTCGTCCCGGACTTGCTCGAGGACTGCCCCCACGGCATAGTCCGAGGCGTCTGTCTGTAGCACGAATCCCTTGTCCGGGTCCACCAGGAACAGCCCCACCTGCCCCAGGAGTCGCTCCTTCAGGCTGTTGAACGCATCTTCAGCCTCAGGGGTCCAGGCAAGCTTCTTCTTGCTCCCCTTCCGGCCATCGAACTTTCCCACCTGCAGCATCTTGTGCAGCGGCCCCGAGAGTTCTGCATACATCCGGACGTAGCCCGAATAGTAATTGCAGAACCCCATGAAGGACCGGAGTTCGCTGATGGTCTGGGGCTTCTCCCAGTGGTGCAGGGACGCCAGCTTCCCAGGCATGGGACGGCGTTGCCCGTGACCAACCACGTGACCCGCGAACTCCACTTCCTTCACGAAGAGTGAGGCTTTGGTGGGCTTGCACACCATGTTGTGCTTGTCCAACTCGCTGAGCACTCGGCGCAGATCCTTTTCATGCGCGTCGATGAGCTCGTCCTCAGTCATGTTCTCCGTGCCGGACACGATGATGATGTCATCCACGAAGGGGTCGGCACAGTCCCGGACAGGACCGAGTAGGTCCTCCATCATGCGCTGGAAAGCGGCGTTGCCATTCTTGGCGCCCATAGGTACCATTTTCCACTGCATGGGCCCCAGCGGCGTCGACATCGCTGTGCAGGGCCTGGAGTCCGGGTGTAGCGGCATCTGGTGATAACCGTGTTTCAGGTCCAGCACCGTGAAAATCCGCTTTTTCTGTTGTTTTTGGAGGATGGAGTCGATGAGGGGCAGCGAGTACGAATCGTGCTCGGTTTGCTCGTTCAAACCCCTGTAATCCACCACCAACCTCCACTCGCCCTTCTCCTTCTTGGGCACGATGAAGGCTGGGCTGGCCCATTCACTGTCGGAGGGTTCGATCCATCCCCGCTCAATGAACTCGGCCAACAGCTTCTTCATGGCCTCGGCCTGATCGCCCTGGAGTTGGTACTCCCGATGACGATAGATCTTCGGGTTCGGCTTCAGCTTGATCTTCGCTGTACCAAACCTCCCACGATCTGGAGGGTTCTTGTTGGCGACGCCACTGAATAGCCACGCATAGGCATGGATCAGCCTCTCCTTCAGCTCGGCGACCTTCGGGTTCTCCTGGGCCTCTTCAGCCGCTTGCTTCGGTATCGATACAACCGACCGCACTGCGGTATAGGCCTCTTCTGGGTCCGAGTCCGACTTCTCCTCGTCCGATATGCCGTCTTCATCGTCGTGGGTCGCGATTCCCACTGATAATCTTCGAAAACTTGCGGCTTCGGGCTGGTGCTCGTCGCTACCGGTTCCCACTCTTGGAAAACCCCACGTTGGTGGGTCCAACCCAACCGGACCATCGTATTGGTCCGCGATGTGATCCATGACCCTCGCCACGAACTCATCCTTCTCGTACTTGCCGGTGACCAACATCTTGTCATCCCACCAATGCGGAGATGTGACCATGGCCCGCCTCTTCTTGGCTGCCACACGGTCGTGCATCCCCATCCGCATGTAGTTGACGACGTCGTCGATCTCGGCGTGGGACAGGACGTCAATGCCATCAATTGGCTGATCCGTCCCCTCCTTGGGCTCAAACATGACCTTCATGGGCACCGCCTCCACCCTACGGATGAATGCTTCATCACCCGTGGGCTGGGCTTGCGCCCCATCCACCAGGAAAGCCTTGGTACCCCACGCTTGACCCGGGGAGGGCATTGATACACCCTTGGCGTCGATGAACAACTCCTCCTCTGGCCCGAATGACATCTCGTCCAGGGTGATGGAGTCCAGCGTCCACTTGAGACCCTCCAGCGGACATGGGGTGGATCCTATGCCAGTTATGACCAGGATCCCCTTCGCCATATCCGCGATGATCTTCTCTACCGTACGTCTGGTATTGTCCAGGGAGCCATGCCAATACATGGGTCCCCACTCCTTCAAGCCCCAATGCCTGTGCCAGGCTGAGTCTCCTCGATGCCAATGCCTCCTACACTTCCGCAAAAGTGGGGCATCCCGGGAAGCGAAGACCTCTGTCTCGGGCGTTTCGGCTCCCAGCGTCTGGATCATCCTGGTATACACCTGTGGCGCCATTCCATACTCCGTGAGCTGAACTCCTCGGTCTCCTCTGGACTTGGCACCCACAGCTGGCACCGCTTGGACGATCCGATCCTCTTCCTCAGCATTCCATTGGGATGATCCGCATGCATAGTCCGTGGACAGCCATGTGAGGCATTCATCATCCTCCCGGACCAGCGTGGGGAAGGGCTCCAATGGCGTTTGCCACCATGAAGTCATACCCCATGATCATATCCCAATCGGTGATGTCGGCCACATAGAAGTTCCCGGATAGAGTGCTTCTCTTCGCCTGATCAGGGCGGTTCAAGCGCTCATGTTCCCAGAATTCCATACTGATAGTGGCCTCATGGGTGCCACCACCCATGATCTCTCCGTTGGCGACCTTCAGGCGGACCGGTCTCCGGCTGGGCTGCAGGAATTCCTCCTTGAACAACCCTCTCCGGATCAGGCTCACCTGGGCACCCGTATCCACTAACACATCCACCACCTTCTCCTCTCGTCCGCACCGTACTCGCACTTTCAAGTGCAACTGCCGCTCCTCGCCATGAGGTGTATGGACGCCTCTCACGGCATGCAACTCTAGCACGTCTGGGTGCATCAGGACTTCAAGGGTATGGTCACGGATGGTGTAGATCTTGGGTTGGTCCTGCCCGTCCACGGGGCTCTCCGTGGTCGCTCCTTCCTTCTTGCCATGTCCCGTACCCACATGTACTTCCCTTGGCAGGGCGCTCCAGGGGTCGGGAGTGGCGAAGCTCAGTGGTTTTGGCTCTTCAGGAGCCTTCTTCGACACCCGATGTGCCTTCGCTTTCTCTGGGATTCCACTGATTTTCGGAGGAGAGACCTCTGAGGTCCCACTCCCGTGGGGGCTCCTCTAGACTTGGCTTCCCGCAGCCCCATCAGGCTGCGATCCGCCAAGACTTTGTCCACCACGTTGCTGGGCTTTGAGTTCCTCCAGCGTCCTCAACATGTCCTCAGCACCCTCCTCAATCGACCTCACCCGTCAGTCCTGGCCAGGTCCACCACCATAGCCTCTTCCTCCGCCTTTTCCTTGGCCTTTGCCTTGGCCTTTTCCCCCGTCTCCGCCTTTCCCCTTCCAATCGGAAATCCGCTGCTCCTCCGGCTTCTTCTCGGGGTGGGCTGCGAAGTAGGCCTTCTTGTCCGCCTCATACACCTTGCACTGACGGTGGTCGTGTGCATGGTTGTTTCCCTTGCCATAACAGACCCAGCACCCGTCGTGCTGAGACCTGTACTCTCGGAACGAGAGCGGTGGGTTCCCGATCCTCCTTGGCTCTTTGCCCCTTGGTCCCGCCTGGCTCCATCTGGACCGATCCTGCCCATTGTTCTTCACGTTGTGCGCCACAAACGCGAAGAAATGGGCCTCCTCGTGATCCTCCCGGGACCAGTGGTCTTGGCCACTTCCACTACCATCCCCCGCGGAGTTGGCCGTGTCCTCCTGGATCTCCCGATGATGGCGGTCTTCTCGGTGGCCTCGTTGTCCATGACCATGTCGATCCTGCACGTGGGCCTCGTTCTTCGCATTGAGCTTCAATTCCACCGTGATGTACTTCACGATCTCGTCCAGGCTCATGCGGGCGAAGATGACCTGCATCCCCAGCGGCTCCCCGCGCCTCCACTCCACGTTGTTGAGGCGCAGCAACCTTTGCCCCATGGAGTCTCCAAACACCTCCACGTACACGCTGTTCTTCAGTCCCAACATCCGGTTGGGTTCGCCCAGGTTCCTCCTGAAGAACTCCATGATACCCGCATGGGTATCCTCCGCCGCCATGATCCGCACCGCCACCCGCTTCTTGGCGCGCTTCTTCTCCTCAACCTCCACTCTCCTCTTCCAGTTGCCGGGGAGGACGTCCTTCAGGAGGTGGCGGATCTCGCTGGCCTCGTTCCAGTCCTCCACCAGCTTGAGGCATCTGCGGTACTTCCGCAGATACCGGTTCCACTCCCGGACCCGCAACTCACCGCGGTCCAGCGGCGGTGGAATGGACCACAGGTCCTCCAGCCTCTGGTTCGGAGCGTCCACCCGCTCCTCATCCTCCAGCCACTGAAGGCAGGCCTGCTCCGTCCTGATCAGTCCTTCCCGGATCTGATCCCGCAGCTCCTCCTTCAGGTCCTGCGCCAGCCGGTGTGGGAATGTCCGGCATACCCACTTGTCCCGCGGCGCTCCCCGCATCTCGCCGACGACCTCCTCGGCAAAGTCCTCCAAATCCAGGATGAAGTCATCCAGGTTGGAGGGGTTGCCATCGTAGTAGGGGATTTTGATTCCCCTGAGGTCGTCAATCCTGATGGCGTCTCCGACGTCTCCAGCCACCACTCCACCGAGACGGATACCACCTGTGGCCGGGGGGTGTGAGTACACTCCCCGTACATCCCTCTCCTCCATGGAGTGCGGTCCAGTTGGGCCTGAACTCATGGGGTTTGGAATGCGGGAAGGATTTGCTCCATCGGCGGTCCATATCCTTGTAGTGGGGTCCTTCGCCCACAGGTTTCCGCCTGGATGTCCTCGACCATGTCCGTCGGCGCTTCCCATGGTTCGCCCCTGCATGGTGTGGTTCTCGATCTTCTCTTCCGCATAAACTACCATATTCGTCGTGATCGGCACATCCTGGGCGGCATGGGACATCTGTACCGTCAGGCTCCTCGGGTCCGTGGTTACGTGCCCTTCCCGCATGGACCCAGCCGGTGCCGTGTGTTCCCCGAGCATTGTGGAGTCGCTGAACATGGGAACAAACGGCAGCACACCCGGGTCAACACGCGGAGACGCGTATGGTGCCTCTGCAGGGCCGCCCATGGGTTTCTCCATGGCGCTCCTGAGGGTCTTAACCCGCTCCACCAGCTCCACCGCGGCCGGCTTTGCCGGGAGCTCCGGACCCGAGGCGAGGGGCTGTCGCTCCTCTATCCTTTTCAGGCGTCCTGACATGTCCTCCACTAAGTGGAGGAGGCTGTCCACCACTTGCTGCTGCTTCTGCAGGGCCAGCTCCAGATTCTCCCGGTACCAAGCCTGATCCGCTCGCAGCTCCTCCATGTGGTTCTCCGCGGCCGACTGGTCGTCCAGGATCCCCGCGACGTCCTCCTCTAGAGCGTCGATGCACGATGCCGTCCATCCCCATCTTCGGGTACTTGCCCATGAGGAAGGACACGTGCTCGCAGTGGCACGCAGCGTGCTTTCCGCCAGATTCAGCACATCCCGCGGTTCCCGGCACCTCAGACTCATCGCCCATGGGCGTATCGCCTATGGCGTCCGTCTCTGGTCCCGTGTGTCGGGGCACATGTGCCGTCCGGGCCCTGGCCGGCCTCTCCAAGCCCTCGGCGCCGTGCTGCAGGGCGGGCTCGGGGGCCGTATGCGCCCTGGCGATCGGCGCGGACATCTCCGGCTCCGAAGGTGGCTCGTAGGCTGTCCGATAGCCCTCGGAGTGCCCCTCGGATTCCCACAGCCTGACCGGGCTGGGGTACGTGTCCATAGCCCCGGCGTCCCTTGCCGCGGACTTGGGTGACCCACGCTTCCGGTAGCGCCGGGCCCGTCCTCCACTGCTGCCTGAATGGCAGGCCTCGTCAGAGTCCTCCGCGGCGGATCGGAGGTTGCATGCCTTTCGGCAGCGACGCTCACACATGGAGACTAGGTCCTCCATGTCACGTCCTCCTCTTCCCGAATGTCGTACTTCTCTTCGGGCTTCAACTTCCGGAGTTCGCCATGCTCTTGAACGTCTCGGTTCTTCTGTGGCTCCAATCTCCGGCGTGGTCTCCACCGAGTCCACAATACGCACCCGGGGCGTACTTGGGCAGGGCTCATAAGGGCCCAAGTCCCCGGGTCGGCGGTTGGTAGGGGCAGCAGGTAAGCCTCTGCTACCATAAAGAAGGTCCCTACCAGGACCGGCCCCCGCTGTGCCCCTTCCGCCTGTAATCCCTGCTGATTTGCTCCGGATTAATGCTTCCATTTCTCAAAGTCCAGGGTCCAAAATCCAAAAATATAGAAAATAAAATCCTCCTTCAACCCTGAATAGCAACCAGATCCCACAAGTACAGCAATAACCCAATTCACAATCCAAATCAGGCTGCGGGCTTTCGTTCAGCACACCGGTCGTCTCACGGTGGCGGGCATGTACAAGAATTGCACCAAGGAAGAAAGCCCTGAAATTGGCATATGAACACAAGTAAAGCAAAGTTGGGGAAAGAGGTAAACATACACATTCACAGCCATCAACCCCTCATTCCCTGGACTCAAGACCTTCCCTTGATTCACCAACATATTGCCCTGAACCCGGTCAAATGAGATGGCTGAATGCCATGTGTCACAAGTCACTACACAAACCCCAAAAATGTGTTCACTCCCAAGCCTATAAATCCTAGCCCAATAGGGGAGGTGGCGTGTCATGGCCTAGAGTGGCACTCAGGACCATGCCCTACCCTGACGGAAAACTAGGTTGGACTTGGAGTTGAATGGGCTTAGAGAAATGACCTACGAGTTTGAACTCATAACATGCCAAAAAACTGCCAATTCACACCATATTGGCCATATATCACATATATGCCCAAAATTGAAGTTACCACTTATCCGAAGGCTCAAAGCATGCATGGAATCGAAGTCTACCATTCATGGAGGATAGAGACCAAAGGCCAATGCCCATGTACATCCCAACTTTACCCTCGAAACCCCTTCGGATATGGGCGCCACGCACTGCCCAAGTCAGCCCATGATCTTGAGACCAATTCTTGTGATCCTTCGTGCGCCAAGCCAAATGGAGTACGCGATCCAGCATATGGTGGTGTTCAACTCCAAAGCATATGCCAACATATGAACAACATACCATGGTTCGACTCCACATAGGCTACTTGCTGTTTGCCGACCAGGTAAGTACACAAAACGCAAAAATGAGCAAAAATTGAGGTCAAAAACATGAAAATATGACCAAATACAAAGTTGTCATGATAGTATATCTCTATGCTCACCCATGATATCCGCTCATGATTCAATACACAAATGATTAGAGCCATTTGCGAACAATTCCCCCACTTGGATCCCCAGTCGGGTGCATGGAGATACCTTCGCCACTAATATCTACATGCCCCATGAAAATGGGAGTGCACTCATGGATCTCTTTTCCAAACATACCATGAGCAATACATAGGCGGTAGACTTGGTCTAGCGCTTTGAATTCCACAATTGAGACATGGGCAAAACCCTTGCCACGTATGGCTCCCCATCTCTTCGGCCACACGAAGATATATAACATGGACGTGAGCATATCAAGACATATACCATGCATATAAAACATACCCTCAAAAGTGGCTCCCACCATGATATGTCATGTCCCTCCATGGACATAACTTCACGTTAAAAATGCGTAGGAACCCAAGGAAAGTATCTATGCAACCCCAGCACTCATGCGGTACACTCGAAAGTCGCATTAAAATATTCGGTTGCACGGTCCAAGAGTTATATATCACTTTATACCCTCCTGACCATTATCCCTTGCTACACCGGGCATGTGTACACACCAAAGGCGTTTGATGCCTCCTGAATTAACTTGAGACCAAGGCGCTTGCAACCCAACCTTCCTTATTCTCTTTCCTCACACTCGCGCGTAGATATGGTCCTTCAAAGTGGTCCCACGATTCACTTTTGTTTCCCTTATATCTCCAAGTCAAATGGGTGGCAAGTATAAGAGAAACCTGATTCGGGCATAGGGAAAGGAGTATGACCACTCGAAGAAGTCCAAATCAAGTACGGAAATGTCGAAGTCGAAAATCCGATTTCGACACCGCGAAAAATTCAGATTAAAATTTCGAGTGCTTATTTAGAAGATTGCGGAAGCAACGAACCCTTTGCTGATGAAATCTGACCCTTCAACGGAATATCCGCCAAAATATCTGGAAATAACAGTTAACCAATCGGTTAACGCAAAATCGCGAGCCAACTGACGGTCGCTGATACATTGACCATCAGAACGAAAGGCTGAAAAATTACGGAAACATCATGATAAAAAAACCCTGTTGATTCCTGATATTCTGATATATAAATCTCCGCTGGCGGCGCCTCGGTACTGAATATGGCCGCTCATAGCCGGAATGGCCAAACCTATCACACTATCACATCGGGTTAGATCAGGTGGATGGGAGAGTATGATATCAGCCAATGGCGGCTTGCCGGCACATAGATACACACCCCAAGTGACCCCAAGATGGCCACGGGGGTCCGAACCGGCTTCACCACACTGCACACCCCAGCCACGAGTGGTATGGTACAAGCGGAGCGCGCACACAAACAAACACACACCCCAACACCTCAGCAAGGAGTGGCGGGGCGCAGCCGAAACTCAAATCCCAAGCACACACACCCACACTGCGCACACCAGCCAGGAGTGGCGGGGTTGAAGCGGAGCGCGCACACAAACACACACACGTTTCAACATCCCAGCCAGGAGTGGCGGGGTGCAGCCGAAACCTCAGCCCAAGCACACATACCCACACCGCACACCCCAGCCAGGAGTGGCGGCGTACAGGAGGAGCGCGCACACAAACACACACACACCACAACACCCCAGCCAGCAGTGGCGGGACGCAGCCGAAACACAAGCCCAAGCACACACACCCACACCGCACACCCCAGCCAGGAGTGGCGGGTTACAAGCGGAGACGCACACAAACACACACACACCCCAACACCCCAGCCAGGAGGGGCGGGGCGCAGCCAAAACCGGAGTCCAAGAGCACACACACACACCGCACACCCCAGCCAGGAGTGGCAGGGTACAAGCGGAGCGCGCACACAAACACACACACCCCCCAACACCGCAGCCAGGAGTGGCGGGGCGCAGCCGAAACCCGAGTTGAAGCAGACACACCCACACTGCACACCCTAGCCAGGAGTGGCAGGGTACAAGCGGAGCACGCACACCAACACACACACACCCCACCACTCCAGCCCGGAGTGGCGCGGCGCAGCTGAACCCCAAGCCCAAGCACACACACCCACACCACGCACCCCAGCCAGGAGTAGCGGGGTACAAGCAGAGCGTGCACACGAACACACACACACCCGAACACCCCAGCCAGGCGTGGCGGGGCGCAGCCGAACCCCGAGCCCAAATACACACACCCAGACCGCACACCCCAGCCAGGAGTGGCGGGGTACAAGCAGAGCGCGCACACAAACACACACACACTCCAGGGTTGGAAAAGACGGCGTATATATACGCGTAACGTACATATACGCGAACTGTCTCGCCAGAATACAATACAGTCCGTGTCTTCTGGGGTGGTTGCCGACTGGCGCCAGACGCGCGTGCCGCCAAAGAGGAAACAAACGTTGCCACAGATTAACAGTGCAAATGTAAGGTATTTTATAGAACTTGCAATGAATTTGATTTGAATTTGGTTTGATTACGATTGGTGGTTGAATTTTTCTGCTTCTTCTGCGTGTGCAGGGCGACACAGGAAGCAAGTGAAGCAGAAGGAGAAGGAGAACAGGAGGGAAGAATATGAGAAGAGAAAGAACAGAAGAAGGAGCGGAAGAGGCGAAGGAGATCAAAGAGACGTTAAGAAGAAGACAGAAGAAGATCGAGAAGCTGCAGAAGAGAAGAAAACTGAGGAGTGAAGACAAAGAAGACGAAGAAGGAGCACAAGAGGAAGAAGGTGCTGTCAGTGTTACTTGAGTGATCGCGTGTGCTTTGAGTGTCTTTGAGTGTTCGTGCGTGCTGTGCGTGTCATTTGAGCGTCGCTGCTGCTGCCGAAGCTGCCGCTGCTGCCGTGCTGCTGGATCTGCTGCTGCTTGCTGCAAGCGCTGCTACTGCTTGCTGGTGGTGCTGCTTGCTGGTGCTACTGCTTGCTGCTGCTGCTGCTGCTGCTTGCTCTGTATGTCATTTGAGTGTTCCCTCGTGCTGTGAGTGACATTTGCCTGTCGGCGCCCGCAGTGAATGTCATTTGAGTGTCGACGCGTGCTGTGAGTGTCACTTGAGTGTTCGCGCGTGCTGTGAGTGTCATGTGAGTGTCGGCGCGTGCTGTGAGTGTTGTGTGAGTGTTCGCGCGTGCTGTGAGTGTCACTTGAGTGTTCGCGCGTGCTGTGGGTGTTGTTTGAGTGTCGGTGTGTGCTGTCAGTGTCATTTAAGTGTCTGTGCGTGCTGTGAGTGTCGTTTGAGTGTCATTTGAGTGTCTTTTGAGGTGCAGCAATGCTTTCTGATGCGCACGGTTAAGACTGAGATCGCAACGAGAGTGACTGAGAGGATGAGCGAAGTGAGCAACCAACGTCATCCACTGGTCGGCACTACAATGCAGGAGGGCAGTACTCCGTTGCTATTTTCTCCCGAGTTGCCATCTCACTGCACCAGCCCAAGGTGGGGACCTGTCGACAGTCCCTTGCTCTCCAGCTGTGGTTTGGCGCAGCAGTTGGACATGATTTTGCGGCTGATTTTGAGTCCATTTCCACCAACCGCAATATCCTGTGTCGTTCCTCACTGCACTGCTCACGGGGTTCAAGACTGGTGTTGCATTCAGCGATTTACTGGGCTAGCCGAGTGCATCTCTGATCACTTGCAGTTGTTCATATTTGTCCTCCTTGACCCTCTAGTCGACGTGCCTGCACGCATTGGGTAACTCTACAACATCCGTGAACCCCTGCCCCAGCCATGGTGTGAAGAAATTACTAATTTTATTCATACCTGCCAACTGCTCTTTCAGGTTGTTGTTTCACTTCATCTTTTTTCTGCATGCAAGTGGTGTTGAAAAACAAAGTACAAGCACAGGCACGCCACACCGCAGGTTTTAAAAACCAATGCAGAACTTTAACCTGTGTTGAGAGACATTTTGGATGTTTTTCAAACTTGTTGCAACAGAGTGTTCTAAAATTGCAGTTTTGGGAAAACCAGCGTGAGCCATGGATATCTCTAGCAAAGATAACTCATGCATATCCCCAACGCTTGTTAAAATTTTTTGACTATCTTGAACATCATAAACAAATATAGAAAAAAAGGTATCCAGAGGAAATAAGCAAGGCAAAAAAATGTTTTCGCAAACAATTGCAGGTTGTAAACTAAAAGAGAATAGCTGCAAACTAAAGGAACATAGCTTCTGTGACAAAACACTACTTTGTCAGAAGAATTTCAGATACAATACATTACATTACAGTACTGTATCGGAACGATACAATACATCACACGTACTGTATTGTACCAACCCTGACACACCCCAACACCCCAGCCATGAGTGGCAGGGCGCAGCTGAAACCCGAGCCCGAGCACACACAGCCACGCCGCACACCTCAGCCAAGAGGGCCGCGTACAAGCGGAGCGCGCACATAAACACACACACACACCCCAACACCCCAGCCAGGAGTGGCGGGGCGCAGGCGAAACCCGAGCCCAAGCACACACACCCACACCGCACACCCCAGCCAGGAGTGGCGGGGTACAAGCGGAGCGCGCACACAAACACACACACACTGCAACACCCAAGCCACGAGTGGCAGGGCGCAGCCGAAACACGAGGCCAAGCACACACACACACACCTTACACCCCAGCCAGAAGTGGCGGGGTACAAGCGGAGCACGCACACAAACACACACACACCCCATGACCCCAGCCAGGAGTGGCTTGGCGCAGTGCAACCCGAGCCCAAGCACACACACCCACACCACGCACCACAGCCAGGAGTGGCTGTGTACAAACGGAGCGCGCACACAAACACACACACAGCCCAACACCCCAGCCAGCAGTGGCGGGACGCAGCCGAAACCCGAGCCCGCACTGACACACCCAAACTGCACACCCCAGCCAGGAGTGGCGGGGTACACCCAAACACCCAAGCCAGGGGTGGCGGGGCGCAGCCCGAACCCAAGTCCAAGCACAAACACCCACACCGCGCACCCGAGCCAGGAGTGGCGGGGTACAAGCGGAGCGCGCACACAAACACACACACACCCCAACGCCCGAGCCAGGAGTGGCAGGGCACAGCCGAAACCCGACCCGAAGCCGACACACCCACACCGCACATCCCAGCCAGGAGTGGCGGGGTACAAGCGGAGCGCACACACGGACACATACACACCCCAACACCCCAGCCAGGAGTGGCGGGGCGCAGGCAAAACCCAAGCCCAAGCACACAGAGACACACCGCGCACCCCAGCCAGGAGTGGCGGGGTACAAGCGGAGCGCGCACACAAACACACGCACAGCCCAACTCCCCCGCCAGGAGTGGCGGGGCTCAGCCGAAACCCGAGCCCAAGCAGACACAACCACACCGCACAACTGGGCCAGGAATGGCATGGTACAGGCGAAGCGCGCGCAAAAACACACACACGCACCCAAACACCCCAGCAAGGAGTGGCGGGGCTCAGCCGAAATCCGAGCCCAAGCACGTACATCCACACTGCACACCCGGGCCAGGAATGGAAGGCTACAGGCCGAGCGCGCACACAAACACACACACACCCCAACACCCCAGCCAGGAGTGGCGGGGTCCAGCCAAAACCTGAGCCCAAATACACACACCCACGCCGCAGCACCCAGCCAGGAGTGGCGGCGTACAAGCGGAGCGCGCACAAAGACACACACACAACCAAACACCCCAGCCAGGAGTGGCGGGGCGCAGCCGGAACCCGAGCCCAAACACACACACCCACACCGCACACCCCAGCCAGGAGTGGTGGGTTACAAGCGGAGTGCCCACAGGAACACACACACACACCCCAACTTCCCAGCCAGGAGTGGCGGGGCGCAGCCGAAACCCGAGTCCAAGCAGACACACACACACACCACACATCCCAGCCAGGAGTGGCGGCGTACAAGCAGAGCGCGCACACAAACACACACACATCCCATCACCCCAGCCAGGAGTGGCGGGACGCAGCAAAACCAGAGCCGGACCACAAACATCCACACCGCAGACTCCAGCCAGGAGTGGCGGGGTACAAGCTGAGCGCGCACACAAACACGGACACACCCCAACACCCCAGCCAGGAGTGGCGGGGCGCAGCCGAAACCCGAGCCCGCGCACACACGTCCACGTCGCACACCCTAGCCAGGAGTGGCGGGGTACAAACAGAGCGCGCACACAAACACACACACACACCCAAACACCCTATAGAGGAATGGCAGGGTGCAGCGGAAACCCGAGCCCAAGCAGACAAACCCACACCGCACACCCCAGCCAGGAGTGGCAGAGTACAAGGGGAGCGCGCACACCAACACACACACACCCAAACACACGAGCCAGGAGGGGCGGGGCGCAGCCGAAACCCAAGCCCAAGCACACACACCCACACCACGCATCCCAGCCAGCAATGGCAGGGTACAGGAGGAGCGCGCACACAAACACACACACACAACCCAACACCCCGGCCAGGAGTGGCGGGGCGCAGCCGAAACCCGAGCCCAAATACACACACCCACACCGCACACCCCAGCCAGGAGTGACGGCGTACGAACGGAGCGCGCACGCAAAATCAAACACACAACCCAACACCCCAGCCAGCAGTGGCAGGGCGCAGCCGAAACCCGAGCCCAAGCACACACATCCACACCGCACAACCCAGCCAGGAGATGCGGGGTACAAGCGGAGCGCGCACACACACACACACACACCCCAACACCCCAGCCAGAAGTGGCGGGGCGCAGCTGAAACCCGAGCCCAAATACACACACCCACGCCGCACACCCTAGCCAAGGGTGGCGGTGTACAAGCGCAGTGCGCACAAAAACACACACACACCCCAACACCCCAGCCAGGAGTGGCGGGGCGCAGAAAACCCGTGCCCAAGCACACACACCCACACCGCACACCCCAGCCAGGAGTGGCGGGGTACAAGCGGAGCGCGCACACAAACACACAAACACACCAACACCCCAGCCAGGAGTGGCGGGGCTCAGCTGAAACCCGAGCCCAAGCAGACACAACCACACCGCACAACTGGGCCAGGAATGGCATGGTACAGGCGAAGCGCGCGCAAAAACACACACACGCACCCCAACACCCAAGCCAGGAGTGGCGGGGCTCAGCCGAAATCCGAGCCCAAGCACGTACATCCACACTGCACACCCGGGCCCGGAATGGCAGGGTACAGGCCGAGCGCGCACACAAACACACACACACCCCAACACCCCAGTCAGGAGTGGCGAGTTGCAGCCAAAACCTGAGCCCAAATACACACACCCGAGCCGCACCACCCCGCCAGGAGTGGCGGCGTACAAGCAGAGCGCGCACAAAGACAAACACACAACCCAACACCCCAGCCAAGAGTTGCGGGGCGCAGCCGGAACCGGAGCCCAAACACACACACCCACACCGCACACCCCAGCCAGGAGTGGTGGGGTACAAGCGGAGTGCCCACACGAACACACACACACACCCCAACTTCCCAGGCAGGAGTGGCGGGGCGCAGCTCAAACCCGAGCCCAAGCAGACACATACACACACCACACACCCGAGCCAGGAGTGGCGGCGTACAAGCAGAGCGCGCACACAAACACATACACATCCGATCACCCCAGCCAGGAGTGGCGGGACGCAGCAAAACCAGTGCCCAACCACACACACCCACACCGCACACTCCAGCCAGGAGTGGCGGGGTACAAGCTGAGCGCGCACACAAACACGGACACACCCATACACCCCAGCCAGGGGTGGCGGGGCGCAGCCGAAACCCGAGCCTGCGCACACACATCCACGCCGCACACCCTAGCCAAAAGTGGTGGGGTACAAACAGAGCGCGCACACAAACACACACACACCCAAACACCCTATACAGGAGTGGCAGGGCGCAGCGGAAACCCGAGCCCAAGCAGACAAACCCACACCGCACACCCCAGCCAGGAGTGGCAGAGTACAAGGGGAGCGCGCACACCAACACACACACACCGAAACACACGAGCCAGGAGGGGCGGGGCGCAGCCTAGACCCAAGCCCAAGCACACACACCCACACCACGCATCCCAGCCAGGAATGGCAGGGTACAGTGAGAGCGCGCACACAAACACACACACACAACCCAACACCCCGGCCAGGAGTGGCGGGGCGCAGCCGAAACCCGAGCCCAAATACACACACCCACACCGCACACCCCAGCCAGGAGTGGCGGCGTACAAACGGAGCGCGCACCCAAACAAACACACAACCCAACACCCCAGCCAGCAGTGGCAGGGCGCAGCCGAATCCCGAGCCCAAGCACACACACCCACACCGCACAACCGAGCCAGGAGTGGCGGGGTACAAGCGGAGCGCGCACACAAACACACACACACCCCAACACCCTAGCCAGGAGTGGCGGGGGGCAGAAAACCCGAGCCCAAGCACACACACCCACACCGCACACCTCAGCCAGGAGTGGCGGGGTACAAGCGGAGCGCGCACACAAACACACACACACACCAACACACCAGCCAGGAGTAGCAGGGTGCAGCCGAAACCAGAGCCCGCTCACACACATACCCACGCCACACACCCCAGCCAGGGGTGGCGGGGTACAAACGGAGCGGGCACACAAACACACACTCACAATCCAACATCTGAGCCAGGATTGGCGGGGCGCAGCCGAAACCCGAGCCCAAGCACACATACCCACACCGCGCACCCCAGTTGGGAGTGGCAGGGTACAAGCCGAGCGCGCACAGAAACACACACACACCCCAACATCCCAGCAAGGAGCCCAAGCACACACACCCACACCGCACACCCGGGCCAGGAATGGAGGGGTACAGGCCGAGCGCGCGCACAACTACACACGCCCCAAAAACCCAGCCAGGAATGGCGGGGTGCAAGCCACAACCCAAGCCCAACCGCGTACACCACAAACCCCAGCCAGGAATGGTGGGACAAAAACCAAAACCCGTACCCAAACACACACACCCTAGACCCCAGCGAGGATTGGCGGGGTTACCACGAAATCCAGACCCAAAAACAAGCGCCACACAACGGTAGGAAACCCAGTGTCCATAGCCGGGGCACCGGGGCAGCCCGTGCCATGCAGGTGACCCGGCCAAACGAGATCCGGAGCCCGGGGGTAAGGCTGGATCCTAAGGCCTGCGCTGCTTTGGGACTCGAGGCGGAGCGTGCGACACCAAAGTACCTCGGAACCCCAGTATCAAGAACATGCATGCATGCCTTGGGAACGGGATACGACAGGAAGTCCGGTGAAATCCTAGGGTTCCGCCCAAAGGAGGGGACGTGAGCAAGCACGGGGGCACACCCTCCTAGCGAGACAAGTACGTCACGGTGGCGGCGATCAGCCCTCCCGGTGTTGCCCGGGGCCGCTTTGTTGGAAGCCACCAGTCAGGTCTAGCGGCATGTAAGTCGCCTCCCCTCTCCAAGCGCGGAGACTCTTCCTGTTCGTCACAGCGGCAACACCAGCGGGAACGATGGGGCGCCTCTCCACGACTGAGTGCACCTACCTACCTACCTGGGGCAGTTCTGTACCGCCCGGTGATTCACCTATTGCACGGTGAGCAGCATCTTTGATGCTTTCCGCGCGTGTTGCTGCTTGGCGAGCACTTATATTTGCTATTTTGGCAAACTTGCTAGCATTCTCAGAATGTTGCTGAGCCACTGAGGCACTTGCTTCACATTCCTTCAACCACCGTTGAGCCGGTTGTTGAAAATCATCCAACTCAGACGGCCTGGGACCTGGCGGGGGGGCGGGGGCTGTTGCGCCAGTCTCTCATCAGCTGCTTGCGCTTCCCGGGCCAATTTAAGTATGGCAGTCCTCCCGGGTAGCAACAGCAACTTGTCTAGCCTCGAGTCCTGCGGCCTCAGCCCTCCCCACGGCGTCCTCCTGGGCTGGTCGATGCAAACTTTGCATCTGTGCCACACTTGAACGCATCAACTCGGCTCTATCTGCCTCTCATTTGGCTCTTAGTGCAGCTTTCCGAGCTTCTTGAAGCCCTTCAGCAAATCCCGCACTATCATGCATAATTGCCTGTCGGATGGTGGTGTTTGCGACCGGTTCTTTTACCAGCTCAGCCAGCGTTCCTCCAAGAGACTCTACCTCTACGGCGACGGCGGCTTGCCAATCCTCCTTGGCGCTATGAACTGCCTGAAACTGAGCCCTAACCCTCTCGGCCTCGGCTTTTTGCGCTGCTTGGGCTGTGTCTGACGCCCGTTGCAGCGCGTTGTACCGCCGCTCGTTCTCCTGCTCGACGGCGGCTATCTGCTGCTGGAGGAGCTTGACGGCGTCCCCTGCTGCGGCGGCTCGCTGCCGTGCGTCGGCCGCTTCCTGCATGGCCGTCTCCACTGCCGCGGTGTGGGTCTCGACCTGCGCCTGGGCTGCCTGCAGCTTCCTGCGCAGGGCAGCTGCGTCCGTCTTGGCCTCGTCAGCGGCGCCTTGGGCTGTGGCTGCCCGTTGGTTTGCCGCTTTTGCGTCGCTGTTGGCTGTCTTGACGTTGGCCTCCGTGTCCCGCCGCACCCGCTCGAGGCTTTGGTTGCTGACCTCCGCGCCTGCGTCGATCTTCTTGACATTGTCGCGGAGACCGGTGATGTTGCTCCACGCGGCCTCCACGTCCCGCCTCGTGGTGTCGATGGACTCGCTGTTGACAATGGCGGTTTCCCGTGTGGCGGCGGCGTCCCTCTGAATCTTGTCGATGGCCGCTGTTGCCTCCTTGGCGCCCTGTAGGGCGAGAGTGGCCATCTCGTTGACGTTCCGGATGGTCTCCGTGATCTCAATGATGTCCTTGGTGTGTTGGGCGCCCCCGCTGCGTGCGGAGCGCACCCCGACCTGGAGCCCCTCCAGGATGGCTTTGGTGCCCCAGAAGAACTCCCCAGCGGCAACCGCAGCCTTGACGTCGACCGACATGGCCGCAACGTCGCTCTTGGTCGCCTCGATGGTCACCTTGGCCGCCCGGACCTCGGCGGGGGCGTCGCTCGGCAAGCTGTGGCTGCCCCCGGCAGCGTTGGCCTCCACCAAGGCCTCTACACGGCCGTGCAAGGCCTCTCCGTCTGCCCATGTGGCTTCCAAGTGATCGTCGAGCCTCTTGTTGATGTGAGAGACATCGTCACGCAACGCGATACAACGTTGTCCGCGTGTTGGCCCCCTTCGCCGTAGCAGCACTTTGGCCCGCTGCATCGGAGGCCAATTGGGCCTTTTGGGATGCTTCGCTGGCCACTTCCATTGCCTTGGTGGCCTCGGACCCTAACACCTGATGTGCACCCTGTCAGAGGGGGAGTTCTTCGCCGTGTGCCGCCGATTGCCTACGAAGCTGACAAAGCAACGCACCTACTACACCGGTCGCTGCCTCACTACGGGCATCCTTCGATTGGGGTTTGGGCTGGGAGTCCATTGGTACATTTGGTGGTTCCCTATCGGACCCTTGTGAAGCCCCACATTTGGGCTGTCCTCGCATGGCTCGAACCATCCATTTCACAAGGGTATTGATGACCCAAGACGGCATAGCTATGTCCATCTCGGCGGTCCCAGCATCCAGCCGCCTACGCTTAACACTAATACCTGCTATACCACTTGCTACATCGTACAACTCATGATGCACCGTGTGGCTAGCTGACTCACTACCCTGACCTTGGCCACAACTGACTCTTTGCGAGGTAGGAGGGACGGACAACGACCGGACCTTAAGTTTGTGCTTCGGGGCTAATCAGGGGGCGTGCTTCCTAACAATTTCCATTGCTTGAGGGGAGACGTTGGGGTGTTCAACACCGCCCCATGTGGCCCCGATTGGGGAACCGGAAATGCTACCATGTAATCAGCTTGGAGAGGAGCTTATTATCTCATCCATGGCGGGTGGTGCTGTTTGAGCCAAGGAGCGCAGGATCAAAATTGATTCTCCAAGCAGAGTAAAACAAATCAGAAAAGAGAAAATTCTTCGAAGAATGCAATCCACAAAGTTTAAGATAAAGTAAAACCTAAAGGAAGCACTTTAGCAAGTTGAATGTGGTGATTGAGATGCTTTTGTAATTTTTCTAATGGGGCCCACCTCAGCTATGCAAAATTCAGCAATCCCTTGAAGCCAAACGGGCACTAGACAAAACCCAAACAAATGAAGATGCGTGGTTCAAAACCTCGGTACATCACCAATACAAGTTCTCGAAATTCTGAGTCCTTGATTGAACTTGAACTCACGGCTTTGTGGCCATTGCGAGGAATTAAGGTTAAAACATAATTGGGCAAGGGGGTCCTGAGATATGGAGCAATTGCTTTGGAACAAACGAGACAACACATCATGGGAGAGTAAGGAGGAGAGAGAGAGAGGAAAGGTTGGGTGAAGTGATTGAACGCATGTCATGCAAAAACTCCAAAGATGGACACATAGGCAAAAATGATCACCATGGGTCATGAAAGCAAAACATTGCATGTTCATGCAAAAAATGTGTCTTTTCGCTTGAATTGATCTCCAATCCCATGGGGAGGTGTGACCCAACGTTGAGAGGAGTGGAGAACACATGCGATGTGTCTGATTTCACACATGTTTAGTGAATGAAAATGATCATGCATGAATTTATGAAACATCAATTATGCATGTGCATAGAAGTGCATACATGTGAGAGCATGCATATTGGAGAATTGAGAATGGCAACTCACATGTGATCATGCTCAAACGGAATTGTTGTTCCACCCTTGTTCTTGACAACACTTCATGTATTGACCTTTTGTATTGACCTTTGGTATATTGGGACAAGGGGATATGCCATGTGTTCGGAAATTCATTTGGTCATGGGAGTGTCTCGAATTCCATTGTGAGCAATTACAAATCATGCAAACAACATGAGAGACACAAAAATTCATCAACATGGTAAACATGGCACAGCAGAAATCAATGTGATAAAAACACGACGCGGTTGTGGGAACGAAGTTGTGTGGCATGGGCGATGTTGCACTCAAGGTGGCTTCTTGAAAAGGACTTGAGAATCATCATTGCGGTCCAAGGTGATGTCGACAAAACCGGCTGGGACCGATGAGATCAAGCACCGAATCCTCGACATTTCAATGCAAAAGACAATTTGAATTCCGTGGTATAAAAAAATCGACAGAAATTCGGAATTTGTGTCCACGTCTCGGCATTTGTCATGGGGTCGCTCATACTATCGGGGGCTGCATGCCGATCCTCAAATGTTAATCGGAAATTGAGGATTTGTGTTTAATTCTAATGAAATTTCACGCCCCATAAGGGCCAATTTATGCCCCGATGCCCATTTTCATTACAGGACCCCACTACCACCCGAGCAATGCCCCCACCACTGCAAGACGCGGAAGACCAAGTCACGCCCCTCCACATTGATCAACTCCTCCACCGCACGGCCACCCCACACCTCCACCCCTTCAGAATGGAAGTACCCGTTCCATCGTGGGACACCCTCGATGCACCCCCTCAACGACCCGCCGTCCACATCCTCAAAGCAGACGCCCAATGGTGGGTACACCACTGGGCTCACGGGGTCCTCATGGCAGCCAAGGCCTACACACCAGGAAAAGACCCAGATAACCCCCTGCGAGGCCGGCAGCGACTGCTCCAAGCCACCACTGCCACAGGCCCAGAAGGCGCCCCATGGGAAGCCCTCTGAACAGCGATGTACTGGGTCCATGGGTCCCTCAACAGTCGAGACACAGCGGAACCCACGGAGTCCTGGGTCATGCAGGGAAGCCTCCACCACCCCTTCAACGACAGCTAACCCACAGTACCATGGCCCACAGACCCCCTAGAAAGAGTATGGAAACTCGCCGACCTCAGAGGAAACGGCGCAAAGGCAACCATGCAAACGCTGGCGAAACCCCAGCTGCGGGACCCCGGTCAGCAAGTAACCCATCCCTTCTTCCAAGCCCAGGCCTTTCCGGTCCCACCTCCAGTCCCGCCGAAACGAGCACGGAGAAAAAGGGGCAGACCCGCCTTTAGCTCCCAAAAGGCCACAGTAGACGGCAAAGCAACAGCCTCCCAGCCCCCACACCCGCCCTGGGCCTCTCCCCCCAACCTGGCAAACCCCCCGCCGAACCCCCCCGCCCACTCAGACCAGGCATCCTCATCATCCTCCCTTCCACCACAGGCACCCCCGCAGCACAAAACATACCCAGAGTTCCAACAGGGCACGAGAGTCCGACAGCCCTTCCGCAACGACCACACGCACCACTGGATCTGGTGCGAGGGGAGGAGCCAATACCGCCTCAAGGGCATGGGCCCAAACGCTGGGGTGCCCGAGCTTGACCAAGGCAGCGCCCCGGACAAGGCAGAGGGCAACACCTTGGAGCTCACCAGCGCCCCGCCCATCCGTCGCTTCACCCCCGAGAACAAGGCCCACAGGCACTCCAAGTACACCGGGGAAATCCGAACGGAATGGAACCAGGGCCTGCCCCCATGACGCCCACCCAAACGCCCACTGCCCGGAAAGAAATTTCCGAACCCCAGTTCTCCTCCCTGATGGGGCAAGGGCCGGGAACGAAGGCCCCTGCAGCCCCGGTCCACCGCCACTGGGGCCACCATCAACCTCCTCAACCTCAACCACCCAGTCATCACATACTTCAAGGACGCGGCAGCCCTCCAAGAGCTCCCGATGGCACAGGGGATGAATTGCGTCCCACAGCTTTTCACTTTCCAGGAGCAAGGCCTTCAACGCGACAACCCTCCAGAAACCACCCCCATATATATCCCTGACCAGAAAGCATACAAATGCTACTGGTGACGCGTTCCCGTGGGGGGCCGCCCACGGGACGCTGCGGTGACACGCACAGGTGAGCAGGCAGGCAAGGCACTACGCTCACAAGGGCATCAATACGCTCGTGTCATGTGACAAAGCGTTTCAGGATCCTTGCCACTCTGCCACAAGGGAACGAAAGTATGTACAGCAACACATCAGGAGATGTACACATGGGGTTAAGACTGGACTGGGGTAAGGGCATCACAGGACAATAGACACTCTATCCTAACTTGTATCCCAATCCCAGGTCCGACCCTCTCAGTGGCTGGTGGGGGCGGGGGCTCAAACACAACCCATGCCCTGCTCAGTCAGGACCCTGAAACCCTGCCAATGGGGGGTCGTCCCGCCCAGCCACAGGCGAGTTCCTGGAAAGCAAGTGGCTTCAAGGCCAACCGACAGTGGCTCCTCTTGTTCCCTCAACAGCAGGTTTCAACTCCTCTCTGAGCCAGAGATATGGCTCCGCCATTATCCCCTAGGAGTTGGTAGCTGAAAATGGGCTGTTTCAGCCCAAACTGATATTAACTCCAAAATCTCCAAAATTGACCCCTCGTCCGGACCAGCCAGAGGTAGGGACGAGGCAACTGACCCTATGCCCTTCTCATACGAACTCATTGGAGCCCTCACCCAACCTGGTTTCCTCTGAGGTCCCGGCATCAGGGCACCACGGGTTCGTCAAGTGGGGTCATGCCTGCCAAAACGGCAAAATCGGCCGTCTCGGGCGACCGTCCAGGGTAGGAAATCTTGGCGATATTGACGCGCCAAGCCTTGATTCACAGCCCTTGATATGCCCTTTGGTCCCATGCCCTGGGTTATCGCTTGCTGTCACGCTGGCTGCTTACTGTTCACCGAGGGGATGACTACACGGACGGGGCAGAAAGCAACATGCGGTGCAAAGGGGGGGATCGTGGATCGCACCAAAAGTTGAAAAACTCAGGATGAGCCGGAGGAGCAAATACGAAACTGAAGGGCGTTCAACCCTTGGTCATATGCTACAATATGCGCCCCTCACTCATGGCTAGATCCCGTGCCCCACCGAGATATGGTAATTCCAATATGGCATACAATGGCAAAAACAGCGAAATTTGGCCAAAATGGCCCGCACTCATGATTCCATATCTCCATGGCCACGGCGAGGATCCTTTCAACCAAAGATGCGATAGACCCATGGGACTTAGGTCCCAATATGTGCCACCTGCCATCCCTCATGGTCGCCTTTAGCTATTTTTCCCATTGGAGGGAAAGTGACACACGTATGGGGCAGAATGGCAACATGCCCCAACTTGGGTGACTCACAACTATCCCATCGAGAGGAGAGGCCACATGGGGAAACATCCCATTTGATGCGGGTTTACGTGCCCTCTCCGAATTGCCCTCACCCTTGGTCAAGTGGCGCACGCAACCTCGGGGGTGAAATCAGGGGGAGAAGGAGTTTGTGGCCATTTTGGGCAAAACGGCCAAAATTCACCCAAAAGTGGTCCCTCCAAATATCGTATCTCCGTATCGCAAGAGAAAGGAGCCTCGGGCTTTTGCATGGATGCAAACCGAAGCTTTGCTTCCCTTTTGCGACAAGGGTTGAGGTTCAAAGCACAATGAAAGCATTTTTAACACCTCGATCCTTGAAGCACACTATTTATGGGGAAAAGTGCATATATCGGCGATATTGGCATGAACATATCTTTGGGACCTTGAGGAGCAAAAATATGAGTAAACACTTTTGGAGTAGGCCCATAGTAGGTGCTTTGAAATATGCACACTATGGTTAGATTGTCCCCGCCCACTCGTGTCATTAGTGCTTGCATATGAGCGCGTGTGCAAAGAGGCAATGTGGCACGCGTGCTCAAAAGGCGCAATTATATAAAATGGAAGACAAGGTTCTAAAAATCAACCAAGCCATCCACGATGTCCTTCGTGGTCTCTACTTTACATATTGCCTTGGTTCGTGGCTCAACTTCCCATAAGCTTCGAGTACGAGCCTCGGGGGTTTGGCCATTTTGGCCTAATTTTCGACCAAGACTTGCCCTCTTTTGAAAATAGAGTTTTGGTACGCATTGAATTGCGTGGAGCCATCGTTGAGTTGGCTCGAGAAACGAAAATGGCCTCGGGCTTTTGGTCTTGTGAGCATTGTGTTCGGTCATTAACGTTCATGCTCACAAGGCCACAAAGTTAGCGTTTGCGCACGCAAACGACTTGGGTTTGTGAGACCCATAGGCTGCCTAAAACACCGTCATTGTCCGCTTCCCTATACAAGATGATATGCCCGCGTGAAAGGGGCATGGATGAAAGACATAGGGGGGAGGTGTAGGGTTCCGTACGAACTCATGGTCCTTGAGAAGCATGAGTTCGCACGATCGACGGAAAGCCTTGCGCGCTGATTTTCTCGAAGACGCAACGGCGAAAAATTCTGGTGAACACACCAGATGAAAGTACATTAAATACCCTCTAGATTCCGCCCTTAAGTTCTTTGAGAACCTCACAGGTACTCGAGAAAAGTTCATCACAAAACTCGCCACGGAGAAGCGACGAAGGCGCGCGAACAGGCGACATCAGGCGGTGATTTCACGACAATTAGAAATCGCGGTAGAAATCGGGTATTTCACCGATTTCTGACGGAAAATCGATCAAGACAATAAAATCACGGTAATTCTACATCGATTTATTGGTTAGAAATCGGATTCCAGATTTCACGGGTTAGAGAACAGGGATAGCCGGTGTCAACGGCTTCCGCACGGGTGTGACGGCTCGCAGGCCTCCGGGCCATGGGCCATAACGGGTGTGACGGCTCACAGGCCTCCGGGCCATGGGCCATAGGTTCTGGGTACCGCTTCACCCCCCTCCTTAGACCAAACCCTGGGGGGGGGGCTCGATAACACCCAAGCATGGCAGCGGGTACCCAGGACCATCCCTCGAAGGGGAGGGGTGTCACATCCTGACTTCAGGCTGATGTATGGGTTAGGTTGCCCATCGCGATCCCACGGTAAAACAGGTATGATGCTGTAACTGTTAGTAACTGCAAGTATAGTATCAAGTATCAAGTCCCGGGTCCTGGCGGCGATTGTTCGGCATCCAAAGGACCCGTTAACCCATACCAGGCGCACCGGGTGCCAGCTGCTACGGTCACCACCACAGTGGCAGTGGCATACAGGGCCAACATAGGCGACACAAGACCACCGAGGTGGTCCCACAGGTCGAGAGCGACCACAAAGATCCATCAGGCTACCCCAAGCTTCCCAAGGCCCGCCGACTGGGGAGAGTCCCCACGGGTCCTTCCTCGGGCGCACCATGTCCATATCCATACGACGCGAGTCCAGAGTGGTACAGCCGAACGAGCTCCTCCTTAAGGGATCGGGCATCAAGGCCGTCTTTTCCCTGGGCCTATTACCACGAAGGCCATACATGAGGGAGTCCTCATGCAGTGTGGGCGGAGGCGTCGACTCCTCAAACCACCAGTTTCCCAGGCAGACTGACCGAGGTCAGGAGCACCGGAGGCCGCCATCCGACTGCAAGTGCGTCTGCGAGTCGGTAGGCTCACACTGGGACTGACAGTGGCGGACCGCTGGGAGTGTAGTCAGGCAACTGGGCTTCCCGCCTGGCGCCATCAGGATCTCCACATCACAGCGAATAGGGCACACGGTATCACGGGCACTCAAACAGAAGAATCTGTACGTAGGTACTGGTCCAGGCTGGACCAGGCTGTATGAACAAGTATACGGCGACTCAGGGCGCCTTAGTATCCGATCCGCATCCCGCCGGGGGAAAAGAAACAGTCCACACTCAGTGATGGGCTAACACACAGATGCACATATCCTGGGGGACAGAAAAACAAGCAATAAGCTGGGTAAAAAGGCGTGTAAACACACTCAGGACAGAGTGCCAAACCGCGCCACGGTCAGGATAAGGCAAATGCAGGAGGGTGGACAGGAAAACGCCTGAGTTCAGGCCATATATAGTCTCCAGACACACGTCGACTGGTCTGGATCCCGCAAGTGCCATGGGACCAGACCACACACCAAAAAAATCGCAATGCCGATGACAGCGGCATCCGTTGCGCAACGACGTATGGGCTTCAAGGCCCCAAGAGCTCAGAAATATGAAGGTCAGTCGCCCTACCTGGTTTCCCAAGGATTCAGCAGGGGGGGGAGTGACAAATGGAAGTGAAAAAGAGGGGCCATCCTCCTCTGGATTCAGCAGGGGGGGGTATATGGCCGCTCTGATGGCAGGTCACCGGAAGATGGAAGAGAGCAAGCAAGTAAGGGACGATCCGCCGACCTCACAAGCGCTCATAACACATCAGGGGAGAGCTCAGGGCGCTGATCAGGCACCCCTGGCTGCAATCGCCCGGGTGAGTGCTGCCAAGTCCGAAACGTGGATCTTGGTCTTATGCTTGCGGATGTACTCCAGGAAGGGAGTATTGACCCGCGGCACGAACGAGGAGACTGGTTCCCAGGTGTCGTGGGACGGCCCATAGCCTCGCCAACGAACCTTGAACTCGAGGCCTCCTGGTGCCGAGGCTTTCGGACGCTGAGCCAGGATCTTCTCGACAGTATAGTCGTCCTGCTCAGCATAGTCATCATCCGAATCAGGCTCATGTGCGGCATAGCGCAGGGACACATGTTGGCCACGGAGGTCGGGTTCTCGCACACGGAGTTGACTCTCGTGGCGCTCCCGGAACTGTCCGTGACCAACCTTGATGCGGTAGCTGTCCTCACCAATCCTGCGGACCACCTCGCCGGGTGTGAACCAGGTCTTGGTGCGCCGGGTGCCCATAGGGCGGGGTCTGATCACCCACACCGGGTCTCCCACCCTGAACTGCTGCGCTGTCGAGCTTGGGGCGGACTTCTGACGCTCAGCATGCTCCTTCTCGAGCTGCTGGCGGATGTCCCGCGCCGTTTGCTCTTGCCGCGCGAGGAATTCCTGGGCATCGATGGCCATGCCATCACCAGACAAGGGAAGTCCCCTACCCAGGGGGTCCCTGCCGAACAGAATCTGGTGGGGGGACAAACCGCCCGGAGTGGGGGTGTCATGATGGGCATTCAGAGCAGGCCACATTTCCTCAAACCAGTTCCGACGTGGATTGGTGATGTGGATCTTGGGCAGCTTCTCGAACAGCTGCCGTCCAGCCACTTCAGCACGGCCGTTGGACCGGCTGAGATAGGCGACGCTCTTGGCATGACGTATTCCCATGAGGGAACACATAGCCTTGAACCAGCCACCAGAAAACTGGGGCCCTCGGTCACTGCAAATGGTGCGGGGGATGTCAAAGACGGTCAGCCAATGACGAATCATCATGACTGCCACTTCCTTGGCAAGCAACCCCTTTTTGCGTGCCGGAACGGCTACTACGTAGCCACTGTCGCGATCCACACAAAGAACCACCTAGTCAAAGGTCTCCTTGCCAATGTGCACTTCGGGCATGGAGAAGACGCCCATGGCCACGCTCTCCATGGGCTAGTCAGGAACCGGGGTCCATTGGGCTTCCCCCTTGACGTTCCGGTTATCGGGATTGCAGGCCTGACAGACCGAGCAACCCTTCCCGACCTTCTTGATGGCGGTGTAGAGAACGATATGGTCGATCTCGAACCGACGCTGAATGTCAAGAGCTTGCTTCTTGACCCCTGGGTGCAGCATGTGGTGGTGCCAAGCTTCACACAGCTCGAGCACCCGGGACTCTGGTACTAGCAGCTTACCTTTCCGGTAGAGCTTGCCATGTTCCTCAGTCAGCCCCTTTGGCCACTTCTGCCCGTCATCAGGGTCGGTCACAGCCCTATACTCGGCCGCAAAGGCCTCAGACTTGGCGTAGTCGTCGGTCCAATTGTCCTGGAGGCAAGACTCCGGGAAAAGGTGCTTGTCGTACTCAGCTCTCTCAGGGGCGAGTATTCTGACCGCTCTGCTCACCCTCCACGCGAGGGGGGCATCCGCAGCCATTACGACGAAGCATTTAACACCCTCCTCCTCCATCAGGCGCTCCATTTCGATGATCTTCTTGGCTTCAGCGGTCTCAGCCTCATTGCCATGGGCAGAGATATCCGTCATGCCCTTGCTGGCGGGAAAGGCCCACCTACTGAGACAGTCCGCCACGGTGTTATCCTTTCCTGGAATATACACAACCGTGAGGTCGAACTTGGCCAAGGTCTCATGCCATCTTGCCCGTCGGGAGGCGGGACCTGAGGGGGTGTCCACGTGCTCTTTGTGCCACGACTGCAGACTCTGATGGTCGGTGCAGACGGTGACGGGATGGAGGGCTATGTACCCAGCCCATTTCCTGAGAGCCATGACAATGGCATACGCCTCCTTTTCACGGGGCGTCCACGTCCGTCTCCTGCCTTCCGCCAGGACTCGGCTCCAGAAGGCCACGGGCACGTGCCTCCCATCGTCAAGCACTTGCTCCAACACAGCGCCAACGGCGTAGTCGGAAGCGTCGGTGCGTAGGACGAACCCTCGGTCGGGATCCACGAGGTGCAGACCCACTGCGGATAGCAGCGCCTGCTTCATCCCCTCAAAGGCACGGTCGGAATCAGCATCCCAGACCAGAGCCTTCTTGGACCCCTTCTTGGTGTCCTCTCGGTTGCCCTTGAGCATGGTCGTCATGGGGGCTGCATACTCGGCATACATTTTGATATACCCCGGGTAGTAATTGCAGAACCCCAGATACGCCCGTAGCTCAGAGACCGTCTTGGGCTTTTCCCAGTGCTCAATCGCAGCCACCTTGCCAGGTATGGGCTTTCGCTGCCCGTTCCCGACCACGTGGCCAGCGAAGACCACCTCGCTTACCGCAATGGTGGCCTTGTCACTGCTGCTCGTGAGTTTGTGCCAAACCAGAAGGTCCAGCACTCGAGTGACGTCCCTCTCATGTGCCTCCAGGAGCTCCTCGTAGCTCATGCTGGGGTCCCGGGACGCGATGATCACGTCGTCCACGAATGGGTCCGCACAGTCACGCACCGGCTCAAGCAGGTTCTCCAGCATCCGCTGAAAAGCCGCATTGCCGTTGGTAACGCCCATGGGCATCACCTTCCACTGGAGAGGTCCAAGTGGGGTGCTCATGGCTGTGTAGGCACGGGACTCCTCGGCGAGAGGTATCTGATGATAACCATGTTTCAGGTCAATCACCGTGAAGATCCTCCGCCGGTGTTGCTTTTGCAGCATGTCCTCAATGAGGGGCAGTGTATAGCTGTTGTGCTGCGTTTGGGCGTTCAGGCCGCGGTAGTCGACCACGAGCCGCCACTCACAGGCCACCTTCTTGGGGACGACGAAGCACGGAGAGGCCCATTCGGAGTGGCACGGCTCGAGCCAACCCCTCTGGATGAAGTCACGGAGGATGTTCTCCATGGCCTCCTTCCTCTCGCCCCTCAGGGCAAACTCCCGGTGCCGGTACACACGGGGGTCCTGCTTCAGTCGTATCTTGGCCTCGCCATACGGTCCACGCACCGGTGGGGGAAACAGAGGCTTACCGCTGAAGAAGGTATCACCATACTTCTGCTTCAGCCTGGCACTCAATGCCTGAATCTTGGGGCAATCATCGGACTCCGCCTTGGCTTTTCCGGGCACCTGGACCACGGAGCTTACTTGAGGGGTAGCTACTCCGCTCGCTTTCGGCTCAGGTGGTCTTCCCAGGTAGCCCAAAGGGCCATCTCTGGTCTTTCCTCGGAATAGATCGCCGTAGGTGGGTGGGTTACCCCCGATTGGCTCGTCCTGGCTGGATAGGTGGTCCAGCACCCTCTGCACGAAGGTGTTCCCGTCATAGGAACCAGAGACGATTGAGTCCACTTCCCACCAGGCTTTGTCCTGGCCTTTGCCCTCACGCTGGGTTCCCCAGTCGTGAAAGGGCTGATCCATATACCCCTGAACCAGATCCAACTCCTCTTCAGTGAGGGGGTCTTCTGATTCTCCGACGTCAACAGGGGGAACCGCAAAGCATTGCCGCCAGGGCTCTGCTATGATACGGTTGACACACACGAAGTCCGTGGTGTCGGCCTGATCAAGGCCCCCATCCACATAGTGGAATTCCGTTGGCCATCTCTGGGGTGGCATGGGCTGTCCCTTAGCGTCCTGATAGACACTCTCTCCAGCCGGTAGGACGACCTTGTTTAAGGTCATGTTGGTCAATGAGGCTACCCAATGTCGGGTACTCTCCTCCTCGGTGCATCCCATAGGAACAACCAGCACTCCCTTGGAGCGGTCCTTGCGAATCTTCGCTATCGCTCTTGGAATGTCCCATCGAGGGCAATGGATCCACATCAAGCCCTGATGAGGACCCCAGTGCTTCTTCCACGCGGAGTCCTGTGCGCTCCAGTACTTCTCACATACCCGAAGATGGGCGGAGGTTCCTGAAGAGAACGCATCCAGGGCCAGATCCAACGCTCCCAGGTCCGCGACCACTCGGTTCGCAACTTCCGGCATTACGCCGTACTCCTGGTTTGCTGGCCCAGTGGGCTCAGTGTCCAGCGCGGCCACTTCGAGCTGATTGCGTTCGGGGTGGATCCATTGGCATTCCACATGGTGCTCAGGTGACGAAAGCCACGAGAGCTGGTCGTCCTGGTACAGGGTCATGGAGACCTGGGCCGGTAGGACGCCGGAGTCCGTCTCCATCATGAAGTTGTACCCAACGATCATGTCCCAGTCCATCTCGGCCTCGTAGAAGCGACCGTGCAGGAGGATTTCCTTGCCGAGGTCTGGGCGGCTCAGCTCACGATGGTTCACGAACTGCAGCCCAATGGCCGCTTCCTTCGTGCCTCCCACCATGTACTGGCCGTTCGCCACCTTCAGCCTGACAGGTTTCCGACTGTCGGTCAGACACTCTGGCGGAAGTAGGCCAGCCTTGACCAAGCTGACCTGAGCGCCCTTGTCAACCAACACGTCGAAAACCTTTTCCACTTCCCCGCATAGGGCACGGACCTTAAGATGCAACTGCCGCTCGCGACCGACACGGCGCACGGCGTGCAAACTCAGGATCTCCGGCCGTTCCAGAAGCTCAACAAGCGACTGGTGCAGGTCGTGGACAATGGGCTCAGGCTGCCCATCTGCAGCATCCAGCTGCGGTCCGGGTGATCCTCCGATACTCTCGGATAGATCTTGTAGTACATCAAACACATTCTTGGTCGCGAAGGACGGACGGGTGCAAGGGTTCGTGCCTTCACTTGCCCTCACCCCGCCTCCGCGACTGGGTGCCAGACCGGGCCTTCCGCCCGCGGCAGTCCTCTTGTGCTTTTCGACTGCCGACTGGGATGGTTCAGGGCTTCCCACGTCACCATCCTGCGACCGCCCTAGCTCGGGCCCTTGGCTGCAGGGGCTCCGCTAGGGGGCGTCGGTTGTGGAAGTAGGGGAAGTCTCCTCGGCATCAACCTCGTTGACACCCTTCTTCCTTTCCCTTCTTTCCTTTCTAGTCGTCTTGTTCTTGTCCTTGTTCTGGTCGTTCTGGTTGTTCTCCTTGTTCTTGTTGTCCGACCTGGGGACCCAGTTCCTCTTGATCTCCTGGATCTCCTTGGCCAACTCGGTCCCCTGCGACACCAGCTTGGAGAGCTCGTCCCTGTCCACCTCCACCTTGGCTTCCCGGATACCCGCGGGCACACGCTTCTTCGACCCGTGCGCCTTCTTGTAAGCCTCCGTGTCGGCCTTGTGGACGGGGCATGTTCGGTGGTCATGGTTGAAGCCTCGCTTCCTCCCATAACACACGAAACAGCCCTGAGGGTGAGCTCGTATGAACTCCCCAAAGGACAGCGGAGGGTCGCCAATGCCGCGAGGGTCCCTCTTCTCCTGCTTCCTCCAACCCTGCTGCAGGGGGTTCCAGTTTCCCGGTTTGCTCCCCGCGCTCAGGTTCTTTGCCACGAAGGCACAAACGGCCACCTCAGCGGGCTCATCGTCGTCGTCATCGTCGACGAGACTCTCATCGCCGTCGGGTCCCGCTGGGTCCATGGCAGCTTCCCCGCCAGGTCCCTCGCCAACGTAGTTGACGTCGCGGTCGCCGGGCCTCAACCCGCGGGTGTGGTGGAGGTTCCGGTACTCCTTGAGCACCTCCTCTCCAACCCACTCCAGGATCTCGTCGCAGCTCATCCGCGCCGGGATGGCCTGCAGACGGATGGTCTGGCCGCTCAACTCACACTCATCAAGGCGCCACATCGCGGTCTTCTCGCGATCGCCCGAGACGGTGATGGGGAGAGCGTTCCGCAGGGAGTGCCGTTTGAAATTCCGGGGCACGTTCTTCCTCGTCCAAGCCACCACGTTCGTATGATACTCTTTGGGGAGCATCATCTTGACCGTGTGGTTGGACTTGGCCCGCTTGGATTCCTCCTTGGTGACCCTCTTGATCCATGCTTCCGGCAGCATGGGGAGCAGGCGAGCCTGCTCGTCACCCTCGTTCCAATCCTCCAAGTTGCGGCGGAGGAGGGTGTAATGCCCTCGGAAGTCTCGCCAGTCACGTAGGCGAATCTCCTGTCCATCATGCTGAAGCTTGATGGACTTCCACCGCTTGGCAGCCACCTGCGGAGCGTCCACCCGCTCTTGCTCGTTGAGCCACTTCTTGGCTTCCTTGAGGGTCTTGATTCTCCCCTCCTTGGTCGCCACGAAGTATAGCTCTCCGAGCACTTCCGGCAGGCGGTACCTGAACCGTCTGAAGACATACTTCTCCGCATCAGCGGGATGCATGTCCTCAGTAACGGTTACCCCCCAATCGTCCAGCTTCTCCAAGAAGCGGTCGAGGTTGAGGGGGTTGCCGTCGTACATGGGGGGCTTGATGTCCTTCAAGTCTTCCCACACGGCGGCATCCGCGGCCTTAGAGACCATGAATGCCGGCCGCGAGGTCGACCGAGGTTCCCATCGGCCTCGCCCACGGACTCCCACGGCCGCCACGTCCATCTCCTCCATGGAATCCCTGTGGCTACGCCGCGGTTCCTCCATGTACGCTGAACTTAGATGTTCACGCCGTACTCCTTCCATGTACGCATCCTCATCACGGCGCCGGCGGCTGCGTTCAGCGGCCTCCCGTCGTACACCACGCGGCGGGCTGATGTCGAACTCCTCCAGGTCCAGGTCCAGATCCTCACCTTCGCCGACATCCCACTCCACGTCTCCTCTGGGGACCTCATCCCTGAGTCCACCATAACGTCCACCAGCCATTGGAATTGGCTCCAGGGCTGGTGCGGGGCGCTGGGGGCGTACCGGTGTCCGCGGTGGAGCACGGCGGTTGCGGTACTCCGCGCTGAGCCACTCATCACGCCAATCCTCACTGCCACTGCCGGGCGGCACGCGCTCGTTGCGGCGGCCCGCGCTGTGGTGAGAGGGGGCGGTGAGAGAGGGGGCACTGGCGCTGGGGCGACTCCTGGGGGCTCCGCCCGGGGCGTGGGGTTTGCCTAGACCTGGTCCGGGTCCCCAGCCGTTGTCCGACGAGCCAGACTCCAGGAATGGGTGGTCGCTGCCGACGCTCCCACGGGCTTCCAGCGCGTCCAGCCTCTGCTGCAGGCCGCTGATAACCGTGTTCAGCGACCTGCTCTCGGCCCTGGCGATGTCCAGCTCTTTCTGTTCGCGCGCGGCGACCCTGGCGATGCGTTTCATCTCGCCCTTGCCCGTGTCTACCTCGCGCTCGAGAAACTGGACCCTCCTGAGGAGGTAGACAATCGACCGCCAGGTGGTATCTGGGTCGCCGTTCCCTGGTGGGTCGTCGGGGTCCCCAGGGGGTCCTCCAGGAGGGCCTCCGCCGGGTCCGCCCGGTCCAGGGGGTCCTCCCCCGCCCGGTGGTCCGCCTCCAGGGGGTCCACTTGGTGGGCGTCCTCCAGGGGGTCCTGATGGTCCTCCGCCAGGGGGTCCCGGTGGGTCTCCGCCGGGTCGCCTCGGTGGGTCCGAGGATGGGCGCTTCTTCGTGATGCCGAAGTCCATGTCGTCATCCTCGTCCATGTCGCCCCACCTGGGCGTCTCGGTCTCGGAAGACTCGGAGCTCGGGTAGGGAGGAGGGAGATCCTCATCCTCACCTTCAGGCTCCATGGGGACGTCCCCGCCTCCTCCGCCCGTCCCAGCCACCACTTGGCGATGTCGGCGGCCTCGTTCATCCCCTGTCGCTGGACCGTCGCTGGCGGTGAAGAAGGGGTCACTGTCGTGGGGGTGTTCGCCCGCTGGCCTCCGTGGCCTCTCGGGGGTCTTCCCCTTACCCTTCCTCCGTCGGTGGGCGGTGGGGCCACTGGTCCCACTGCTGCCCGTGTCGGCCTCATCCAGCGCCATCTTGGAGGAGGCGTCCCCTTCGAAAAGCTTTCGAAGGGTCTCCACTCGTGATCCTCCCGGAGGAGTCTCGCGGCGGAGTTTGGCCTCTGCCTCCTCAATTGCGGCGGCTGTGGCTGCGGCAGCTCGCGCTTCGGCTTCCTCCCGGGCACGAGCCGCTTGGGCTTCCCGGGCCTGCTGCAGCCGAGCCTTGTCCGCTTCCAACGCCGCCAGCTCCGCCTCCATCTTGGCCCTCTCCTCAGCGACCTTCCGTCGCGCGGCCTCGATGGCGTCCTTCTTGACGGCGTCCGCCTGGGCCTTAGCCGTCGCTTCGGCGTGGGCCCTTTCCTCCGCCTCCTTCTTTGCCCTCTCTTGGGCAAGCGCCTCTTCCAGCGCCCTCACCTCGGCCTCCTTGCGGGCAATGGCCTCCTGCGTCAGGCGGGCTACCTCGTCGGCTGCCCTGATCCGGGCAGCCACTGCCTCATGGGCGGCCGCAGCCTTGAGACCGGCCGCGATGGATGCAACGGTCGAGGCGTGGTAGCCCATGCCTCTGCCCCACTCCGTGGCCTCCTCATGGGCGATGCCAACGGCGCCCTCCACGGCAGCGTTCTGCTGCGTGGCCCGTTGCCGGGCAACCTGAAGGTTGCAGGGCACCCCACAGACGCGCTCACAGGCGCGCGCCACGTCCCTTTGGGTGGGAGCGGCGCTGCTGCTGGAGCTGGCCTGGTCGGCCGGCATCCTCCCGCGGTGGGCCGACTCCACGTCACTGCTCGGGCCTGCTGGGGCCTGCTGGGGCCTCAGGAGCAGCGGACGGGGCTTGGCCTTGGTCTGCTTGGGGACTTCCATGAAGTCACCAAGGGTGGCGTGGCCGGGGTGGTGACCACCATTGGCCCGTTGGGGACTGGGGGCTGGGGTTCCGCCCTTGGCGCCTTGGGCGGCTTCGGCGGCCAGGGACTCCTGGTACTCCCGCCACTTCCGGTCCTGCTTCCTGTCCCCGGCGGACCGCTTCTCCTTCCCCGGAGACGCGCTGCTGCTGCCCTGCAGCCTGCGCTCGCTCCCCGGTTCCGGGAAGTTCTTTTCGATCATGTCCCACATGGAGACATTGATCGTGGCGCCCGACGGGTACGCGTTGGAGTCCTCGTCCTCCTCAATCCCGTCGGGGCGCAGCCCTTCGCCGGGCCTGTCCGGCCGGGTCCAGGTCCTCCAGCTCCTCTGCTGGAAGCGGAAGGCAAACCCTTCCGCCCGCAGCCAGTCCCCCACGGCCTGCAGGCGGTCAGGGGCCATGTCCGTCCGGAGCTCGAAGCTCCCGGGCATGCCGCCTTCGCACTGGGGGTGGCTGTGGCGGTAGTGCTTGTCCCAAACCAACCCACGCAGTAGTTGCGCTGCATGGGGGTGGGGCGGCGGCCACATCCTACCCGCTTCTTGCCAGTTTACCATGGCAGCGGGGGCGTAGTTGGTCTTGAGGTCCTTGGTGTGCACTCGTTCCGCTCAACGAACTGGTCCTGGTGGTGTTTGTTGAGGCGGGTGCTGCAGCACTGGGCTGGGAGTGCGGCTGGTGCTGGTCAGCCGGTGGTTGTGGAGGTGGTTGACGCGGCCTTGCTGGTCGGCCGATGGGACTCGCTGATGCAGGAGTCCTGGTCAGTCCACTTCCTTCACGGTCGCAGCGCGGTCAGGGCGATGCTCTGGACGGCGCTGCTGGCTCCGTGACGAACTCGGCGCTGTCGCTGGGTGGCGCTGCGAGCTGCTGCGCTGCGCTGCGAGCCGCTGCGCTGCGCTGCGAGCTGCGAGCTGCGCCGCGCTGCTCGGGGTTGGTGGCCCCGAGTGGCACACGAGGGCTGGGTAACCCCGCGGCGGTGAAACGCTTTTGACGCGTTCCCGTGGGGGGCCGGCAACGGGACGCTGCGGTGACACGCACAGGTGAGCAGGCAGGCAAGGCACTACGCTCACAAGGGCATCAATACGCTCGTGTCATGTGACAAAGCGTTTCAGGATCCTTGCCACTCTGCAACATGGGAACGAAAGTATGTACAGCAACACATCGGGATATGTACACATGGGGTTAAGACTGGACTGGGGTAAGGGCATCACAGTACAATAGACACTCTATCCTAACTTGTATCCCAATCCCAGGTCCGACCCTCTCAGTGGCTGGTGGGGGCGGGGGCTCAAACACAACCCATGCCCTGCTCAGTCCGGACCCTGAAACCCTGCCAATGGGGGGGTGTCCCGCCCAGCCACAGGCGAGTTCCTGGAAACCAAGTGGCTCCAAGACCAACCAACAGTGGCTCCCTATGCTCCCTCAATGGCAACAACAGCAGGTTTCAACTCCCCTCTGAGCCAGAGATATGGCTCCGCCATTATCCCCTAGGAGTTGGTAGCTGAAAATGGGCTGTTTCAGCCCAAACTGATATTAACTCCAAAATCTCCAAAATTGACCCCTCGTCCGGACCCGCCAGAGGTAGGGACGAGGCAACTGACCATACGCCCTTCGCATAGGAACTCATTGGAGCCCTCACCCAACCTGGTTCCCTCTGAGGTCCCGGCATCAGGGCACCACGGGTTCGTCAAGTGGGGTCATGATTGCCGAAATGGCAAAATCGGCCGTCTCGGGCGACCGTCCAGGGTAGGAAATCTTGGCGATATTGACGCGCCAAGCCTTGATTCACAGCCCTTGATATCCCCTTTGGTCCCATCCCCTGGGTTATCGCTCGCTGTCACGCTGGCTGCTTACTGTTCACCCAGGGGATGACTACACGGACATGGCAGAAAGCAACATGCGGTGCAAAGGGGGGGATCGTGGATCGCACCAAAAGTTGAAAAACTCCGGATGAGCCTAAGGAGCAAATACGAAACTCAAGGGCTTTCAGCCCTTGGTCAAATGCTACAATATGCGCCCTTAGTCCCTGGCTAGATGTCGTGCCCCACGGAGATATGGTAATTCCAATATGGCATACAATGGCAAAAACAGCGAAATTTGGCCAAAATGGCCCGCACTCATGATTCCATATCTCCATGGCCACGGCGAGGATCCTTTCAACCAAAGATGCGATAGACACATCGGACTCAGGTCCCAATATGTGCCACTTCCCATCCCTCATGGTCGCCTTTAGCTATTTTTCCCATTGGAGGGAAAGTGACACACGTATGGGGCAGAATGGCAACATGCCCCAACTTGGGTGACTTACAACTCTCCCATCGAGAGGAGAGGCCACATGGGGAAACGTCCCATTTGATGCGGGTTTACGTGCCCTCTCCGAATTGCCCCTACCCTTGGTCAAGTGGCGCACGCAACCTCGGGGGTGAAATCAGGGGGAGAAGGAGTTTGTGGCCATTTTGGGCAAAACGGCCAAAATTCACCCAAAAGTGGTCCCTCCAAATATCGTATCTCCGTATCGCAGGAGAAAGGAGCCTCGGGCTTATGCATGGATGCAAACCGAAGCTTTGCTTCCCTTTTGCTACAAGGGTTGAGGTACAAAGCACAATGAAAGCATTTCTAACACCTCAATCCTTGAAGCACACTATTTATGGGAAAAAGTGCATATATCGGCGATATTGGCATGAACATATCTTTGGGACCTTGAGGAGCAAAAATATGAGTAAACACTTTTGGAGTAGGCCCATAGTAGGTGCTCTCAAATATGCACACTATGGTTAGATTGTCTCCGCCCACTGGTGTCATTAGTGCTTGCATATGAGCGTGTGTGCAAAAAGGCAATGTGGCACGCGTGCTCAAAAGGCGCAATTATATAAAATAGAAGACAAGGTTCTAAAAATCAACCAAGCCATCCACGATGTTTTTCGTGGTCTCTACTTTACATATTGCCTTGGTTCGTGGCTCAACTTCCCATAGGCTTCGAGTACGAGCCTCGGGGGTCTGGCCATTTTGGCCTAATTTCCGACGGAGACTTGCCCTCTTTTGAAAATAGAGTTTTGGTACGCATTGAATTGCGTGGAGCCATCGTTGAGTTGGCTCGAGAAACGAAAATTGCCTCGGGCTTTTGGTCTCGTGAGCATTGAGTTCGGTCATTAACGTTCATGCTCACAAGGCCACAAAGTTAGCGTTTGCGCACGCAAACGACTTGGGTTTGCGAGACCCATGAGCTGCCTAAAACACCGTCATTGCCCGCTTCCCTATACAAGATGATATGCCCGCGTGAAAGGGGCATGGATGAAAGACATAGGGGGGAGGTGTAGGGTTCCGTACGAACTCATGGTCCTTGAGAAGCATGAGTTCGCACGATCGACGGAAAGCCTTGCGCGCTGATTTTCTCGAAGACGCAACGGCGAAAAATTCTGGTGAACACACCAGATGAAAGTACATTAGATACCCTCTAGATTCCGCCCTTAAGTTCACTTAGAACCTCACAGGTACTCGAGAAAAGTTCATCACAAAACTCGCCACGGAGAAGCGACGAAGGCGCGCGAACCGGCGACATCAGGCGACGATTTCACGACAATTAGAAATCGCGGTAGAAATCGGGTATTTCACCGATTTCTGACCGAAAATCGATCAAGACAATGAAATCACGGTAATTCTACATCGATTTATTGGTTAGAAATCGGATTCCAGATTTCACGGGTTAGAGAACAGGGATAGCCGGTGTCAACGGCTTCCGCACGGGTGTGACGGCTCGCAGGCCTCCGGACCATGGGCCATAACGGGTGTGACGGCTCACAGGCCTCCGGGCCATGGGCCATAGGTTCTGGGTACCGCTTCACTGGCACAAGGGGACCCCCTAGTATGCTGAGGCGGATATCCACCTCCATCTCGCCCACCACCTCAGCATCCCAGGGAGACTGAGCGTCTACGAATTCGTCGGGGACGGATGGCAACTAAATGTCATCAACACCCACGTCCCCTTCGGCGACGCAACTGAACGCTTCCTGCAAGCCCTGGCCAAGGCATACCGCCAGATGGCCATGCTCGGCCCTACTATCATCATCGGCGACATGAAGGCCTCCCCCACCCCACCCGACCGAGAGGACAGGCCACGCCCCGAGACCATGCAATCAGCAACACCATCGGCATGCTGGCCCTCGTGGACCTGACCGCTTGCCTGTAAGGCCAACCATCCGACTTCCCCAAACCAACGGAGGCCGCCCCCTCACGCATCGACGTGTGCTACGGCGATCCCACCACCATCATCCGGGGGCCCCGTACGGCCCGCCCCCGCTGGGATACACAGGCGATAGGCCCTTACACCTCCGCCTCACCATCCCCAACCTTCCCCCTGGAGGATGCGGACCAAGGCTTGCCGCCCCCCCCTGAAAACAGCCCAACGTGCATGACAAGCAAGCCTGGTCCCAGTACCACAGGGCCATAGACCTTGCCCATCGCAACCATCAGGACCCAACCAACCTACTCACAGCCATGCGCACGTCCGCCGTCGCCGGCGAGTTCCAGCAGCAACCCAAGGCTGAGGACGACCAACCACGGACAGCCCTGGGAGATGTGCTCCATGCCCTCTGGCATGCAAAGCAACACTTGGCAACCCTCCTCCACACCGATACCTTGCATGCCCACCACCACATACACAACTGCAAAATGCAGATAGCCCACATCAGGTCGGACCTGGAGCAGTGGCACATCCACAGACAACAGCGCATCGCCCAAGAACACGAGCGACATGCGCGCCACGAACTCCCCTACAAAGCCATGCGCCACCTCGACAACGCCATGACCGACACCGGCCACCGCACCAGAACCACAGTGCGGCAGGCAGACAGCTCCCTCACAAACAACCCGGCCACGGTGCCCCAGGCCACCCAAGACAGCTTCCTCCACCAACACACCCCCAGCCAGGACACACTGAACACACACACCCTAAACAAAATTGCCACGCCCAGAGGAGAGAACTAGAAAACGGCCCCTTCACCATCCACGAAGTCCGGAAGGCCATCCACAGTCCCCAGAAACACAAAACCCCAGGCTACAACCGCCTCCCTGCGGAGGCGTACTACCACCTCCCCGCCAAGCTCCTCTGCCTCCTCACCGTATGCGTGTGGGACATTGTCAGGGGACAGACCCCCCTACCACCGGACTGGGCCAGCGTTGTCCGCCCCCTCTACAAAAAGGGGGACTGGGCCAACCTGGACAAGTGGCGCCCCATAGTGCGTGCAGTCACGGAGGTCAAGGTCGTCTGGAACATCCTCATGCACCGCTTCAGCCCCCACCTGGACCCCACATACCCGCCAGCCCCACACCAGTCCATCTTCGTCCAGGACACCGTTGCCAACATGGATCCGGTGGACCTCACTATAACCTCCCTCGACATCAAGGGAGCCTTCCTGAACACCCCCTTGCTCCTCTTGGAAGCAGTCTGGAAGGGCCTTGGCCTCCCTTTCTACAGCCTCACCTGCAAGTACATCCGCACCCGCAAGTACACAGTCCGCACCAGGGCGGGCCTCAGCCCCTGCCTGTGGCCGGGCAGCAGGATCCCCCAGGAAGGAGCAAAGGGCCCTTCCTGTACCTCCTCATGACACTCCCCCTGGTGCTCACCATCGAGCGGGACTACCCCGCCTACGCGCCCTACCCTGGACGACACCAGCCTCACTGTCGCACACACCCCACACAAACCCCACACACGAGACGACGGACCCACGGTCACCCAGCAAGCAAAGGACTTACTGGACGTGACCATCTCCTACCCCTCCCACAACAACCTCATTGTCCACCCTACCAAGTCGGTAGCCATGATCAAAGGGGCTGCCACGGCCCCCACCTTGGGACCCCCAGGGACTCCAATGAACGTCGTGGAAGCCATCACCCACTTGGGAGTGATCCGGACCGCCAACCCTGACGGTACCACCCTCGCCCCAAAATTGCAGTCACAGCTGGCCAACCTCCCAAGATATGCGTCCTCGGCCACTAAAGCCCTCTCCCTTTTACACCAAAGCTGGGCGTACTACCTTACGGGGGTCTTGAACGCCTCCATAGGCTTCTAAGCACTCCGCGTAACACACCCCACCACCGCCATCCAACCGGCCAAACGTGCCGTCACCAAGGCATGGAACGCACACGGGGGCTGGCCCACCAACATACCGACCCGAGCGATCCGTGCGGCATGGCCCCATTATGGAGACGCCATAGGGGACGAGGTCAAGGCAGCATAGACCAGACACAATGCGCTCTTCCTGCACCGCTTGACCCGCAACCACTCCCCAAAGGTTCACGAAGTCGCCACGATCAGACTCCAGGCCGAGCAACGAGCCCGCAACACATGCCCACGCTGGATACTCCACCAGACAGGCATGCCAACCAACACCAACACCTGCATCTGGAACCACCTGCAGCTTTTACTCCCTTCCCCACACCAAGCCATCCTCACCAACCACACCTGCCAGGAGGACAGGCCCCTGGCAGTCCTCTGCGGGGACCTCCACCACCGCCCAAAACGCACCGTCGACACCATGCACGTGGTCAGCGCCTCAATCACAGTGGTATACATCACCCTCGCCCAAATGAGGGTCCTCCACCACAGCGGGTCACACCACACCCCTTTCCTACAGCTCCCCACCTGGCCTCAGTATCGGGTCTTCCACCAATACCTCACACAAACAACACGAGCCACGGGGGTCCGTCTGCCGGACAGCAAAGACATGAAAGCGGCCTACCGGGACTTCAGAGCGCAACACCCGCATCAAGTCCCAGCGACAATGCTCTACACACCCACAGGCTCGAAGCAAGAACCTGTCCCCCCGCTGACGGGCAAGGTCGCGCCGCTAACCCTATTATTGGCCCCAACCAAGACCAAACCCACGCAGACCACCATCATCCGCCACGGGGCAAGCTGGTGCATAGCAAAACACCACATGACACCCCCAGACCTGCCGGCGGTTCCCCAAGACTCCCAACAGATGCCCTGCACATGTTGGGCTTGTGACCCCAACCCACCCACCACACCTTGGCCCGTATTGCATCTCATAGCACGCCACCACACCCACCCCAGAACCCACATGCCACCGCAGGCCTACGCATGGGTTGCCCCATTGGTTCAACCGCACCGAAACGAACCCCACTGTGGCATGGGACCCAGACCACGAACCCCAATGGCTATTCACCACAACACCCATCTGGCCCCGCCCATACCGCACCGGGATTGCAATCTGCTACAGCATGTACGAGCCAGGCAGAACAGGCAAACCTGAAGACCCCTACCATCCACCCCACCTCTCGTACCACACGCCCGAACACCTAACGTAAACCCTCACGTGCCGAAGCCTGAACACGGACACGGCCTACATCCTCTACTACATCTACCCTCACTGCACAGAAGGGCAGCAAGCACAAGGACTCATAGCTATGTGCCCCCGCGCGAAACGCATCATCTCCGAAGAGATAGGACACCTATGATTGTAGCAGCTGTTTTTTCCCAAAATTCAAAATCATGCATTTTCAGAACCGCGATATCAAACTGTACACAGTAGTACTGTTGTATTTATGTTTTCTCAAATTTTTATTAAAATTATGCTGTCGCTGAAGCTGGAGCCGCAGATAAACTGTCAGCAACTGCCGCGTACGCGAGTTTCAGATTCCCGACCGCCGTGCGCAATGGAAAATCGCCAAAAAGTCCACTTTTTTTCGCAGTTGGAAGCAAAGTAAAGGCATGAGCGTGTTCCCGAGATGAATACCATGCTGCTGACCTAAAGAAATCCAGATTGGCAGGCAAAGATTTGGAGAAATCCACGCTTCTCTACCCAAAAACCACTTTTTTTACATGGTTTTAGGGTCTATGGAGGCCATATAGAGGGCCTTACAGGGCTGTAAGAGGTGGTATAGAGGTGATATATGAAAAAGTAGTCATCACCATTGGTAGAAGCCTACATGACAAGCAATGTTTTGCCTTTATTCTAGGCTATTCATCCCTTTCTCATGCACCATGGGGTCCAATATCCATATGGTTCATAGGTAGGGTTTTGATCACCTATCACCGTCCAGACACATGTTTGGGGCTTGGGTTGGTATTGTATGCATTTGAATGATAAGAACTACATAACATATCATAGTATGTGCATAAGAATGGGATGAACGATGAACATTTGAGGTGTTTTTGGCCCTATTTTGCACCACTTGTGGTCCGTCTCGAGTGTATGCCACTCCCATCCTGCAGCCCACTACCCCGGTGGCCCACGCCAACACGTGCCTCGCCATATCCGCCTACCTGCCCATGAACCCATGTCGTCTCCCACAGCCATCACCAGCGGACCTCATCTTCTTCACCGACGCCTCAGGCGAGCCCGCCGTCACACCCATCACCAGGGGAGCCACCCTACAACTAGCCCACACCAAGAGAAAGTCCCACATGGACCACCACACGGGCCACACCACCTACAGGGCCTCCTCACACGGGGAACGGGGGGCCATGGCAGACGCCATCACCAGACTTGCGGCTACCGTGCCTGCCTACCTCCCTAGTGTCGTCGGAGTCTGGTTCCTGGTGGACGCCACTGTCGACACACACCTACTCCTCCGCATAGCAGGACAGCCGCTCCACAAGGCCACCGCGACACGAACCGGCACCCAAGCGCTGATGCTCTGGAAAGCCCTCCATAGCTTCCCCCCCTACGTCCAACTCCAGATCATGACACAGGAGTCCCACAGGCACCAGTACGGGGACGGTAAGGTCGACATCCAGGCAGTGCATCAGCGCACCATGCACCTGCTGGCGCTCCAGATGACAGACCAGGACCGCAACCTTACACATCTCCAGCACCCACCCGCCAAGCCAGAACTCCACAAGACCCCAGACTGGGTACCAGGGGACGCCCCCTATACCGCACACGACAGAGCCTACCACTACCCCAGCCCCATCCAACACCTTGCGTGGATACTCAGCAACGCGGACAGCCGAGCACACATCCAGGAACTCCAAGAGAAACTGAAAGTCCTCCTGTACCACTCAGCGCTCCGCCCAGCATGCATCCGAGCCCAGCTGCAAAAGCGACGCATCCAGCTTCTCAGCGAGCAACTACCATTCCTCACCAGAAGCGCCCGGTGGCTCGCCCACAAGCACATCCACATCCCAGAGGAGCACACCCGCTGCACATGGGACCAGGCCATCCCGGAGAACTGTGAGCACTTCAAGACGTGCCCCCTCCATGCGAGCAGAGACACACTAGTGGGCTGGTCCCCAGTACAAACCATACAGCAACATGAAGGCTGGCCGCCGCACACCCACGCACACCAGGCCGCCAGCCACCTGTTTAGGGATCTCCTGATCAAGGAGGCCATTATGAGAGGGGCGGTGACACAAGCCCTGCAACGACACACTGGAGGCAGGCCGCATGGCAGCAGCCCAAATGGCGCACTGCAAACGCCTCCTGTTGGCACACACGGAGCAACTCACCGACCCCACCACCAGGGAACACATGGTGCGTCTCATTCTTTACCATGCCGCAGAGGACAAAGATGTGCACTAACCGATTCAACAGCCCACACACGCCCCCCATCTCCATTCACAAGCCTCCAGGACACCACCTGCGCCCCCTGGAAGAACGCTCACCACAGGACCCCCGCAGCACAAGCACCTGTGACACCCTGGGACCACCCGCCTCACACCCACGAGACCAGTCGGCAGCGCCCAGACTAGCCACGCCAACCGAGGAACGCACACACATCAACGTGGACGCGCGGAACCTCAACATCCAACCCCGCCAGACCCCCCCACACCCAGAGCACCACCCCCCTCACGCAGACCACCCTCAGCGACCCCAAGCTCCTCCGAGCAGCCCTCCAAGGCAGGGCCCTGGACACCCCCCTTGACTGGTACTGCCTGCAAAAGGGCTAAACCAAACTCACCGTCAAGGCCCTCCGGGACCTCACCACCCCAGGCAAAGACCTCCACGAGGGCATCGTGGACCTCGTCCTATGGAGGGCTCGCGGGCACACGCAAAACCAGCGCATCTGGATCCCCTCCATCGAGTGGACCCAGGCCCTGACACACGACACCGACACCTACAGCCACAAAGAGACCACGCGCCTTCAACGGGCCCCAGCGGAAAAGGACCACCAGCAGACCCGAAGCACCAAAAAGAATGGGAGCAGGCCACTGCACCCAACCGCGACACCGCCCTCCGCGCCGGCAGCCCCCACAGCCCCCACGACGACCCCCCCCCCCCACCTACAGACAGCAAGCCGCCCCCGCCGGAGGTCTGGTGTACAGTCCTCGAGCGCAGGCATTCTTACGTAGTGCACGCCGCAGCCTCACCGGGCCCACAACAAAATGGTCAATGGCTCCTCAGGGGGACTGACACCATGCTCGCCCCAGGAACCACACACCCATGGGCGGTGGGGGAAACCACCGCCCACATAGGTTTTCAAAGGCAAAAGTGTTAGTTTATTCCAAAAACTAAGAGAATTGCGGGGTGACTTGTTTTCCGGCTTAAATATCAGTCCAACCCTGCTGCGACACCTATTCTGGTGAATCCGGCACCTGCAACAAAGGGTGTAGGGGGCCCCCCAGCCGAAACCATACTGGTTTTCTGCACAACATTGGCAACTTTAGGCCATTTTGTGACACATAATGGCCTTTTTCAGGTTCGGGCGGCCCTGGAACACATACTTTTGGGCTCCCATACCCTGCAACACATGTTTCTCTGAGTCAAGCACCTGGGAAATAGGGGGTAGGGGGCTGAAACTGCCCACCTATGCCGGGAAAACAATGTTTTTTACCAGAAATTGGCCTTTTTGGGCCTTTTTTGTGCAACAAATGGGCTTATGTCTGGGAGGGGGCCTTGAAACACCCATTTTCCAGCCATTTCAGGGGGGATTGCCTTCAAACCCCGACCTTCTGGCTGCCATACCCTGCAACAAATGTTTTTTTTGAGTCAGGCACCGGCAAATCAGGGTCGGGGGGGGGGGCCTTGAACTGACTACCCAAGCCCAAAAAAACACTGTTTTCTGCCCAACATTTTCATCTTTACGCCATTGTTGTGCAAAACAATAGCCATTTTGGGCAAAAAATGTGCATTTTGGGGGGTGGGGTGGCCCGGAAAAACCCGTTTCCCGGCTTCCATACCCTGCAAAACATGTGGTTTTGAGTGAGTGCAAAAAAGGGTTGGCGGTCTTTGAAGTGACCACCGGAGCCCAAAAAACACTGTTTTCGGCCCAAAATTGGCAATTTTAGGCCATTTTTGGGAAAAGTGACCTTTTTCTTTGTGGGGGGGCGGCCCTGAAACACCCATTTTCCGGCTCCAATATACTGCAACACATGTTCCCTCCAGTTAAGCACCTGCAAAATAGGGCGGGGGGCCTTGAACTGACCATTTGAGCCGAAAAGGGACTGATTCCGGCCCAAAATTGGCATTTTGAGCCCTTTTTGGGGGGGCGGGGGGGATGGCCATTGGAGAAGGGGGGGGGGTGGCCCTCAAACACGCATTTTCTGGCTCGCATATTTTGCAAGTGTCCAAAGGTGCCTCCATGCAACATATGACATTGATTTCAAGGATTCAAGAGGCAATCCGCTCAAGTTATTCCTGTTTTTAGCACTTCGTGAGCACTTTTAAGGTCACCCATCGTGTATTTCGCTCATAAAATGCTAAAACAGGGAAGAACTCATGCGGATCGCCTCTTGCGTGCAAAATACAGAGTCTCACTGGGGTCTGGGTCCGTTAATTGTATAGCCAAGAAGCACCACAAAGTCATCTTACTTAATGTGTCTTGCATAAGGGCTACATGGCTACCTCTTCCAAGTTGATGGGTGTTGTAATGTGAGCCCTTTGTGGGAAAAAGAAGGCAAAAAAGGCTCAAAAAGGGCTGATTTGGGTGAAATGTCCCTTGCGAGGATGGGTCTGGGGAGATTTGAATAGTCAGATCATGAAATGCGATACCGTCAGTACTACTCAGCAATTCACCGCTTCAGTCCGGGTGGGAGATTTTGCGAAAGTGCCATTTGTTTGACTTTCAGTTTGCGGCAATCCGTGCCGCGCCAGTTTCATTCAGGTACCGTCCGGCTCTGGCAAATGAAACACAAACCACAGTGATTTAGGGACCAAGAAATTGGCAATTATTTTCCGGAATTTTCTGACAGACACCTCCAGAGTGATGATTTGAATTCGAAAAGAGTGCACTTCTGAATTTACAGACATAATGAAATTGAAAAACCTCTGTGGCCACACAGAGTCCTCAGGGGCGCCCTCCAACCGGGAGACCAAGCCCCGGCCCGCGCCCTGGCCAAAATCACCTTGGGTCGGGCGGGCTGCTACCTAGCGCTGGCCATGCCCTGCCTGTCCCAGTGGATCAAGCGGCGCTGGCCAACCAAGGCTGCCGCGCCCTGGATCTGGGCCATCCCCACCACCCACACACAAGTCGAGGCAGGCCCCGACACACAGAACGACCCTCCCCCCAGGCCACAACAACCCCTCACCTGCGGGTACCACGCCGTCCACGGAGTCCTGCGGCGTGTGGGCCTCAGCGCACCCCTGAAGTACCCTCTCCCCACCACCAACTAAGAGGTACACCAAGTACGCACACGCTTCTGCGAAATCCTCGCCGCAGCCGCGGTGGACGACAAACTCCACCTCCGAACCTTTAGAACTACACGGGACCACACATGCACACCACTGCGAGCGGACACGAACACGGACACACCACAAGCGAGCCCCGCCCCACATCCCCTGCTGCTCCCTTCCCACTCCCCACCCAGTGGCCACAAGCGCGCACAGCCTCCGACCCCGCGACAGGGTATTCCCCCCCACCGGAAACCCCACAGACCGGCTGCACAATGAGTGACTCGCCGCCCCCCACACCCGGCAACCCACACACAGCCGCCACATAGAGCCCCACACCCAACGACACACCCACCCCACCAAGTGACAAACGCACGCCCACCACGCCCAGCCCCATAAGCCTAGGCCAGTCCCCCCCGGCCCCCGAATGCAGCCCACGCGAGGTGCCTCGCAAATTGCAGGAGCCCAACCCAGCCAAACCCAGATGGTAGAGACCGCAGCCCCACACCTCCCACACAGACCGCTGCCGACCAGGTTGCCCCCCCCGGGCTGCTGGATCGTGACCGGACGTTTGCAGCCACCCGCAGTAAGAAAAAGTCACTACCATGTCTTTCTTGGGGTACTTGATCAAGGCTACAGCCCCCCTTTTGCCTAAGAAAAGGGTGAGACTAACACTTAAACATTTTTGTTTCTCTTGTGAAGCTTTAAGTACACCTTCTCAGCAACCCTAGCTCCCCCATGAAGTTCACCCCTACCACTCAAATGAGCGGAGGTATCATCCCTCATGGAGGTTGTACCGAAATAAAGTAGGCACTTCATGCCTTGGGCCTTGTAGGTTAACCCTAGTGGTCTCTCACCTCAGGACCTCTATACTCAAAAGTTTCTACTATTTATTCTGGTTCCAGATTGTAACTGTTTCTGAATTCAGTTGCTTGGCCAAGTCATTTCCTGTGTCTGGCAAAGTCATATGCCCCAGATTCCTAACCAACTCCATTTCATCCAAAAGAGTGCACATGAAGTGCTTGGTGCTATCTTGGAGGCCTGAGTCATGCCAGTTTTCACATAAAATCCTTTGTTTGGGTTATAAAACCATTTGAGTTGCATATTTGATTCCTCATTTGTCTTTATGCAGCCCCTCTTTGCTTACAATGCTTTGATTTGGAAGAATACTATCTCAATTCTGACTTTGATCCTGTTTGTGGGGTTCCTTGTTCGTGGACACCTTTTTGCAGTTTTGAGGAAACATCTTTTGAAAAGCATTCAAGGTTTTCAATATCAACAACAAGCAAGGGACAACAGAAACTCTTTCTGGCAGCAGAGTGCAACACCCTCGCCAAGCTAAAGCACAAGATATCCACAGCGTATTGAGCAATGTCACGTCCATCAGTTACACAGAGCGCCAAGACCCTGCCAAACAGGTCTCAGCCAACAGCGGGGCCTGTAGCAGTACCTTCCAGGGCTGTGTCCCTGAGCGGAAGAGATGATACAGTCTTTCTGGACACTACTGGCTGGCGCGGAGAGCACCAAGCAAGAGGGGTGGAAGAAAAATATATGAGAGAAGCCCCTGAGGCGCCTGTGTTAACCCAGGAACGCCTCAGAAGCCTCGAAGGGAGGGATCCTATGGCGATGCCCTCCTGTCTGTCACATCTTCCTTACCTCCTTCTGAGGATGCCCCTGATGGTGAAGCCCAGGCCGCGATGGAGAATGTCGCCACCGCCAAAGTGAAAGCCCCGAGAAAAGCGAAACAGAAGGAGAAGGAGAAAGAACCGATGAAGGCGTATCCCATGTTCGGCACCACGTGGGGTGAGGGGTTCGAAGCACCTTATGGGGAAATATCCGCCACGACGTCCAATGGCTCCTCGGAATGGGAGGCAGACTGGATATCTAGAGAGCCTACCCCGTCGTTACCTTCGAGGCCAAGACCCTCTTCGTCTCGTGGGGTGTGCCCCGAGCCCGTGCGCGTGGAAAGAGGTTTGCCTGCACGTATTGCTGCCCCTAAACTTGGTCTGGATGAGACCATGGAACTCCTCTCCCGGGTTCTCGGGGCTGGGGATGAAGATCCTGATTTGAGTGCACTGTCTGCAGCACTCAAGGCTAAGCTGGGGCTGTCTGAACTGAAGAAGCCCCCCTCGACCATGTACCCGGGTGTTGAACTCCTGACCCGCGGCGTCAAAAGCTACAGAGGGATCCGCATCACCCCCTTGGACACTTGTCCAAGCTCTTTCCACCCTCGTGTGAGGACTATTCCTGTATGCACTATTGGGGATTCTACTGAGGCTGAGATGGAGGACTATGGGCTGGCTGCACTGGCGCCACTTGCCACTGTCTACCCCTCACACCCCTGAGGTGGAAAAGGTGACACTGGTGTACCAGGTCGGAGAACGAAGGGCATCGCCACAGCGAACCTTCAGATCGAGCTCCCTGAGTTCGATCCCAAAAACTTGCCCGAACGGGCCGAAGAGTTTTCGGAGTTTCTACTCCTCACCGGACAGCAACATGCTGATGTCCGGACCAAGTGCACGCTCATCAAGAAGTTGTGCAAGAAAAAGTTCCTTCAGCGGCAGGTGAAAACTGCCATCAGGAAGAGCTCCAGTTGGGGAGACTTCCTTAAAAGACTGGAGCAAATGTACCCAGTCTACGCAACGGACCTGAGTGTCTGCACGGAGATAGAGGAACTACCCCCAGTTCCTGAGTTCCCCACAGCTGCCCGTATTTCTGAGTTCGTGGCGCAGCTGGAGGAGCTAATGGGGAGGATGAACCCCTCCTCATACGGGCCTACCGAGCCTCATCTGTGGCTCGTGGGTAAAATTCCTCCCAAGACTTGGGAGAATTGTAAGGAGACGTCCGACAGGAAATCCCGGACTCATTCCTACGATGGGTTGGTCGATCTTCTGATCGAACTCGCCATGGAGAGAGAAAAAATGACTCTCACATGGATAAATACCTGCGCAAACATCTGCAGATGGAGGCCCCTGCTGAAAAGCCTCAGGGAGGGAGGTCCCCACAACGCCACTCTAACCCTGGGAAGGGTAAGGGAGGGCAACTGAAGCATATGACGGAGACCCCCCCTACTAAGGTCAAGGGAGCCCCCATTCTTTTTTATTGCAAGCCTACGGACGACAAGGGGGGGCAATGTCACGCCCCTGACTGCGATGGACGCAGCTCTTGTATGCTCCAGTTGCGGCGGACGCAGAAGACCAAGGATGGTCAGGAGGTCAAACACCAGGACCACTTCCGCTGCACTATCACGTGTGGCTACTGCGGCAGGAGGAGGCACTACGAGGATGAGTGCCACATAAAGCGCCGCGAGTCGGAGAAGCTAAAGAAGGCCAAGGAAGAACGGCGTAGGAACGCCGGTAAAGGGGGGGGAGGCAGTACCCCTGGGGGAACTCCCGGTGGAGGTAACCCTGGAGGAGGGCGAAGGAACTCCGCACCCCCCCCAGGTGGATAACCAGGTCCGACCCCCAAGGGTGAGCAGCCTGGGGAGAAGAGAACCGCACCCTCTACCCCCGGCGCCAGTGGCATGACAAGGGAAACGAGAACGCCAAGAAGCGCCGCCTCAACTGGCACTTCAACCGCCTGCAGGCGGCGGGCTTTGAAGTGAAATTCTCTGAAGGGGAATAGGGGGGCGGCTCCGAGGAAGAAGATTTGTTTTTCTGGATCACCTTCAAAATAGGTGATCAGGGTTACAAAGCAGTCTTGAACACGGGCGCCACGCTCTCAATCGTGGCCCGCAGATTTCTAAAACAAGCCAAGATCCGGAAAACCAAAACAGTGGCCATAAGGGTAGGGGATGGTCATACCATCCATACCCTGGGAGGGGTCTATGTGACTGTGTGTCTAGGCGATGAGGAGGTGACGCAGCACTGCAAAGTGCTTGACACCGACGCCTTTGACATTGTCATTGGCACTGATTTTCTGCGCTTCAACCCCCAGGTGAAGTTGCTGTCCTTGCAACGTCCCTACGCCCTTCACTGCTATTTTGGCAGTGGCCTATACTCTGTCCCTCTGGAGCTGTCAGGTCTATAAGAATCCGGTCTACGTTACGTGAACCGGTCTTACAGAACTGAGAACTATCAGTTGGTGCAGCTAGTGTTGGAAAATGGACTGGCCGCCCTGCAGCTGGACCTGAATGAAATTCAGGTAGAACTGTTCGCGAGTAAAGAGCAGCATCTGATGCAGCTCTACTGCTCGCGGAACCTAAACAATGCGTACCGCTTTTACTGAAAATCAATGGGGTTGTGCTACGCAAACCCCCCTTTCTCCCAGCTCGCCAAGGTGATTACCAAAATCGCCCTCGAAGGAGCGAGAGTGGTCCTGTACACCCCCGACTGGGGTACCACAGGTGAACACGCCTATTGGAGGCGCCTCTTGGACCTAATGACCGTGGGAAGGACTTAACTGCCCAACGGTCCCATCTACGTCCCTGAGGACTCTCTTGAGACCATGCCCGCCCCTGAATGGGGCAGTTTCCTATCCATCGTAGATGGTGCTATAAACCCCGTGCCCGTGAGTGACCTTGATCAGGTTGTACTCAAGGAGTTGATGGCCGAAAACAAGGGCCTTACCCTCCATGATCTCAAGAAGAGATCTGAGTACTCTTCGGTTACCACTACGAGTGGTGAGTGCCCCGATGAGCCGGAGACACCAGCAGTCTCTACTGCGCTAGCTGATGCTGACGACCGCCTGAGCGATATCGCCAGTGTAATACCCCCGGTCGACCCGGAGGTTGTGACACTGAAGCATAGCGCTTTCCTAGCGCAGTGGCTCATGGAAGAGGTGGACCTCAGCGAGTCTGCCCCTGGTGGGTCTGATGATCACGCTGTGTTCTCTATGAGGGCCACTGACGGCCCCTCACGTCAGGTACCTGGCGCTAAACCCTCACCCAATAACATGCCCGTCTCTTGGTATGACGTGCAGGAACTACAGCAGGTCCTGTGGGCTAAGGCTGAGGGTATCGAGCAACGGACCCACCTGGACCTCCTCAAGAGGACCTGGAAAACCTCTATTTGGTCCGAGGAGGATTATGAAGAGATGACTCTCCCCGATCCTGAGACCCCACTGATATACTCCCTCCACTATGCCCAGAAACGCCAGGACTGGGAGGATGAGTTGCCCCCCAAAACGGTGGGGCGTATAAAAAAGCAGGATAAAGGGAAGAGTAACCTCCGCGCTGAGGAGAATTTTTCCGAGAAAGTGGAGAGCATGAGTCTTGACCCCCGTCTCACTCAGCTCATCCACAAGTATCAGAAGGTTTTTGGAGCGTTGCCCCCACCTCTGTCTTGTAAGAAACTGGTCCAGATGGACCTCAAACTCAAACCAGAGTTTGAAGGGTCGGTAGTGAGGCGGCGTCCATACCCCGCCCCACAACGCCAGATCCAAGAGTGTGTAGATGCTGGCCTCGTCGAGGAGTATAAGCACGGGGACTACCCCCGCCGTTGTGGCCCTTGTTTTCTGGTTGCTAAACCTGTGTCCACTGCTATGCGCTTGGTCGTTGACTATCGGGAGGTCAATAAAAAGACCCAGAACCACTCAGGGAGTATCCCCAACACGGAGAACACCCTGGAGAGAATCGCTAAGTGTCGATTCAAGACCAAGATGGATAAGCGCAGTGGCTTCTGGCAAAGAGACCTAACCCGAGCAGCCCAGGAACTGCTCGCCTTTGTAACCCCTAAGGGCCGTGTCTTCCGCTGGAAGGTCATGCCCTTTGGTGTCCCGAATGCCCCTGCTCTCTTTCAGGAGCTGATGAACAAAATCCTATATATCCTGAGACGCAGACCCCTTGTGCAGGAACTGGTTTCCCGCGGGGCTGAGATGGAGGCCCACATCGACGACGTGAGCCTGGGTACTGATACCCAGGAGGATCATATCCTCCTCCTGCAAGAGCTTTTCACCGTCTGTCAGGAAAACCATCTCCTCATCAAACTCGAGAAGTGTGAGTTTATGCGAGAGGAGATGGAGTACCTAGGGTTTGACGTGGGGTATGGCTGGTGGAAACCAGCCGCGTCTGAGATGCAGCCCCTACAGGACATGCAGATACGTGACGACCCTAAGAAGGGTCTACACGATTTGCGGAGTTTTATTGGCGCCGGCAATTTTTACCGACGCCATATCCACAATTTTACGTATTCATCAGCCCCCCTGACTGACCTTATAAAGAAGACCAACCCTTGGCGTCGGACCGACAAGGAGGAGGCCTGTTTCCAGGAGTTGAAGAGGAAAATATCTTCCACCAACTGCCTGGGGGTGCCCCGCCCTCAGGGCGAGATGATACTCGTCACGGATGCGTGTGACGTAGGGGGGGGGTGGTACCCTATACCAGTGGCAGGAGCTTAACTACAATGAGTTGTCGCACTGCCAGTATCACACTTCAGGTCTGAACCGCGATGGAACCCTGAAGCATGACTATTCCGCCAATGAATAACGTCTTGTGCCTCTGGGGCACTGCAACTGGAAGTGGAATCAAGCAGGATCCAACTACAGTACCTACGACCAGGAACTCCTGGCTGGGATGCTCGTGCTCTCTTCCGGATCCCGTCTTCTAGGTACTAACCCTGTTGTATGGCTCTGTGCCCAAGAGCCCGTGAAGACATTTCAGAAGGGCCTGCCTCCTGAAAAAGCGAAACTAAAACGATGATGGACATACCTGAGTCAGTTCAGGTTGACCGTCCAGCATATACCAGGTATAAAGAACGAGATGGCTGACTACATCTCGCGTAATAACTTCGACGCCCTCCTACGTGAGAGCTCTGAAGCGTTGGCCAAAGAGGCGTTCCAGCGTATGGATATCCAGCTTGACCTGTCCATGCGCACTGCTGGTATCCTGGAGGGTTGGCGTCTAACCGACTATCAGTCAGAGTATAAAGAAATACTCCAAACCGTCAGCACTGGTCTCGAACCCCGTGTCATTGACGGGCACCAGTGGTATAAAACAATCAGTACCTCTTCTACGAGGACCGAATTGTGGTGCCTGAGGCATGACTGGATGGATGCCTACAGTGGTCCCATCTCAGTTCTGGTCACACTGGCGCTAATCGCTCAGTGGACTTCTTCCGTGAGTGTTTCTTCTCTAGTCAGAAAGGTTTATAGTGATTTCAACACTGTGTTTGTGCCTCTCCTGCTGCTTGCTGCTGGTGTAGGGTTTCCTGCTGCTTGTTTTTGAAGATGAAAAGCTTTTGTTTGCTGAAATACAATCAATCCAGGATAGCCCAAGCCAGAGTTATGCAAGTAGAAGAGAATCAGGATCAAAGCATGAAGGGCTGCAGTGTAAACAGTGAAAGATGAAAGGATATTCACAGAAACTGCAACTCAAGGCACATCTGATTGCATATTCACAAAGATAGCTGAAATGTTTTGGAAAAGAGTTGGAAAACTGCCCCATGGTCACTCAATCTCCATAGTGCCATCTCAGGAGATGTGCACTCTTTGTTATGGGTCCCATATATGCTGAGGTGGCAGGGCATGTGGCGATGAGGTCACTGCCATGTCACATGGGATCTTCCTACTTAGCTAGGCTGACCGGGAATTGAACACAGGACCTCTCAAAAAGAGGTGCCCAGCCCCCTAGGGTGCATACCACTAGGACAGCTAAGAATTCATGAGAAAACATAGATAAATTCATAGGCTCTGCCCTGGATATGTCAGTTCTCAGTCGACTCAGGAAAAGAGGATTTGCCTCACATTGAAAGGGGATTAAGGGGTCCACCCCATATCCTGATTGGGTGTTTGGTTCCATAGGTCAAAATGTGTTATCACCACTTTTGGTGGGGCCAATACTAAGATAGAAATGCCTGGATGCTCAGTGCATCTCTAATACAACTAGAGTATGCCTCAAAGCATTGGAAAAGCACTTTTTCTTACTCCCCCCTTGTGCTGTGGTGGCCACCACTGCCGCATTTTCAGGAAAAAGGGATTTTTTCTTGGCCTTTCCTTGGTTTCCACATCTACTTTAAAATACCTATAGTCTCCCTCACACAGAAAAATGGGCGCTCACCATGGCTGGCGCTCTTTTGCTGCTCTGTTTGTAACAATTCCTACAGGAAGCTCAGCGCTCATGGCGCTGCCGGGGTTCCTGTGGCTTGGCTGGGTTAGTTTGGGTGCATGCGGTAAACATGTGCATGTGCATCCCTCCCTCCAAGACGCAGCGCGACATAAACCCAAAGCAAGACACAATATACACATTCGCATGGGTTATCGTAAACCTGCTGGCGACCTGCGACCTGTCTTAGGGCGAAAGGAGTTGTTGAAAGAAATTAAATTGCCCCTTGGTGGGGTCTTGGATTCTGCTCAGTCTCCTGGCGGCTGCTTTTCAGCCCAAACACGGCCTACTCAGCGACGCTTTCGCGAGGATATCTGCAGAGACAGGAATGGGAGAATTATGGACGGATCCACGCAAACGCGAAGCGACAACACCTAAATCCGTCAAATGACGGCCTAGAATTTTGCTAACACAACACACCTGAGCAGAATCCAATTGTGCATCAGAAGCACATTTTTATAAAAATTATAGTCATCTCTCGATTTTTTCAATCAAGAACCTCCTACGCATAAAAAGGCGGCGCGCAGGAGCGGCTCCTAGCGAAGCGCCGGAAAATGCAGAAACAATGAGATTATAAACGTATGTCTCACGTAACTCGGAAAATGACGAGACACACATTAATAAATAAACATACAGATTCCACCCACACTGCCAGAAGGGTCAAAAATTCAAGAATTCGAAAATCAACGAAAAGACTTCAATGAATCAGGTATAAACTACAGGTGTTCTCGTCTCGTATGCAGCATGCACATTGCTCGTCTCGTGTCTCCATGCACGAGTCTTGTAGCAGCGCTAACAACGATAGAACGCGATAGAGGGATTGATTAGAAAGATTGCAGATGATTAGGGGTCAGATCGGGGTGATTAGACATACACACAAGTGCATAGCGACGTTTTTTGCTTGCGCCCCGTTTTTCTCCTCACCTTGCCTCACTCTCCAGCGGTAGGTAAGGTAGGTAAGCCCAGGTGGGGCCACCCCCTGGTGGAGTTCGTGATTGTGGTGCAGATGGGCAGGTTTGCCCAAGACACTCGTGCATGCTCGTGCATTCACACACGCATTAAAGGGTAGGCCACGCGAAATGCGCACGGTAAACCTTGTTTAGGTTACCCAGGGGCTCCTCGGTACGTTCTTTAAGAGAACCTGAGGAGTCTCTTAACGCTTGCTTGCTTGACAGGGCGTGTTTGCGGACAGTGTATTATAGGTCACACTGAGAAGTGTAAAATACGTGGAGTGTGGCTTGGTTCCTCTGCCGCAAACACTCCTTCATTTGCCTTTGCTTTACAGGTGGGCAGGTGGGGTGATTTGTGCAGCAGCATACCATTTTTTTCTTGTCCTGCTAAACAAGGGCGCTGATCACACAAACAATTCACTGCACCTCAGCCAGGAGTGGCGAGGGCAGTTCGACTTCATCAACATCCACGCTGTGCACGCATCAAGAGCACCTCTTCCCTCCAAGCCCTAGCGGGGGAAACGCGTTGTGGCGTCCCCTGTTAGGCCACAGTTGCTTAGCAGCGCTGTGTTCTCCTGTCTTCTCCACAGGAGGGTCGTTAGGACCCACAACATGTTCTTCAACCACACCCAGTAGAGTGTGCGTGTAGGAGTGGTAGTCCTGAGTGGGGGCTTGAGCCAGTTGCAGAAGTGCTCGCCCACCAGGATGGTGCCACTGTAGGGTGTGTAGGACCTGTAGTGCGTGTGTCACTGTCCCACCCGTTTCCTGCAATCTTAGCAGGGTTGGTTGGCTGTGGCAGTGGTTAGGTCAGTGTTTTGGCCACTTAGCAAAACGGCGTTTTCATGCCTTCATAGCTTTTGGCCACCCCTCCCTGTAGTAGACAGATAGGTAGGGAAAACAATACCTGGATTAGTACGCTGGGTATTCCCCAAAGGTTTTGCGCCAGCACAGAAATTGGGCGCTTAGGGGAGGGGAGACCCGGGGCGTACACCGTGGCATCAACAAGCCAATCCTCCAGGTTTAGCAAGCGTGCAGACTTGGGTATAATTAGGACACCACTTCTGCGGCTTGCTCTCAGGACCTTAAGAATAGCACACTCACACATGCGCTTAGACAGGTAAGGGTAAGGTTCAGTCCCTAGGTTTAGTCTTGGAGGCAAGCGTCTCAGCGAGCCTCAGCAACTAACCAAGGTTGTTCTGGGACAAGTAGTCAACCAGAACTGAGTTTAGGCGTCCCTCAGGTAGAACAAATGCAGAGAAGGGCTCCGAGGTGGCCTCTTCGACTCCAAACCCTTCCCAGAGGCTGAGGAAGCGCCAACCCTGGCAATAGCGGTGGCGTACGACAGACTTCACCAGGTAGAAGCCCTCCTTAGCCATCTCCTCGGCATTCATGTCGGGGAGTTCACCTTCAACTTCCATAGGGCTGGCAGCCCCTTGTAGGTCCAGAGCGGCGATTTCCTCGTCGTTCAGCTCCCACTCCTCCCCACAGAGGTCTTCAGGACCATGATAGCGCTTCAGGTGTTGAACAGCGCACACCAGGGTCCCCCCTAGACGGGGAGAACACCGCACGGTGATACGGTGTCCATCCACTGATAGAATCTTGTACGGCCCGAAGTATGGGTCATCGCTGGTAGAGCGTGGCCAGGCGGGTAGTCGACTGTGGTGCACCAGCACCCAGTCCCCCTCTTGGTAGGTGGCCGGTACTCGGTGCTTGTTCTTCTTGTTCCACTGACGCTCCCTCACTCTCTGGAGCATAGCCTTGGCCTTGTCCACCTTCGCTTGTTGCTCTTGGACCCATTCACCCACAGAAGAATGGGTATCCTCTGGATAGGGGGCATGTAGGAACCATGCCGGGCGCCCTAGGAATAGCTCATGGGGCGAGTAGCCAGTAGCTGAACTCTCTTGGGAGTTCATCATCAAGCATATGACGGGGAGTAGTCTCACCCAGTCTCTGGTGCGTTCAGTTTTGCACCATATCCTTACATTCTCCTTGAGGACACGGATCTGTCGCTCAAATAGGGGGTTGCTCGTGTGAGAGTAGGGAATCCCCGTAGACACCTGGACATTGAGGGATCTCAGGACCCTCTTGTACCAGCCAGTATCTGAGCATACTCGTACGTCCTCATCGGAGTTGATCTCTTTGGGCGCCCCATAGACACAAAACCACTCCTCCAGGAGTATCTTGATAGTCTCCTCTCCGGTAATGTGCTTGGTACATGGGAACACCCTGGTAAACCTGGTCAACCCACAGGTTACCACGAGGGCGAAGTCATAGCCCCCAAACTTCGGCATCTCCGTGTAGTCCACGTATAGAACACTGTTAGCACAGTGAGGGATGGGCAGGGTCGAGTAGAGACCTCTGTCCCTGACATCCCCTGGTTTGCAGGACCTGCACTGGCACTTGTCCACGATAGGCCGGAGGGTTTTCCGCAGTTGGTCGTCAGTCCATGTAGTGTGGAACCACTGTTTGAACAGCCTCAGGGTACGGTCAGCACCTACATGACCGCTGGATTCATGGGTCCACTTCAGCAGCGCCCGGACTCTGTCACTAGGCACCACAATGCGGTCCTCGTGCCAGAGGTAGCTGTTGTCCCTCTTCCACTGATCTTGGTTGACCAGGAGGAGTTCAAGGCGTTTCTTCAGGGGCTTGTAGATATCTCCAAACTCCTTCAGGTACTCCGATTGCTGGAGTCCATCCAGGGGGCGTATCATCCTCATGTTGAGGTCCAAGTGGACATCTATACGGCTGAACGCCTCCTTAGCCAGCGCTTCAGACCGGGCACCAATCAGGGCGTCGAAGTTGTTGCGGCTGATGTAGTCTGCACACTCGTTCTCCACTCCCTGGATATGGTGTACCGTCAGCCTTAGTTGACTGTGGTAGGTCCACCAGCGCCGTAGCTTGGCCTTCTCAGGTGGGGGGCCCTTCTGGAAACTGCGGACCGGTTCTTGGTCGCACAGCCAGACCACAGGGCTACTCCCCAACAGTCGTGCTTGTGAGGATAGCACCAGCATACCCGCGAGCAATTCCTGCTCATAGGTGGAGTAGTTCCCCCTGGCCTGGTTCCACTTCCAGTTCCAGTGGGCCAGAGGTACTAGGACCCACTTGTCGTCAGGGTAGCTGTGCTTGAGGGTTCCATCTCGGTTGAGACCTTCCGTCCCCCATTGGGAAATGGCCGAGTCGAACTCCTCCTTCTCTAGTGCTTGCCATTGGAACAACGTTCCACCACCGCCCACATTGCTGGCGTCGTTCACCAGGATAATCTCCCCCTGTGTCTTAGGCAAGCCCAAGCACTTAGCGTTGGCCACCTTGTCTTTGAGTTCGTCAAACGCTTGTTGCTCTTGTGGGCCCCAGCGCCAAGTAGTACTCTTCTTGATCAAGTCCGTCAGAATGGCGCTGGTGTAGGTGAAGTTTTTGATATGGCGGCGATAGAAGTTGCACCCCCCAATGAAACTGCGTACATCATGAAGTCCTTTTTTGGGGTCTTCGTGTCGTACCTTAGCATCCATCAGGGGTTTGGCCTTAGAGGCTGCTGGGGTCCACCACCCATAGCCAACGTCAGACCCCAGGTACTGCATGGTCTCCTGCATGAACTCACACTTCTCCAGCTTGAGTCGTGTGTGGTTCTCCTGGCAGACGGCAAAGAACTCACCCAAGAGGATTAGGTGATCCTCCTGGGTATTGGTCCCAAGGCATACATCGTCGATGTGAGCCTCCATCTGGGCCCCACGGGATATAAGCTCTTGCACCTTAGGTCTCCTTCGTAGAATGGACAAGATCTTGTTCATCAGCTCTTGGAATAGAGCGGGTGCGTTGGCCACACCAAACGGCATGACCTTCCACTTGAACACCCTCCCCTGAGGGGTGATGAAGGCCAGTAGTTCCTGTGCGTTGGGCGTCAGGTCCACTTGCCTGAATCCGCTCCTCTTGTCCATCTTGGTCTTGTAGGGGCAGGAGGCTATCTTCTCCAGGCTGGACTCCATATTGGGAACGGACCCTGAGTGGTTCAACGTCTTCTTGTTCAGCTCTTCTTAGTCCACTACAAGCCGTTTGGCTGTAGACCCAGGTTTAGCCACCAGGAAACAGGGGCTGCAGTGTAGGGGGTAGTCCCCGTCCTTGTACTCCAGGACTAGGCCAGCGTCGATACATTCTTGTATCTGTCGCTCGATCTCGTTGGCCTGCTCTTTAGGAGCTGGATAGGGTCTCCTCCGGATCTTGTGACCCACGAACTCGGGTTTCAGCTTGAGGTCCATCTGTACCAGCTTGTCGCATGAGGCTGGAGGGGGTAGTTCTCCGAACACCTCCAGATAGGTCCTTACAAGCTTCTGCACCCGCGGGTCCAATAGCTTGATCTTGTCCTCTATGTCCTCGTCAGAGTGTAAGTTGCTTGCCCTCTGCGTAATAGACGTCGGGAGGTGATCCTCCACCGACTCTTCGCCCTTGGTGGTGTCCTTCAACCCTTGGTAGGCATATAGAAGGTCTTGTTCAACCATCTCCGGTGGACGATGGCAACATAGGCACGCTCGAGGGGGTTCACATACAAATTCCTCCGAGAGGTCGTCCTCCTCCGGGGTCCTCACATGGGCGCCCCACACGCTCTTCATGAGCTTAAGATCTACCTCCCTTTGCCAGGTGGTGATCTTGTGTTCGAGGTCCTCCTTCAATTGGGATAGATCTCCCATACGTCCTTGCTTCAGTGGCCATGAGCTGCGGATAGGCTTCGCGTAGCATAGCTTTTTCGCCACCAACTTCCTCTTGGAATCCACATACTCCCTTAGCCTGGAACGAGGGTCCAGCTCTTCGTCCACGGGGTCTTCCACCCTCATGGAGAGTAGGGGTTTCAGTGGGGCGACGTACTCGGCGTTCTCCACTTCCTCCACACAGGTCTGCACGAGGAAGGCGTCGTGCTCAGTTTCGTCATCTGGGTGGATAGAGCTAGGTAGCTCAGATAGTCCACACTCAGAGACTCCATCAGGAACAGGTACATGGCAGGGAGAGTTGGGGGCCTTGGTGTCAGTCACGACGTACTCATCTCCTCCGGGTGTAGTCTCAATAGCATCTTGAGGTCGTAGGCGATCCTTCAAGTCACCCAAGGCGAGTCCATCGCTTTTTCGTTGTATAGCCCTGGACCAGAGTCGGGTCCAGATCCTCCCAGGGGATGGAGGTAAGACCTCCGTCCACCACGCTCAGCATACTCCCCCATCCGGGTTTCCCAATAGGCGTCTTACGCCCCAAAGGCACGTAGATGGCCTCATCAGGTAACCGATCAGAGCTGATAGTCAGCCTGTCCAGGAGGTTTCGCCAGTACTCGTTGCCCCCATGGGCTCCCCAATCGGGGGAACACAGGACCATACGGGAACGTTCCAAGGCCACTTTGGTCAGCATGTTCCCCAGTTCACTGAACCGTGGGTTCCCGTAGGCCATCCCGAAAGAGGGCCAGTAAAATTTGTAGCTGCAGTTCTTCCCCTTGCTGCAGTAAAGGTCCAGTACATGCTGCTTGTCGCTGGCGAACAACTCCACACTCAGGTCTTCTCTAGAGTAACCCAACTCCTTCAGACCTTGGTCTAGGACTTCCCCCAATAGTTGATAGTCCTCAGTTTTGGAGGCCGCCATCATGTTCGAGGGCTCCTCCTTCGATAGCCCCAGGTAACTCGAGGTATGTTCCGACTGCTCCAGTGGCACAGACTCTCTGCCACTGCCGTGGTCCACGTAGAGGAGGTAGGGCGCTTGCAGCGTCAGGGATTGTATCTGGGAGTGCTGTACGAAGAGGTCAGTCCCCAGTACAAAGTCGAAGGCCTCGGTGTCCATCACATAGAACCGATGGGCGATAGTCCGGGAGCCCATAGGTACCTCCACTTCACAGTCCCCGCAGCTGTGCACCACATGTCCATCCCCCATACGTATAGCAGCGTTGGTCATGGTGTTCTTCAGGCTCCCACAAGGTAAAATTTTCTTGGCCACTATAGATATGGTGGCGCCAGTGTCCAATACCCCCAGGTATTCGCGTCCCCCTAGTCGGATACGTACCCAAAACACCAGGTCTTTGGTGCCACCAGAGCGTCCCCGTCAGAACTCCGCAGGACAGGTCACCTCGAACCCTTTGTTCCGCAATTTGCGGGCCATCCTCATGAAACGGCTCCTCTTCTTAGCGTTGCCGTCATCACCACCGTCATGCTCACGCTTGGCTCCTTCTTCTTGCTGGGCCTGCGTTTGTGAGCGTGTGGTAGGACCAGACTGCCCTCCAGAGGGCTCGGAGTTCCCCCCTGGATTAAGGCTGGGGTTGCCTCCGTTCTTGTCCTTGTTCTTGTTGTCCTTGTCTGGCTGGCGGTTAGCGCCTCCTCCTCGTCCACCTTGACTCTTGTCTTGCCCTTGTCCACGTCCTTTCGACTTGCCCTTGCCGGAGTCGTTGCCTTTGCCTTTGCCTCCACCTTTGCCTGAGCTTTTGCCAGGATCTTCACCCTTATGCTTCGCCGATAGGCGTTGCTTATGGTAGCACTCATCGTTGTAGTGCTTCCGCTTTCCGCAGAAGGCACACGTGATGGTGCACCTGTAGTAATCCGGCAGCTTCGCTTTGGCGCCGGTGTTCTTCTCCTGCTGCTTTCCCTGGACTACGAAGCAGTCTCGCTGCTCGCAGTCAGGGGCGTGCTGCAGGTGGCCCTGCTCGTCTCTGGCATCACACCAGAAGAGCTCCTTAACGTTCTCCATGATGCGGGCGTGGGCGTGTTTGGGGTTAGTCCCCTGCCCAGGTCGGGACCCTTGGTACCCTTTGCCATGGCCTCCAGAACCTCCACCACCAGGACGGTAGTTGTTCAAGTGCTGGTCGCTTTCCTTCTCCAGCGCCAGCTCCAGGAGTAGCACGCATAGATCCTCGTAGCGGAGGGATCTAGCCTTGCGCTCTGCCGTCGAACGGCACTCATCCCACAGCTCACGAGGGAGGTTAGCAACCAACCAGAAGAGCAGGTCGTCGCTGCTGTAGGAACCAAGCGTCAATCGTCCAGCCCAGTGATCCAGGTCCGCCAACAGCTCAGAGACCCTGCCAGGTTTGGGGTTGTTGGGCAGCACGGGCAGGTTCTGGATCTCGGCCCCAATGGAGAGGTGGGTTTGGTAGGTCGGGTACTGCCTCTCCAAGGCAACCAACACATCGGCAAAGGTGGCGGAGTTAGTCTCGATCTGCCTGACCTGCTTCTCCAGGTACTTGGTCTTGCAGCACTGCAGGAGCGAATCGCACTTGACTCGTCCACTAGCGTGAGTTTGGCCGGTCAATCGGAGAAACCGGCCAAAATTCTCAGCGAACTCGCTGAGGTCCTTGCTTGTGAACTCAGGCAGGTTCACCACGATCTTGGAGGTGGCAATAGCCCTCGCCTCCTGAGACCTGCGTCCCTCAGGGCGTCGGGTCTTCTTCTTTTTCTTCTTCTTCTTCCCACTTGGGTTCTCGGGGTCCTCCGGGTCATCGTCCTCCGAGGGCGAAGCAGAAGTCATAGACGGCGGCTCATCATCGGAGGGGTCTCCGCCTAGATCACTAGACCATAAGGCTCCACGTCCACCATTGCCCTCAAGGCTGTCAGCCCCAGCCGGTCCAGCTCGGTCCTCGTAGAGTTCGTCACGTGGCTGTAGGGTGGCTGGGCCATTCTCGGTACGAAAGGACTTCTCGGTATCGGTGCAGGGGTCGGCATCAGTCGGCTCCTCAGGCTCCCCAGGGTGTTTGTCAGCCCTGCCGCCAGGTGGTTGGCCTGTACTGGATGGGGTGACATTCCCACCGTGGTAGGTGACGCTTGGGGCGGTATCATCAGGGGCTCCAGTTTCTCACGGATCTCTTGAGTGAGGTCGCCCACGATTTTAGAAGTGGCTCCTCGGAGCACCTCATTGATCTCCGACCGCGTCAGGGACCTGTTGGAGGATCTCCCCGATCCTCTACTCCTGCCTCCAAGAGACTCAGGTCCTCTCCTCAACCCACTCAAGGTTGCATACCCAGGTGCATACCCAGGAACATCCACATAGGTTCCCGTAGCGGGTAGAGGATGGTGATAGTCAGCCGCATACCATCGCGGCGCAGAACTGGAAGCCACCGGCTCACTGGCAGTAGTTGCCTCAGGAAACGCAGTGGTAGGTGGGCCCAAACCATAGGCAGGGTAGGCAGGAATGCCAGTAAAGCCTGTGCCCTCTGCCATAGGCAGGTTGGTTATGGGAGTGGATGTTGCAGCGGCTGGGTCTGGAATTGGGAGTGTGGTGGTTATAGGAGAGGGTGATGCGTGGAGGCCAGAAGCGCTTGGTGCGCCTTCGAAGGTAGGGTCATTCGTCAGGTCTTGCCTTTGGTCCTCTCCTTCGTCTGCTTCGTCTCCGGCATCCTTCTCGCTCTCTTTCTTCCTCTTCACAGGCTGAGTGACCACCTCCTCGACTGGGAGGGCCCTGAAGGCCGGCTGGAGTCCATCCAAAGAGTCCTCAGCCACGTCCACTGGCCCATGTAAGGGCTCCGAAGGTACAGCGCTAGGTCCAGGTCCAGGTTCACCAGGTGCTGGCCTTGCTGGTGCCTCAGGCGCTGTCTTCACGTCGGCGTCCTCTTTCCTTGTATCCATCTTCGTTTGGTGCATGGGGGTTGCCCCCCGGCGAGCATAACACAAAAGCGGCCTAACCACGGGCAAGTGAGCGTTCATGGCGAGCCGAAGTTCATCGAAGGACAGCAGCCATATGTACAGTAACTCAGGGGGTGTGACCCTGCTCCAAAATGCACCAATGGCCTGGTTACTGTGGGCTGTGGCTTCGCCATTGGCCCTGTGGTTGGTGTTATGACGCGGGACGAATCGAAAATAAAAGGGACTCTATATATATTTATATATATATATATATATATATATATATATAGAAATCAGAAACAAACAAGTAACTCCGGCCAAAGATCTTCTGGGGTACCATAAAGGACCTCCAGTTAAGTGGAAATTGTATCCATCCTCGTTCACCCTTCTGCTTATATGTGACTGCTCGGCGCACTGGATGTACGGCACGGAGTTGCTGCCGGTACGCAGAGACAGTCTGCCTCTTGCTACCAGAAACGTTTAGAGTGATTTCAACAATGTGTTCGTGCCTCTCCTGCTGCTTGCTGCTGGTGTAGGGTTTCCTGCTGCTTGTTTTTGAAGATGAAAAGCTTTTCTTTGGTGAAATACAATCAATCCAGGATAGCCCAAGCCAGAGGTATGCAAGTAGAAGAGAATCAGGATCAAAGCATGAAGGGCTGCAGTGTAAACATTCAAAGATGAAAGGATATTCACAGAAACTGCAACTCAAGGCACATCTGATTGCATATTCACAAAGATAGCTGAAATCCTTTGGAAAAGAGTTGGAAAACTGCCCCATGGTCACTCAATCTCCATAGTGCCATCTCAGGAGATGTGCACTCTTTGTTTCGGGTCCCATATATGCTGAGGTGGCAGAGCATGTGGCGATGAGGTCACTGCCATGTCACATGGAATCTTCCTACTTAGCTAGGCTGACCAGGAATTGAACCCAGGACCTCTCAAAAAGAGGTACCGAGCCCCCTAGGGTGCATACCACTAGGACAGCTAAGAATTCATGAGAAAACATTGATAAATTCATAGGCTCTGCCCTGGATATGTCAGTTCTCAGTCGACTCAGGAAAAGATGATTTGCCTCACATTGAAAGGGGGTTAAGGGGTCCACTCCATATCCTGATTGGGTGTTTGGTTCCATAGGTCAAAATGTGTTATCACCACTTTTGGTGGGGCCAATACTAAGATAGAAATGCGTGGATGCTCAGTGCATCTCTAATACAACTAGAGTATGCCTCAAAGCATTGGAAAAGCACTTTTTCTTACTTAGTCTAACCCTGACTGAACTGAGGTCGCGTATGCAGACCATTGTGGATGCTTGTGGCTGTCATGCCAGCAAGCAGAGCGACAGTAGAGATAGCGGCCTGATCTCCAGCTTACCCATACCCTATTGTGCTAACTCTCTTCTCTACGTGGATTTCATCCACGGCCTACCACGCTTCGGCGGCTATGATAGTTGCCTAGTGGTCACCTGTGGCCTATCTCGCTTCACCCGTGTGTTCCCTTGCAATAAGAAAATCACAGGTGAGCAGACTGTGAAACTGTTGGTCGAACAATGGTTCGAACCCTATGGAGCACCTAAGCAGGTGCACTCTGATGAGGATGTACGCATCCGCAGTGACATTGGGTGGTACAAACGAGTGCTAAATGCTCTCAACGTGGAGGTAACCACAGGTGTGCCCTATACCCACACGTCTAACCCTCTCTGTGAGAGACAGAACCGTGTGGTGGAGCACAACTCAAGAATCCTGATGAAACAGGAGCGTACCAAGGACTGGGTACGCCTAGTGCCCTGGGCAGTGCTGACCATGAACTCACGCCGGAGCTCCTCTACGGGTTTCACCGCCCAGGAACTGTTCCATGGAGGACGACCTGCATGGTTCTTCAAAACCCCATTTCCTGAGGACTTCAAGAGCCCTGTGGGAGATTGGCTGGAACACAAGCAGTCTCTGGCTAACCAGGCTGGAACTAGTAGGTAGGTAGGTGCACTCGGTCGTGGAGAGGCGCCCCGAAGTTCCCCCTGGCATCGCCCTTGTGACGAACAGGAAGAGGCTCCGCGCGTAGAGAGGGGAGGCGGCTTACATCCCGCTAGACCTGACTGTTGGCCCCCAACAAAGCGGCCCCGGGCAACACCGGGAGGGCTGATGGCCGCCAGCGTGACGTGCTTGTCTCGCCGGGAGGGTGTGCCCCCGTGCTTGCGCACGTCCCCTCCTTTGGGCGGAACCCTAGAGGTTCACCGGACTTCCTGGCGTATCCCGTTCCCAAGGCATGCATGCACGTTCTTGGTACTAGGGTTCCGAGGCGCTTGGGTGTCGCACGCTCCGCCTCGAGTCCCAAAGCAGAGCAGGCCTTAGGATGCAGCCTTACCCCCGGTCTCCGGATCTCGTTTGACCGGGTCACCTGCATGGCACGGGCTGCCTCAGTGCCCGGGCTGTGGGCACTGGGTTTCCTACTGTTGTGCGGCGTCTGTGTTTGGGTCCGGTTTGCGGTTGGGTGTGGGTTTTGTTAACCCCGTGTGTTTGGGCACGGTTTGTGGTGTTGTCCCTCTAGTGTCGGCGGTTTGTGGTGTTCGTGGTTGGGGTTCGGTTTCGGCCTGCTTATGGGACGTGTGTGGTTTCCTGCGCGCCCCGCTTGCCCCCCGCCGTTTTCGGTTCCGGCGTGCGGTGTGGGCGTGCGTGCTGGGCCCGGGTCTCGGCTGTGCCCAGCCTTTCTTGGCTCGGTTGTCGGGGTGTGTTTTTTGGGCTCTTTTTTTTTTCGGTGTCCCTGTCCCGTGCCTTGTGGTCCCTGTCCCCCCGTCCCTTTTCTGTCAGGCTGGGCTGCTGGCTCTTTTTTTTTTTCGTGGTGTGTGTCTGCATGTTTCGCTGTCCCTTTTCCCCGTGGGCCGCTGTTCCTGGCTTGGTGTTGCCGGTTTTGGCTGGGTGGTCCCCCTGTGCCTCTTTGGGGGTCCTGTCTTCGGTGCCTTCTGCGGGGGGGGTTTGGCCGCCTCTGGTGGTGTTGGCGGGCGGTTTGGTGGCTGTGGGCTGTTTTCCCGCCCCCCCCCCTCCCCCCTCTGTTGTCTTTTTTTTGGGGGGGGGCTGCCTGTTCCTCCCTCTGCCTTCCCTGCGCTGGCGCACGCACTGGCCCGCATTCAGTGGTGTCTTCCGGGCTGCTGTTGGCGGTTGCGTTCTGTTTGGCCGTGTTCCGGCCCCATGGGTCGGTTGGGCTATGTACACGGTGGGCTCGGCGCCCCTTCTTGTCGGGTTAGGTCCTCGCTCTGCCAGCTGGGCGGCTGCGCCAGGCGGCTGCTTGTGGCTCTGGGTTAGGGGGCTGGGGTTGTTCGTGTCCTTTCACCTCTGTGGTGCCGGTTTTAACCTTCTGGGTGGTCCGCAACCGTTGTTGCCAGGCGCGCTGAGGCCCCGTGTGTGGCCTGTGGTGCTGGTGTGTGGCGTGCTGGTGCGGCGCTTTCCGGGGTGTGCGGTGGCTTGCTTTGGTTAGTCCTTCAGGTTAGGGTCAGTTGTGTCGTGTTGTGCCGCTCTGTGCCGCGTCGCGTCGCTTCGTGCTGTGGCGCGTTGCACTGTGGCGCGCTGTGGTGCGGTGTGCGGTGGTCTCGCGTTGTGCCGCGGTGGGTCAGTGGAGGTCAGCCTGGCCTGTGTCGTGGTGCGGAGTGCGGGCCGGAGTGTGGCTGGCTGGTGGCTGGGGGGTGCGGTTAGGTAGTAGGTGTGGGTGTCTCGCTGGGTCCGTGCTGTGGGGGCTTGGGCGTGCCGCTCGGGCTGGTGGGTAGGGTAGGTCGATCGCGTGACGGTCCGTGGGGTTGCCCTCGCCGGGGGCCTGTGCCTTGGTCCCGTGTCCTCTGAGGGTTTCGGTCCCTAGTCCTGGTCGCTGTGTCCGTGCCTTCGTCCTCTTCCGGTGCCTGTGAGGCCCTTGTGGCGGCCGGGGTCGTCGCCTGGCGGTGAGGGCGTGGTGGTGCGCCGTGCGGCGGCGTTCCCATGCGGCTTCCTCCGTGGGTGTGGCCCGTCTTCCCCGTGTAGGTCTGCCCTCCATTCCCCGTGTGGTTTCCGGTGGCTGGTGGGTGTGCGCTGGTGTGATCTGTACTGCGTCCGATGCTTGCTTCGGCGGTGTGTGTTGGGGGGTGCGCCCCCGGGAGTCGTGGGGCGTTTGGTGAGGATGGGGCGGCGCTGGTCCCCCTGTCGTGGTATGCCCTTCCTGGGTGTGGGTCGTGGCGTTTGCCGTGGTGCCCTTTTCCTCCGTGCCTTGGTCCCCGCTCCCGCCCCTTCCTGGTTCTTGGGTGGTTTCCTGCCCCCATGTGGTGTCTCCTCCGGCGTCCTGTCCCTGTGAGTGCCTGCCCTCACTTGGGGCCCCTCCGTGCCCTCTTGCCTGAGTGCCCCTTGGTGTCCCTTGCCCTCCCCTTGCCCTTGTCCTCCCCCTTCCTGGTGTGGTGGTGGCGGGAGGGGCGGGGTGGGGAGGGGGCGCCGACGGCCCAGGCCTCGGGGTGGGTGGCCTGGAGCCACTGGCGGAGGGCTTGGGGGGTGTAGGGGGGGCGGAGGCCCTGGACCGCATCGCAAAGGAGGGCCTCCCATGCCGCTTGTGGCATGATGGCCTCCGGGGCGGCCTCGTTTGGGTCGGCGGGGGCGCGGGTGCGCACCTCCTCGAAGGTATGCACCATGTGCACCCCATCGTGCCTTCCCGCTCCCCCGGCCCACTTCACCCAGCGGCGGAGCTCCTGCAAAGCGGGGGCAGACCACCAGGCGAGGTGGGCGGGGGCCTGGGGGGGGGAGGGGTCCGTGCCCGGGGTCCTGGAGCAGCGGGGGGAGGACGTGGACCTGCGGTGGTGGCGGGGGTGGCGGTGCCTGGGGGAGCGGGAGCGGCGGTGGCGGGGGCTGGGGGTGGAGGATGGGTACGGGCGGAGGGGGGAACGGGAGGGGGAGGTGGACATGGGGCGGCGGTGCCGCGCTTGGTGGCGTCCGGGGGAGCGGGAGTGGTGGTGGCGGGGGCTGGGGGTGGTGGATGGGTATGGGTGGTGGGGGGAACGGGGAGCCTGGCGGGGCCTGTGGGGGGAGGGGGAGGTGGACGTGGGGCGGCGGTGGCGTGCCTAGCGGCGTCAGGGGGAGCGGGAGCGCTGGTGGCGGGGGCTGGGGGTGGGGGTGTTGTATGGCCGGAGGGGGGAGGGGGAGGTGGACATGGGGTGGCGGTGGCGCTCGTGGTGGCGCCCGGGGGAGCGGGAGCGGCGGGAGCGGGGTCTCGGGGGGTCGTGGTGGCACCTGGGGGAGCGGGAGCGGCGCGAGTGGGTGGTTGAGGCGCGGTGGCGGTGTGGGGAGTCTGGGCGCCGTGGGCGGGTGTGCCGTGCGGGGGGGGAGCGGGAGCGCCGCCGTTTGCGGGACTGGGCCTCATCGCCTGACTCGGGCCAGTCAGGAGGCGTCGGCGGGTCCTGGGGGGCTTCGCGTGGTGCCGCCTGGTACTGGGGGGGGGGGGTCCCCTGTCGTCCATGGATCCGCCACGTAGGGGTGTGGTGGCGGCAGCGGCTGGTGGTATGGGTCGAGTGACTGTCCTTGGTGGGGTTGGGACCGGGGGGCCCCTTCGGCGTGGACGTGGTGGGCGGGGGGATACGGATACGGTTCCTGGTACGGGGGGGGTAGCTGGTACGGGGGGGGTGGCCCCTGGCGGTAGGTGGGGTATGCAGGTCGAGCGCTCGGTGGCTGCCATCCCATTCGCTGGTGCTGTTCGTGCACCGGGGGTTGTGGCCCGGTGGGGTAGGGTGGTGGGCAGTGGTAGTGGTGGGGGTGGTGTTGGTAGTGGTGGTGATGGGGCCGCTGGTGGTGGTGGTGTTGGTAGTGGTGGGGTTGGTGTTGTGGGTATGGCCCATGGACCCCTTGTGGGTTTTCTGGTCCCCCTTGTGGGGGTGGGGGGTTGGGCATCGTGGGCAGCCCCTGGGGGTGCACTATGTGGTGGGCAGGGGGGGCGGGTTCGGGGGCCGGGCTTGACGGTGACGGTGGTCGAGGGGTCCCACGTCCCTGGGTTGGTTTGGCCGGCGGTGGTGGTGGTTTGCGGGGGATGGATGATGGGGCGCTTGGTGACGGGGATGCGGACGAGGGCTTGAACGGGGTCGTGTTGGGTGGCCGCCTCTGCGGTGGTGGTGGGTGCAGGTGGGTGGGGGGCGTGGGTTGTGGTGGGTGGGGGGTCCTGGCTTGGGTGAGGGTCCGGGTTGGGGTGGTGTCGGTTGGGTTTGTGTCGTTGCGTTTGTGGTGTTGTGTGTGCTCGCGTGGGCGCCGGCTTGGGTTTGGGGTCGGGTTTGGGGTTGCGGTCCGGTTCCAGGTTGAGGAGGACCTCTGTCTGGAGGTGTGAGGGCGCTGATGTCGGGTCGGGGGTCTTCCTGGTGCGTTGCCGTCGTGCCGGAGTCGCCTGTGTGGGGGTCGGGGGGTTTGTGCGTGCGGCTGCGGCTTTGGCTTTTGCCGTGGCCTTGAGGATGAGGGCGGCAGGGAGGGGGGGGTCGGAGGATGAGGTGGAGGAGGTGGACGAGGCGGAGGATGAGGAGGAGGTGGTGGACGCGGGTTGGGCTGTGATGCGGGCGGGCTTGCGGGCGGCGGCTTCTGCTGCAGCCACGGCGGGGAGGATGGAGGGCATCTCCTCGGGCTGTAGGTTGGGGGCGGGCGGCTGGGGGGGCCCGGTCGTGACCTGGCGGCCCGGCGGGCCGATCTTGTTGGCAGCGGCGGGGGAGGGAGGCGCGGGGCTGTAGCCTTCTCCTTCGGGGATTGGCTGGGCCCGGGTCCTGCAATGCGCGAAGTTGTGTGGGTTGGCGTCCGCAGGGGGGAACAGTTCGCGTGGGCTGCATTCAGGGGCCGGGGGGCTGGGGTCTGGGTCTTCTGGGGTGTGTGCGGGGGGCGTGGGCGGGCCACTGGGTGGGGTGGGCGTGCCGCGGGGCGGGGGGCTCCTCTCCGCGGGTGTGTGTGGGTTGTCGAGTGTGGGGGGTGGTGAGGGGTGTCTGGCGGGTGGGTGTGTGGCGGGCGTGTGCTGGTGTTCGGGCGGGTGGGGGAGGCCCGTGTCGCGGGGCCGGGCCCGGGGGTGCGCGCGATGGTGGGCGTGTGTGGGTCGTGGGGTGAGCAGCGAGAGGGGAGGGGCATGGGCGGGGATTGTGCGGTGGGGTGTGCTGTGTCGGTGTATGTGTCCGCTCGCCGCGGCGCGCTTGCGTGGCCAGTTGTAGGCCGGGCGGTTTGGAGGAGGAGCTTGCCATCTTCTGCTGCCGCGGCAAGGATTTCGCAGACGAGCTTGCGTATCTGGTGGACCTCTTGGTCAGTGGTGGGAAGGGGGTATGCTAGCTTTGGGCTGAGACCCACGCGGTTGAGGACCCTGTGGATGGCGTGGTACCCGCAGGTGAGGGATTGCTGCGGTCTGGGGGGGGGGGGTTTGGTTGCTTGTCCGGGCCCGCCTCGACTTGTGTTTGGGCGGTGGGGATGGCACAAACCCAGGGCACGGTCCCCGTGGGTGGCCAGCGGCGCTGGATCCAGTGGGTCAGGCAGAGCATGGCCAATCCCAGGTGGTAGTCCGCCTTCCCTGAGGTGATTTGGGCCAGGGCGCGGGCTGGGGGCTTGTCCCCTGGCTGGAGGACGCCCCTGAGGACCCTGTGCTGGGTGGTGGGGTCCCCTACTGCCCCTGGCGGGGCGGTCCCTGGGGCGAACATGGTGTCTGTCCCTTTGACGAGCCATTGAGCGCCGGGGGACGTAGCCGTAGCGGCTATCAAGTAGTAGTGCCCGCGCTCGAGGACTGTAACCCAGACCTCCGGCGGGGGGTGGTCACTGTCTGTAGGTGGGGGGGGGAGGTCGTCGTCTAGGGTGCGGAGGCCGGCGGCGCCGAGGGCGGTGTCGCGGGTTGGTGCGGTGGCCTGTTCCCACTGCTCCGGGCGGTTCGGGTCCGCTGGGTGGTCCTTCTCCGCTGGGGCCCGTTGTAGGCGTACGGTCCCTCGACGCGTGACGTTGATGCCGGTGTCGTGCGTCAGGGCCTGGCCCTACTCGATGGGGGGGATCCAGACGTGCTGGCCCTGGGTATGTTTGCGGGCTTGCCAGAGTACGAGGTCTACGATCGCCTCGTGGAGGCCGCTGCCTGGGTTGGTCAGGTCCCAGAGGGCTTTGACAGTGAGCTTGGTCCAGTCGTCCTGTAGGCGGTACCAGCCCAGGGGGGTGGTCGGGGCCCTGCCTTGGAGGGTTGCTCGGAGGAGGTCGGGGTCGTGGATGGTGGCCGGTGTGAGGGGGGGGTGCCCCGGGTCCGGGGGGGGTGGGCTGGATGCGCTGCCGGGGTCTTGCGCGTCTACGTCGACGTATGGTTGGCCCTGGTTGGGCTCGGCCGGGCTGGGCGGTGCCGGGTGGCTTCTCGGGTGAGCGATGGGCCTTGGGGCGCTGTGGTGGTGTCTTGGAAACCTGCGGATGGAGATGGGGGGCGCGTGCGGGGCGCGGAGTGGGTTAGTGGACGTCTGGGTCATGCACGGCATGGTAATGGACGAGACGCTGCATGTGTTCCCTGGCGGTGGAGTTGGTGAGTTGCTCCGCGTGTGTTAGCAGGAGGTGTTTGCGGTGTACCATTTGGGCCGCTGCTCTGCGGACTGCCTCTAGCTGGACGTGCCCTGCTGCCTCCATGGGGCTTTCCGTGTGTTTGGTGAGGTGTTGGTGCAGGGCCTGTGTCACCGCCCCTCTCATGGTGGCTTCTTTGACCAGGGGATCCCGGAAGAGGTGTTCGGTGGCCTGGTGTGCGTGGCTGTGGGCTGGCCCTCCTTCGTGTTGTCGTAGGGTTTCCGCCGGGGACCAGCCCACTAGTGTGTCCCTGCCTGTATGGAGGAAGCATTTCTTGAAGTGTTCCCAGTCCTCCGGGGTGGTGTGGTCGCACGGGCAACGGGTGTGTTCTTCGGGGACGTGGATGTGTTTGCGGGCGAGCCATCTGGCGAACCTGGTGAGGAATGGTAGTTGCTCCCTGAGGAGCTGGATGCGTCGTTTTTGGAGGTGGGCTGGGACGTTTGCTGGGCGCAGCGCTGAGTGGTAGAGGGGGATTTGCAGTCTGTCCTGGAGCTCCTGGATGTGCGCCCGGCTGTCTGCGTCACCGAGCACGCGGGCGAGATGCTGGATGGGGCTGGGGTAGTGGTATGCTCTGTCGTGGGAGGAAGAGGGGGCGTCCTCTGGTACCCAGTCCGGGGTCTGATGGGGCTCGGGTACGGGGGGTATGTGTTGGAGGTGTGTGTGGTTTCGGCCGAGGTCAGGGATCTGGAGGGCTGGTAGGTGCGTTGTGCGCTGGTGTACTGCCTGGTTGTCGACCTTACCATTTCCGTATTGGTGTCTGTGGGACTCTTGTTTCACGATGTGGAGTTGGACGTAGGGGGGAAGGCTGCGAAGGGCTTTCCAGAGCAGCAGTGCCTGGGTGCCGAGGCTCGTCGCGGTGGCTTTGTGAAGTGGTTGCCTTGCTATGCGGAGGAGCAGGTGTGTGTCGACAGTGGCGTCTACCACGAACCAGACCCGGATGATGTGCGGGGAGTGGGTGGGTAGGTGGGCCGCGATCTCGGTGATGGCGTCGGCCATGGCCCCTAGCTCCCCGTGGGAGGAGGCCCCATAGGTGGTGTGGCCCGTGTGGTGGTCCATGTGGTAGTGTCCCCCGGTGTGTGTCAGCTGCAGGGTGGCCCCCCCGGTGATGGGCGTGAGGGCAGATTCGCCTGAGGCGTCGGTGAAGAAGAGCCGGTCCGCCGGTGATGGTTGTGGGAGGCGGCACGGGTTCATGGGTAGGTAGGCGTATATGGCGAGGCCCGTGGCGAGGTGGGCTACTGGGGTTGTGGGCTGCAGGATGGGGGTGGCGTACACCCCTATTCCTTTGGAGATGACGTTTTTGGCTTGGGGGGACAGGGCTATGAGTCCCTGCTCCGGCTGTCCTTGTGTGAGGTAGGAGTAGATGTAGTGGAGGATGTAGGCTGTGTCTGGGTTTAGGTTGTGGCATGTGAGGGTTTGTGTTCGGTGCTCCGGTGTGTGGCAGGAGTGGTGGAGCGGATAGTAGGGGTGCTCGTGCTTGCCTGTTCTGCCTGGCTCGTACATGCTGTAACGGATGGCGACCCCTGCCGGGTCGGGGCGGGGCCATGTGGGTGTAGTGGTGAAGAGCCATTTGGACGCGTCGTCGGGGTTCCATGCTACCGTGGGGTTAGTGTCGGTGCGGTGGAACCATGGGGCTACCCATGCGTAGGCCTGTGGTGGTAGGTGAGTTTTGGGGTGGGTGTGGTGGCGTGCTATGAGGTGTAGTACGGGCCATGGTGTGGTTGGTGCCTCGGGGTCACAGGCCCAACATGTGCGTCGCATGCTCTGGGAGTCATGGGGGACCCGTGGTAGGTCTCGGGCGGTCATGTGGTGTTTCGGTATGCGCCATTTTGCCCCGTGGTGGATGACGGTCGTCTGCGTGGGTTTGGCTTCATTCGGGGCCAGTAGTAGGGTTAGTGGTGGGACTGGGCCCGTCACCGGGGGGACGGTTTCGTGTTTCGAGCCGGTGGGTGCGTAGGGCGGTGTTGCTGGGATGGGTCGGGTGTCTTGCTTTGTGAATTCTCGGTAAGCTGTTTGCATGTCTTTGCTTCCCGGCAGAGTGTGTCCCGCTGCTCGTGCCGTCTGCGTGAGGTACTGGTGGAAGAGGCGGTATTGAGGCCATTCGGGAAGCTGTAGAAAGGGGGTGTGGTGTGGGGGTGTGCGTAATTGATTGCTGAGTGTGTTGGGTATGAGGGTTCGAATGAAGTTGCGGCGGTCGCCTTTGGAAGCAGTGGCCCACCAAGTGATGATGGTGTTGTGGAAGTGCCCATTCCAAGTGTTGAAGAATTTTTTTCGTATTGCGTTAGTAGTGTGGCATTCGGTGATGAAGGTGATGGGGTCTAAGGGGTGGTGGTGATTACAAAGAGGGCAGAGGTAGGTGTTGAGGATGAAGTGGGGTTGGTAGCCCTTGCAAGAGAAGAGGCCATTCACCCACTTAAAGGTGAAAGTGGAGAACCACGAGGATTTGAGAAAGAAGTGATTACTAAGGGAGAGGTGAATGTTGTTGTGTTGATGGGTTGGGAGTTGATGTTTCGTGAGTTTAGAGGTTATTTTGCCGGGAAGTGGAGTTTGGTTAATGGCCAGTTGTGTGGAAGTTGTGGGGGAGAGAAGGTAATCGAAGTGGGTGGTGCTCCATTTGGAGACACTGTCCGCCGCGTCATTGCCGGGGAAATCGGCATGTCCTTTGATCCAAGTGAAAAGGATGGCGATGTGTTTTAAATGTTGGAGAAGATGCCATATGAGGTTGTACCAAAGAGCAAAGGCGTTGTTGCTAGTGGTGAAGGGGGGAGAGTGAAAGTGAAGGAGGGTATTTAGGGTGAGGCATGTGCTCAAGTTGTCGATGGCGAAGATGATCGGCTGGGGGAGGGTGGTGAGTTGAGGGTAGAGGAGGGAGATGATGATGGCGTAGATTTCTGCTGGGTATGACCCTTTGAGGGGAGAGGGGGAGGTAATGATAGTGTGGTCGTTGGGTTGGAGGGAGATAATTGCGGCTGATCCAGAGGGATTGGAAGAATTGGGGTCGTCCGATCCGTCGGTATAGATGATAGAGTAGGTGGTGTTGGATTGGAGAGCGTTGAGTAAGTCGTGACAGCCCCAATAATCCAGATGTGAAAAGTTGGGAAGGGGAATATTCTGGTTGGATTTGAGCTGGAAATAATGTGTGGTTGATAGGGTGGTGGTATGTGAGATGGGGAAGTCTTGCAGTGTGGTTGGGCATATTGGGTGTGTGGGAGTAGTAATAAAGGATGAGAGTTCGTTGCCCTTTTGAGTGATGAAGGAGAAATGGTGGGTGTCGTGAAGGTGGAAGATGTTGTCGGAGAATTGGACTGATGTGGAGTGGAGATTGTGTTGGATGGTTGTGCCCGGGAACCAGAGATTTGAATTTTCGTTGTTGTGGTCGAGGAAGGCGACTTGGATGGCTGAGTTGAGTGGAAGTGATCGGACCTGGCAGTGACCGAACACAACCTACTACTCCAACATCAAATCTCTTCGTCAAGCCCTAAAACATCGACAAAAACCTCTCACCACCCTCCTCAACGAAACCAAACAATGGCTCATCGACAACCCCATCTCTAACCTTCATCAGTTATCTCCGACGTCCACCTCCAACCCCTGGAACGAATCTTTTTCCATTTACAGCACATCATCCACCGCTCCCCACCCACTACGCTTTCCATCCCCTACCAACAAAGAACCAACCAACAAACGACCTCACTCTAAACGCCCTACCACAAAACCGAAGCCCCCCACCAAAACTTCAGCCATACAACTTCAGCACTTTCCGCCTCAACCACTACATCCTCACATCACCAACCGCATACCTCCTCCAAATGACACTTAACCTCCAATCCCATCCTTCAACCCCAACGCATACACTCGCTTCACCGACGGCACTCCCGTCTTGTCAGCAAACAGCAGACAATCAGCAACCAACAGCCAGCAGCCAACAGCCAGAAACAAACAGCAAACAACCAGCAGCAGCAACAGTCAGCAGCCAGCAGCCAGCGACCAACAACCAGTAACCAGCGGCCATCAGCCAACATCCAGCACATCAACCACCCACCGCCTCCCATCCACAGTAGGACACTTCCAGCGACAACAGCCAGCAAACACCCCCCCCCCCAACCACTCTCCCCAGACACCCCAGACATTATCCCCCCCCCCCCCCCCCCCGGCTACCTGCTCCCCTCTTCCGACACTCGACCTGTATCAGCAAGCAAGTAGCACCCAGCTACCATCCAGCAGCAAACATCCAGCAACCAGCAGCCAGCGACCAGCAGCCAGCAGTCCTCAGCCAACGACACACAGCAGCAGCAGTCAACATCCAGCACCCAGCAGCCATGAGCAATCGGCCAGTATACAGCAGCCACCATCACCCACTAACGCAGCCAGCAACCAACAGCCATCTGACACATCAGCCTTCACCCGTCACCCACCTACACGGCAGGACACAACACCGTCACCACACTGCACCACACTGCACCACTGTATGCACAGCTCTGCGCACCAGGAAACCTTACCGATCCATTGAGTCTTTTTTGTTTGAGCCATCAATTGGAATTTTTCTTTTCTATTTTTTTTTCAGGACCACTACGGCAAGAGCGCAAGACTTGAGCAGAATGAAAGGGCTTTGTACTTTAGTAATTCTCAGATCAGCTACAGGGCCACAGACTGATTCCAGGCAAGCCAGAGTGTTCCAGTCTGTTTTACTTTTTGCCCCTGCACTTGCTCGCTTCTCTTCGCTCAATCCACTGGTCCATTTTTCCATTATATCATCTTTTTGTTTTTGTTTTTTTTGTTTTTTTTTTTGCCTTGGTATAGGCTATATATCCCTTTGCATCTTTCACCGAAATGGCCTCCACTAGTATTTTAACCTTTTCAGGCCCATGGTGCAGTTCATGCAGTGTTTTCACCCTGACTTGGTTTGTAAATACCCGCGGCTGTCCTTCGGAGAACTTCGGCTCACCATGAACGCTCATTTTGCCAATGGTTAGGCCGCTTTGGTGCAATGCTTTGGGCGGGGGACCGCCATGCCTCAAAAGAGGGGTGTGGTGTGCTCCGCTGTGGTGCAGGACCCGCATTTGGGGGAGGGTGACGTATACTACGGTGATGGAGGCCCCGACAAGGTCTATGGTGTGGATGGTGCCCTTGGGGTGATGGTGGAGGTCCCCGCAGAGGACCGCTAGAGGCCCTTCCTCTGGGCACGTGTTGTTGGTGAGTATGGCGTGGTGTGGGGATGGGAGGAGAAGCTGCAGGTGGTTCCACAGGCGCGTGTTCATGTTGGTGGGCATGCCCGTCTGGTGGAGTACCCAGCGCGGGCATGTGTTGCGGGCCCGTTGTGCGGCTTGGAGGCGGATTGTGGTGACCTCGCGGACCTCCGGTGAGTGGTTGTGGGTCATGCGGTGAAGGAGGAGGGCGGTGTGTCTGCTGTAGGCCGCTTTCACCTCGTCCCCTATGGCGTCTCCATAGTGGGGCCATGCCGCTCGGATGGCGCGGGTGGGTATGGAGGTGGGCCAGCCCCCGTGTGCTGCACATGCCTTGGTCACGGCGCGTGTGGCCGGCTGGAGGGCGGTGGTGGGGTGTGTCAGGTGGTGCGCTTGGAAGCCTCTGGAGGCGTTCAAGACCCCGGTGAGGTAGTACGCAAGGATCTGGTGGGACAGGGAGAGGGCCTTGGTGGTCGGGGACACATATCTGGGGAGATGGGCAAGGTGTGATTGCAACTTGGGAGGGAGGGTGGCGTCCTCAGGGTTGGCGGCCTGGATTACCCCCAGGTGGGTGGTGGTTGTCACGACTTGCATGGGGGGCCCTTGTGGCCCTAGGGTGGGGGCTGTGGCAGACCCCTTGATCATGGCCACTGACTTTGTGGGGTGGACAATGAGGTGGTTGTGGGAGACGTAAGAGACGGTCATGTCCAGTAAGTCATTGGCCTGTTGGGTGACCGTTGGCCCGGGATCCGGGGCATGGGGTTCGTGTGGGGTGTGTGCGACCGTGAGGTTGGTGTCGTCCGCGAAGCCCACCAGGGGGGAGAGGAGGGGGTAGGGTGCGTAGGCCGGGTAATCCTGCTCGATTGCGAGGGCCAGGGGGAGCGTCACTAGAAGGTACAGGAAGGGGCCCTCTGCTCCCCCTTGGGGGACCCCGCTGCCTGGCTCCAGGAAGGGGGTGAGGCCTGCTCCAGTGCGGACTGTGTATTTGCGGGTGCGGATGTAGCCGGAGGCGAAGTTGTAGAAGGGGGGGCCCAGGCGTTTCCACACCGCTTCTAGAAGGAGCCAGGGGGTGTTCAGGAAGGCTCCTTTGACGTCGAGGGAGGCGATGATGAGGTCCACCGAGTCCATGTCTGCGATGGTGTCCTGGAGGAAGATGGCCTCGTGTGGGGACCGGCCTGGGATGGCCCCCCAGAGGCTGGCTGGTATATGGGGGTCCAGGTGGGGGCGGATGCGGCGTAGGAGGATGGTCCAGACAATTTTGACCTCCGTGACCGCACAGACTATGGGGCCGCAGTTGTCCGGGTTTGCTCAGTCCCCTTTTTTGTAGAGGGGGTGGACAACGTTTGCCCAGTCTGGTGGCAGGGGGGTCTGCCCCGTGACGATGTCCCAGAGGCGGTGGGCGAGGATGCGCAGGAGGTGGGCGGGGAGGTGGTAGTATGCCTCCGCAGGGAGGCCGTCGTAGCCTGGGGTTTTGTGTTGCCGGAAAATGTGGATGGCCTTCCGGATTTCGTGGATAGTGAAGGGGCTTTTTTCCAGTTGCCTCCTCTGGGCGTGGTTGGCGACCCGAGGGAGGCGGTCGATTTTGGCCTGGGTGTCTGGGTCCAGTGTGTCTTGGGTGGGGGTGTGTTGCCGGAGGAAGCTGTCTTGGGTGGCTTGGAGCACTGTGGCTGGGTCGTTGGTGGAGGAGCCGTCCTCCTGCCGGACCGTGGTGATGGTGCGGTGGCCGGTGTCGGTCATGGCGTCGTTGAGGTGGCAGATGGCCTTGTAGGGGAGTTCATGTTGCGCATACCGTTCGTGTTCCTGGGCGATGCGCTGTTGCCTGTGGATGTGCCACCGCTGCAGGTCTGCCCTGATGTGGGCTATCTGTGTCCTGCAGTGGTGTATCTGGCGGCGGGTTTGGGGGGTGTCGGTGTGGAGGAGGGTCGCCAGTTGTTGCTTCGCATGCCAGAGGTCATGGAGCATGTCCCCTAGGGCCGTTGGTGGTTGGTTGTCGTCTGTGTGGGGGTGTTGCTGGAGGCCGCAGGCGACGGCGGCCGTGCGCATGGCTGTGAGTAGGTCGGTGGGGTCTGGTTGGATGCGCCGGGCGCGGTCTATGGCTCTGTGATATTGGGACCAGGCATGCTTGTCATGTGGTGGGGGCATCTTCAGGGGGGGTGGTAGGCCTTGGTCCGCATCCTCTGGGGGGACGGGGGGAAGGTTGGGGATGGTGAGGCGGATGTGCAGGGGTCTATGGCCTGTGGGTCCCTGCGGGAGGGGTCCATATCGGGCCTCCGCCCGGATGATGGTGGTGGGGTCGCCATAGCATACGTCGATGCGGGATCGGGCGGCATCTTTTTGGTGGGGGAAGTGGGATGGTTGGCCTTCGAGGTTGGCCGTCAGGTCCACGGGCCCCAGCATTTCGATGGTGTCGCGGACTGCTTGGTCCTGGGGTGTGGCCTGTCCCCCTCGGTCCGCTGGGGTGGGGGCGGCGTTCATGTCGCCGATGATGACTGTGGGGGCGAGCATGGCCATCTGGCGGTATGCCTCGGTCAGGGCTTGGAGGAAGGGTTCCGTGGCGTCGCCGAAGGGGACGTGGGCGTTGATGACGTTGAGTTGCCATCCGTCCCCGACGACCTCATAGACACCTAGCCTCCCTGGGACGCTGAGGTGGTGGACGAGGTGGACGTGGATGCCGGTTTGGGCGCATAGGGGGGTCCCCTTGTGCCAGTAGCATTTGTACGCTTTCTGGTCCGGGGTACATATGGGGGTGGTTTCTGGGGGGTCGTCGCGTTGTAGGCCTTGTTCCTGGAAGGTGAGGAGGTGGGGAACCCACCCCGGCCCCTGTGCCATCAGGAGCTCTTGGAGGGCGGTTGTGGCGTCCTTGGAGTATGTGACGGCCGGGTGGTTGAGGTCGAGGAGGTTGACGGTGGCCTTGGTGGGGGCGGGCCGGGGCTGTGGAGGCTTGTGCCCTCGGCCCTTGCCCCGTCAGGGAGGGGGACTGGGGCTCGGGGACTTTTTGACGGTTGGTGGGCGCTTGGGCAGGCGCGGCGGGGGGAGGCCTTGGTTCTACTCCGGGGGGGGCTCCCCAGTGTATTTGGTGCCTCTGTGGGCCTTGTTCTCTTCGGTGCGGAGTCGGATGGGGTGGGCGCTGGTGAGCTCCAGGGTGTAGCCTTCTGGCTTGTCCGGGGCGCTGCTGCCTTTGTCTAGCTCCTTTTGGCGGTGCCAGATTACCCGGATTTGTGGCCCCCCGTTGTCCCCCGGGTCGCGGAGGCGGTACTGGATCGTGCCCTCAGACCAGATCCAGTTGCCTGTGTGGTCGTTGCGGAAGGGCTGCTGGACCTTCGCGCCCTTTTCGAATCCTGGGTACGCCTCGGGCGGGGGCGGTGCTGGTGGCGGGAGGGAGGATGATGAGGATGCCTGGTCCGGGTGGGGCGGTGGTAGTGATGGGAGGGAGGATGACGAGGATGCTTGGTCCGGGTGGGGCGGTGGTAACGATGGGAGGGAGGATGACGAGGATGCTTGGTCTGGGTTCGCCGGGTGGGTCAGGTGGGATGCGGGGGGTCGGGAGGTCGCTGTTTTTCCGGCTTGGTTTGGGGCGGGTGCGCCCCTTTTTCGTCTTGCTCGCTTGGGTGGGACTGGAGGTAGCGGGGCTGGGGGGGCGTAGGGGATTGAAGAAGGGGTGCGTTGCTTGCTGGCTCGGATCCCTCAGTGGGGGTTGCGTGGCTGCGCATGATGTCGGCGAGCTTGCGCACGGTCTCCGGGGGATCTGATGGCCATGGCAGTGCAGCCGGGCTGTCGTCGAAGGGGTGGTGAAGATGGTAGTTCCTCATGGCCTTTTTTTGGTCCATGGGGGTTGCCCCCCGGCGAGCATAACACAAAAGCGGCCTAACCACGGGCAAGTGAGCGTTCATGGCGAGCCGAAGTTCATCGAAGGACAGCAGCCATATGTACAGTAACTCAGGGGGTGTGACCCTGCTCCAAAATTCACCAAAGGCCTGGTTACTGTGGGCTGTGGCTTCGCCATTAGCCCTGTGGTTGGTGTTATGACGCGAGACGAATCGAAAAAAAAAGGGGGACTCTATATATATTTATATATATATAGAAATCAGAAACAAACAAGTAACCCCGGCCAAAGATCTTCTGGGGTACTTCTGGGGTACTTCTGGGGTAGTTCCTCATGGCCTTGGCCTGCATGACCCAGGCCCCCGTGGGTTCCGGTGTGTCTGGGCCGTTGGGGGAGCCTTGAGCCCAGTAGAGTGCTGTGTGGAGGGCTTCCCAGGGGGCGCCTTTGCGGCCTGTGAGGGTGGTGGCCTGCAGGAGTCGGTGCCGGCCCCGTGGAGGGTCTTCCGGGTATATTTCCGGGGTATAGGCCTGGGCCGCCATGAGGACTCCGTGTGCCCAGTGGAGGACCCACCATTGGGTGTCCGCTTTGAGGATGTGGATGGCGGGTTGCTCGGGGGGCGTGTCCAGGGTGTCCCACGATGCGATGGCTAGTTCTATCCTGGAGGGGTGGAGGTGTGGGGTGGCCCTGCGGCTTAGGAGTTGATCGATGTGGAAGGGGGTGACGGGATCCTTGGGGCCCTGCGGTGGTGGGGGCATCGCTGGGATGGTTGTGGGTTCCCAGTGGCGCTCGTGGGCGGCGAGGGTGTACAGGGCGGCGGTGATGATGTGGTGGGCGTGCCGCTCCAGGACGATGTGGCGCTCCGTGCCGAAGTCCTTTGGTAGGTGGGCTGCAGGGTGGACGGTGATGTGAGCTAGGGCGCGTTGGTGGGCCTTTTTTCCCCCGTCTGGCGCCTGTGTCCATTTGTCCCCTGGGATGTGCTGATGTTGGTGTTTTGGTGGGGGCGGTCCCAGGGCGAGGGATTCTACACCGTGGAGGGGGATGGCGTGTTCCCTGGACCTGTTGGGCAGGATGTATATGCCCGGGTCTCCCGGTACGGTGCCGGGGTACATGTTGCCCGTGATGGTGGGGGCCGGCAGCGGTTGGCGCAGGGGCGAGGTGCATGGGGTGGAGCAGGGCGGGTCATGGTGCTCACACCGGGGGTGGTCGATGCCGTACGGGGTGACGTGTACGGCGAAGGGTCCGACGGCGCGCTGGAGTTTGTGGAGTTGGATGTTGTGGAGGCGCGCCACCGCCCGTGTGTGGAAGCGCCCTTCGCTGATCCACACGGCGTCTGCCCGCGACGCCGCCGGGTTCAGGCAGTCCGTGATGATGCCTGTGATTGTGCGGTTGTGGGTGGCATCTGACACTCTGGCGGGGGGGGCGCTGATGCGGGGGATGGTGTGGTCGTCGTGGATGGTGCGGGCCTTGCGCCTCGCATCTGTCGGTGCTGGGCCTCCTGGGCGGGGGTGTGCATACCTGTGTGTTTGGGCTTCTTGTTGGGGCGGTCTGCTGTGTGGAAGGGGGTGGGCCAGGAGGGGGCGTGGTGGAGGGTGGGGTGTGGGAGGTCCCCCCGTGTTGCCCATGTGTACAGGGTGGTCGCGGCGGCCCCTTCCGCCTGTATGGTGTATCGCTCATCGTGTTGGCGACAGGTGACGAGGACGTTGGGGGCCGTCAGCTCATACACCTGTGTGGTATGGGGGAGGTGGCGGGTGACGGTGATCTTGGCGGCGTCATTCTTGCGGGTGGTGGTGTGGGGGATGATGTAGTGGGTTGCCCATTCCTCCTGGGGGGTGTGTTCCGTCGGGTCTAGCTTGAGTAGGGGGTGGAGCGGCTTCGGTGTTGGGGGCTTGTCTTCGGCCTTCGCGTGGAGCGCCACTTTGGTTTCGACCAGGTATTGTGGGCCCCAGGTTTCCGGGGCCCCTACCTGTGTGGCTGCCGCTGCTGCGGCTTGGAGGAGGGCGGTTGTGTTGGTGTCTAGAGGGGGGGCCCCCGGTTGGGGGGTGAGGGTGTCGTGGTCTTGGTATGCCCACCAAATGGTGTAGCCTCGTTGGGTGTTGCGGTGCGGGGTTTGGGTCATGGCTTGCTGGATGGATGGGGCGGTCTTGACGTCGTCCGCTGCTTGTGGGTTTATGGGTGTGGCGTACACCCATACTCCCGGGGTGTGTATGCCGTGTGGTGCTTGGCCTACTCCTCGTATCGGGTGTAGGGTGTGGTGGGTGCACGTGAGCCCTAGTGACGCGTTCCCGTGGGGGGCCGGCCACGGGACGCTGCGGTGGACACGCGCAAGTGAGCAGGCAGGCAAAGCACTACGCTCACAGGGGCATCAATGCGCTCATGTCATGTGACAAAGCGTTTCAGAATCCTTGCCACTCTGAAATGAGGGAACGAAAGTATGTACAGCAACACATCAGGATATGTACACACGGGGTTAAGACTGGACTGGGGTAAGGGCATCACAGGACAATAGACACTCTATCCCAACTTGTATCCCAATCCCAGGTCCGACCCTCTCAGTGGCTGGTGGGGGCGGGGGCTCAAACACAACCCATGCCCTGCTCAGTCCGGACCCTGAAACCCTGCCAATGGGGGAGGTGTCCCGCCCAGCCACAGGCGAGTTTTCGGAGGCGAAGAAGGCTCCGAGGCCAACCGACAGTGGCTCCCTATGCTCCCTGAACGGCAGGTCTCAACTCCTCCTTGAGCCAGAGATATGGCCCCGCCAATTTTCCCTAGGAGTTGGTAGCTGAAAATGGGCTGTTTCAGCCCAAACTGAAATTAACTCAAAAATCCCCAAAATTGACCCCTCGTCCGGACCCGTCAGAGGTAGGGACGAGGCAACTGACCCTATGCCCTTCGGGTATGAACTCCCTGGAACCCTCACCCAACCTGGTTCCCTCTGAGGTCCCGGCATCAGGGCACCACGGATGAGTCAAGTGGGGTCATGATGCCAAAATCACCAAAATTGGCGTCATTCCCACGCGTGGCTCGCCCGGTCACAGTAAGGCCAATGGCTCACAGGGTAGAAGGCAGGACCTAGGACTTATATCTGAGTGTACAACTTGAAGTTAGGTCCGGGCTCCCTGTGGGCTTAGAGAAATGGGGCCGCCAATTGACCACACGGAAGGGGGAAATTGGGGTCCCTAAATGGGGTCATTTAGGCTGCTCGAAATGAGCCAAAATTTGGGGTGTTCCCAATAGTATATCTCCACGCCGGCTTGGAGATCGGATCCGCCATTCCATACGCGATCCACCGGGAGTCCAACGTAGACTCCCATGCTCCTGGCTCTCAAAGATCTCTATGCTACTTGGCGTGGTGACGATCCCAATTGGGTCCACAAATGCAAAAATGGCAAAATTGTCCACACTCACCTTGGGCTAGCACCTTAACGAAGGATGCTCCGCTTCGCCCACGTGGTGTGTTAACCATGGGGACCAATATACATCACACCCATGTCATATATGGTCCATTGGTCCATGCGTCCGGCGTGCATGGGTGTGCTGAACATAGTGCACGGCGGGCAGCAAATATGTGATATTGCTCAAAATGGCCAAAAATGCGCACGCTCATGGTTGGGGCAAACAAAGCACATGCCCAACTTGGATCGGAGTGTGCCATAGGATTGGTATCAAGTCATGTGTGTCCAACATATCTTTTGGGCGTCGCCGAACTCCTCCAGTTTTGGGAATGGCAGGGTCGCCAAGTGAGCCCATGATTTGGGATAGTCCCAAATCGCCAACATGGCGGCCACGGTGTGCCAAGCCCAAGAGGAGTTTTCCGCCGGGTCCAAGATATGTTGGGCACCGAAGTATGTACCCTCATATCATACTTGGGTCATGATGTCAATTGAGCGCAACGTTGAAATACATGGTCGCCACTTGACATCATGACGGGCCAAAAACGGCAAAATTGGCACAAAGACACACAAAAGTGCATTGAAAGGTGCACAATTATATTATAATATCTTCGGCTTGGATCGTGCAATCAATTAATCCTTCTAAACACAATGATTTGACACCAATGACCTTCGATTCCACATATGTGCTCCCCTTGGGGCGCTTTGAAAGCTCACGAGCGCTACTTCCCAAGTGGGCACATGAAATTATGGAAAATTGCAGAACACACACCTTGCTCCCAACGCATCGCTTCGGGATCGCCACACAAGCTTCCCTTCACGAAGGTTAGGCTTGCAATTGATCGTAGTGAGTATAAGGAAGGGGCTTGCACAATATGAGGTCCATTGGCGGGTTTGGCTTGGAGCGATGGACCCGCCAAATGGGCACGCAACACAACACATGGCACATACCACATATTGCCCAAAAAGGTAGCTCCCCCCACGATATGTCATGCCCCTCCAAGGGCATAACTTTGTGTCAATCGCTCATAGGAACTCAAGGAGAGTTCCTATGCAACACCAACACTCGCGCGCTACACTCGAAAGTTATCTTAACGCACGCAATATCATGGCCATAGAGTTACAACGCAAACTCTACCCTCTTGACCATGATCCATTACACTAGCGCGCACGTGTGGAGACGCAAGGCATATAAAGCTTCCTAAATTACGTCGGGAGTATTGTGAATACATCCCACGTTTCCTTATCGTCATTCCTCGCAAACAACACGAGATATGACCCTCACAGGTGGCCTCACGAATCAACTTTGTTTTGCCCATATCTCTAAGTCAAATGGAGGGCAAGATAAAAGGAAAGTTGATTCGTGCATAGGGAAGCACGTAGGTCCACTCGAAAGAGGTCAGATCAAGTGCGGGGATGTCGAAGTCGAAAATCCGATTTCGACATCCTGAAAAATTCGGATTAAGGTTGCGAGTGTAGAATGTGAAAATTGCGGATGCATCAGCGCAATTCCTGAAGACTTTAGAGCCTTCGTCACGGATAGCGTTAAAATTTCCATTATAAACAGTTAAACTGGCGGTTACCGTAAAGTCGCGATCCAACCGCCAGCAGTCAAAACAGTGAGTATCAGAACGGAAGCGTAAAAATTGACGGAAACAATATGAAAATAAAACCCTGTTGATTCCTGATATTCTGATACACAAATCTCCGCTGGCGGTGCATCGGTTGCCGATGCGGGGCTTTACGGCACGGAACACGCTCCCGCCGGGCTCGCACCGGGCGTCAACGGGCGCCTTCCGTACATGGGGTTAGTGGACCGGCGACCGGTCTTTCCTTCCGTACCTGGGGTTAGTGGACCGGAGACCGGTTGTATGCTGTAACCTAGCCATGGGGTTCTGGGTACCGCTTCACCCCCCTCCTTAGAGCAAACCCTGGGGGGGGCTCGATAACACCCATGCATGGCAGCGGGTACCCAGGACCATCCCCTGAAGGGGGGGGTGTCACACCCCACATCAGGCTGACTCAGGTGAGGCTGCCCAAATCCCACAGTAAGATAGGTATGATGTTGTATAAGCTCGTAGCACATGTATAGTATCAAGTATCAAGTCCCGGGTCCTGGCGGCGATTGTTCGGCATCCAAAGGACCCGTTAACCCATACCAGGCCCACCCGGGTGCCGGCTGCTACGGTCACCACCACAGTGGCAGTGGCATACACGGCCAACATAGGCGACACACGACGACTGAGGTGGTCCCACAGGTCGAGAGCGACCACAAAGATCCATCAGGCTACCCCAAGCTTCGCAAGGCCCGCCGACTGGGGAGAGTCCCCACGGGTCCTTCCTCGGGCGCACCATGTCCATATCCATACGACGCGAGTCCAGAGTGATACAGCCGAACTCCTTAAGGGATCTTAAGGGGGCTCCTCCTTAAGGGATCGGGCATCAAGGCCGTCTTTTCCCTCGCCCTATTACCACGAAGGCCATACATGAGGGAGTCCTCATGCAGTGTGGGCGGAGGCGTCGACTCCTCAAACCACCAGTTTCCCAGGCAGACTGACCGAGGTCAGGAGCACCGGAGGCCGCCATCCGACTGCAAGTGCGTCTGCGAATCGGTAGGCTCACACTGGGACTGACAGTGGCGGACCGCTGGGAGTGTAGTCAGGCAACTGGGCTTCCCGCCTGGCGCCATCAGGATCTACACATCACAGCGAATAGGGCAACACGGTATCACAAGCATTCAAACAGTAGAATCTGTACTCAAGTACTGGTCCAGGCTGGACCAGGCTGTAGGAACATGTACACGGCGACTCAAGGCGCCCTCGTATACGATTCGCCTCCCCTCGGGGGAAAAACAGCCCACATCTCAGTGATGGGCCGACAAGACTCAACATACAAATGCACATATCCTAGGGAGTAGATAAATAAGCAACAAACAGGCTAAAAGGCGCGTAAACACACTCTGGACAGAGCGCCAAACCACGCCACGGTCAGGATAAGGCATATGCAGGAGGGTAGGCAAGAAAACGCCTGAGTTCAGGCCATATATAGTCTCGAGACACACGTCGACTGGTCTGGATTCCGCAAGTGCCATGGAACCAGACCACACACTCAAAAATCGCAATGCCGATGACAGCGGCATCCGTTGCGCAACGTCGTATGGGCTTCAAGGCCCCAAGAGCTCAGAAATATGAAGGTCAGTCGCCCTACCTGGTTTCCCAAAGATTCAGCAGGGGGGGGAGTGATGAATAGAAGAAGAGAGGGGCCATCCTCCCCTGGATTCAGCAGGGGGGGGTACACGGCCACTCTGATGGCAGGTCACCGGAAGATGGAAGAGAGCAAGCAAGTAAGCGACGATCCGTCGGCCTCACAGAAGCTCAAAACGCATCAGGGGAGAGCCCGGGGCGCTGATCAGGCACCCCTGGCTGCAATCGCCCGGGTGAGTGCTGCCAAGTCCGAAACGTGGATCTTGGTCTTGTGCTTGCGGATGTACTCCATGAAGGGAGTATTGACCCGCGGCACGAACGAGGAGACGGGTCCCCAGGTATCGTGGGACGGCCCATAGCCTCGCCAACGAACCTTGAACTCCACACCTCCGGGTGCCGAGGCATTCGGACGCTGAGCCAGGATCTTCTCGACTGCATAGTCGTCCTGCTCCGCATAATCGTCGTCCGAATCAGCCTCATGTGCGGCATAGTTCAGGGACACATGTTGGCCACGGAGGTCGGGTTCCCGCACACGGAGCTGACTCTCGTGGCGTTCCCGGAACTGTCCGTGACCCACCTTGATGCGGTAGGTGTCCTCACCAATCCTGCGGACGACCTCGCCGGGTGTGAACCAGGTTTTCGTGCGGTGGGTGCCCATAGGGCGGGGTTTGATCACCCACACCGGGTCTCCCACCCTGAACTTCTGCGCTGTCGAGCCCGGGGCGGACTTCTGACGCTCAGCATGCTCCTTCTCGAGCTGCTGGCGGATGTCCCGCGCCGTTTGCTCTTGCCGCGCGAAGAACTCCTTGGCATCCATGGCCATGCCATCACCAGACAAGGGAAGTCCCCTACCCAGGGGGTCCCTGCCGAGCAGAATCTGGTGAGGGGACAAACCACCCGGTGTGGGGGTGTCATGATGGGCCTTCAGAGCAGGCCACATCTCCTCAAACCAGTTCCGACATGGATTGGTGATGTGGATCTTGCGCAGCTTCTCGAACAGCTGCCGTCCAGCCACTTCAGCACGGCCGTTAGACCGGCTGAGATAGGCAACGCTCTTGGCATGACGTATCCCCATGAGGGAACACATAGCCTTGAACCAGCCACCAGTAAACTGGGGCCCTCGGTCACTGCAAATGGTGCGGGGGATGTCAAAGACGGTCAGCCAATGACAAATCATCATGACTGCCACTTCCTTGGCAAGCAACCCCTTTTTGCGTGCCGGAACGGCTACTACGTAGCCACTGTGGCGATCCACACAGAGAACCACACAGTCAAAGGTCTCCTTGCCAATGTGCACTTCGGCCATGGAGAAGACGTCCATGGCCACGCTCTCCATGGGCTGGTCAGGAACCGGGGTCCATTGGGCTTCCCCCTTGACGTTCCGGTTGTCGGGATTGCAGGCCTGACAGACCGAGCAACCCTTCCTGACCTTCTTGATGGCGGTGTAGAGAACGATATGGTCGATCTCGAACCGACGCTGCATGTCAAGAGCCTGCTTCTTGACCCCTGGGTGCAGCATGTGCTGGTGCCAAGCCTCACACAGCTCGAGCACCCGGGACTCTGGTACTAGCAGCTTACCATTCCGGTAGAGCTTGCCATCTTCCTCAGTCAGCCCCTTTGGCCACTTCTGCCCGTCGTCAGGGTCGGTCACAGCCCTATACTCGGCCGCAAAGGCCTCAGACTTGGCGTAATTGTCGGTCCAGTCGTCCTGGAGGCAAGACTCCGGGAAGAGGTGCTTGTCGGACTCAGCTCCCTCAGGGGCGAGTACACTGACCGCTCTGCTCACCCTCGACGCGAGGGGGGCATCCGCAGCCATGACGACGAAGCATTTAGCACCCTCCTCCTCCATCAGGCGCTCCATTTCGATGATCCTCTTGGCTTCAGCGGTCTCAGCCTCATCGCCATGGGCAGAGATATCCGTCATGCCCTTGCTGGCGGGATAGGCCCACCTACTGAGACAGTCCGCCACGGTGTTATCCTTTCCAGGAATATACACAACCGTGAGGTCGAACTTGGCCAAGGTCTCATGCCATCTTGCCCGTCGGGAGGCGGGACCTGAGGGGGTGTCCACGTGCTCCTTGTGCCACGACTGCAGACTCTGATGGTCGGTGCAGACGGTGACGGGATGGAGGGCTATGTACCCAGCCCATTTCCTGAGAGCCATGACGATGGCATACGCCTCCTTTTCACGGGGCGTCCACGTCCGTCTCTGGCCTTCCGCCAGGACTCGGCTCCGGAAGGCCACGGGCACGTGCCTCCCGTCGTTAAGCACTTGCTCCAACACAGCGCCAATGGCGTAGTCGGAAGCGTCGGTGCGCAGGACGAACCCTCGGTCGGGATCCACGAGGTGCAGACCCACTGCGGATAGCAGCGCCTGCTTCATCCCCTCAAAGGCACGGTCGGACTCAGCTGTCCAGACCAGAGCCTTCTTGGACCCCTTCTTGGTCTCCTCTCGGTTGCCCTTGAGCACCGTCTTCATGGGGGCCGCATACTCGGCATACATCTTGATATACCCCGAGTAGTAGTTGCAGAACCCAAGATACGCTCGTAGCTCAGAGACCGTCTTGGGCTTTTCCCAGTGCTCAATCGCAGCCTGCTTGCCAGGTATGGGCTTTCGCTGCCCGTTCCCGACCTTACCGCAATGGTGGCCTTGTCACTGCTGCCCGTGAGTTTGTGCCGAACCAGAAGGTCGAGCACTCGAGTGACGTCCCTTTCATGTGCCTCCAGGAGCTCCTCGTAGCTCATACTGGGGTCCCCGGACGCGATGATCACGTCGTCCACGAAGGGGTCCGCACAGTCGCGCACCGGCTCAAGCAGGTTCTCCAGCATCCGCTGAAAAGCCGCATTGCCGTTGGTAACGCCCATGGGCATCACCTTCCACTGGAGAGGTCCAAGTGGGGTGCTCATGGTTGTGCAGGCACGGGACTCCTCGGCGAGAGGCATCTGATGATAACCATGTTTCAGGTCAATCACCGTGAAGATCCTCCGCCGGTGTTGCTTTTGCAGCATGTCCTCAATGAGGGGCAGCGTATAGCTGTCGTGCTGCGTTTGGGCGTTCAGGCCGCGGTAGTCGACCACGAGCCGCCATTCACCGGCCACCTTCTTGGGGACGACGAAGCACGGAGAGGCCCATTCGAAGTGGCACGGCTCAAGCCAACCCCTCTGGATGAAGTCACGGAGGATCTTCTCCATGGCCTCCTTCCTCTCGCCCCTCAGGGCAAACTCCCGGTGCCGATACACACGGGGGTCCTGCTTCAGTCGTATCTTGGCCTCGCCATACGGTCCACGCACCGGTGGGGGAAACACAGGCTTACCGCTGAAGAAGGTATCACCATACTTCTGCTTCAGCCTGGCCCTCAATGCTTGGATCTTGGGGCAGTCATCGGACTCCGCCTTGGCTTTTCTGGGCACTTGAACCACGGAGCTTACTTGAGGGGTAGCTACTCCGCTCGTTTACGGCTCAGGGGGTCTTCCCAGGTGGCCCAAAGGGCCATCTCTGGTCTTGCCTCGGAATAGATCGCCGTAGATGGGTGGGTTACCCCCGATTGGCTCGTCCTGGCTGGATAGGTGGTCCAGCACCCTCTGCACGAAGGTGTTCCCGTCATAGGAACCAGAGACGATCGAGTCCACTTCCCACCAGGCTTTGTCCTGGCCTTTGCCCTCACGCTGGTTTCCCCAGTCGTGAAAGGGCTGATCCATATACCCCTGAACCAGATCCCACTCCTCTTCAGTGAGGGGGTCTTCCGAATCCGATTCCTCGATGTCAAGAGGGGGAACCGCAAAGCATTGCCGCCAGGGCTCTGCTATGATGCGGTTGACACACACGAAGTCCGTGGCGTCGGCCTGATCAAGGCCCCCATCCACATAGTGGAATTCTGTTGGCCATCTCTGGGGTGGCATGGGCTGTCTCTTAGCGTCCTGATAGACACTCTCTCCAGCCGGTAGGACGACCTTGTTTAAGGTCATGTTGGTCAATGAGGCTACCCAATGTTGGGTACTTTCCTCCTCGGTGCATCCCATAGGAACAACCAGCACTGCCTTGGAGCGCTCCTTGCGAATCTTCGCTATCGCTCTTGGAATGTCCCAACGGGGGCAATGGATCCACATCAATCCCTGATGCGGACCCCAGTGCTTCTTCCACGCGGAGTCCTGGGCGCTCCAGTACTTCTCACAAACCCGAAGATGGGCGGAGGTTCCTGAAGAGAACGCATCCAGGGCCAGATCCGACGCTCCCAGGTCCGCGACCACTCGGTTCGCCACTTCTGGCATTACGCCGTACTCCTGGTTTGCTGGCCCAGTGGGCTCAGTGTCCAGCGCGGCCACTTCGACCTGATTGCGTTCGGGGTGGATCCATTGGCATTCCACATGGTGCTCAGGTGACGAAAGCCACGAGAGCTGGTCGTCCTGGTACAGGGTCATGGAGGCCTGGGCCGGGAGGACGCCGGAGTCCGTCTCCATCATGAAGTCGTACCCAACGATCATGTCCCAGTCCATCTCGGCCTCGTAGAAGCGACCGTGCAGGAGGATTTCCTTGCCGAGGTCTGGGCGGCTCAGCTCACGATGGTTCACGAACTGCAGCCCGATGGCCGCTTCCTTCATGCCTCCCACCATGTACTGGCCGTTCGCCACCTTCAGCCTGACAGGTTTCCGACTGTCGGTCAGACACTCTGGTGGAAGTAGGCCAGCCTTGACCAAGCTGACTTGAGCTCCCGTGTCGACCAACACGTCGAAAACCTTTTCCACTTCCCCGCATAAGGCACGGACCTTAAGATGCAACTGCCGCTCGCGACCGACACGGCGCACGGCGTGCAAACTCAGGATCTCCGGCCGTTCCAGAAGCTCAACAAGCGACTGGTGCAGGTCGTGGACAATGGGCTCAGGCTGCCCATCTGCAGCATCCAGCTGCGGTCCGGGTGATCCTCCGATACTCTCGGATAGATCCTGTAGTACATCAAACACATTCTTGGTCGCGAAGGACGGACGGGTGCAAGGGTTCGTGCCTTCACTTGCCCTCACCCCGCCTCCGCGACTGGGTGCTGGACCGGGCCTTCCGCCCGCGGCAGTCCCTTTGTGCTTATCGACTCCCGACTGGGATGGTTCGGCGCTTCCCACGTCACCATCCTGGGCCCGCCCTAGCTGGGGCCCTTGGCTGCAGGGGCTCCGCTAGGGGGCGTCGGTTGTGGAGGTAGGGGTGTTCTCCTCCGCATCAACCTCGTTGACGCCCTTCTTCCTTCCCCCTTTCTTACCCTTGTTCTTGTCCTTGTCCTTGTTCTGGTCATTCTGGTTGTTCTCCTTGTTCTTGTTGTCCGACCTGGGGACCCAGTTCCTCTTGATCTCCTGAATCTCCTTGGCCAACTCGGTCCCCTGCGACACCAGCTTGGAGAGCTCGTCCCTGTCCACCTCCACCTTGGCTTCCCGGATACCCGCGGGCGCACGCTTCTTCAACCCGTGCGCCTTCTTGTAAGCCTCCGTGTCGGCCTTGTGGACGGGGCATGTTCGGTGGTCATGGTTGAAGCCTCGCTTCCTCCCAAAACACACGAAACAGTGCTGAGGGTGAGCTCGTATGAACTCCCCAAAGGACAGCGGAGGGTCGCCAATGCGGCGAGGGTCCCTCTTCTCCTGCTTCCTCCAACCCTGCTGCAGGGGCTTCCAGTTTCCCGGCTTGCTCCCCGCGCTCAGGTTCTTGGCCACGAAGGCACAAACGGCCACCTCGGCGGGCTCATCGTCGTCGTCATCGTCGACGAGAGTCTCATCGCCGCCAGCTCCCGCTGGGTCCATGGCAGCCTCCCCGCCAGGTCCCTCGCCAACGTAGTTGACGTCGCGGTCGCCGGGCCTCAACCCGCGGGTGTGGTGGAGGTTTCGGTACTCCTTGAGTACTTCCTCGCCAACCCACTCCAGGATCTCGTCGCAGCTCATCCGCGCCGGGATGGCCTGCAGACGGATGGTCTGGCCGCTCAACTCATACTCGTCAAGGCGCCACATCGCGGTCTTCTCGCGATCGCCCGAGACGGTGATGAGGAGAGCGTTCCGCAGGGAGTGCCGTTTGACATCCCGGGCCACGTTCTTCTTCGCCCAAGCCACCACGTTCGTATGATACTCTTTGGGGAGCATCATCTTGACCGTGTGGTTGGACTTGGCCCTCTTGGATTCCTCCTTGGTGACCCTCTTGATCCATGCTTCCGGCAGCATGGAGAGCAGGCGAGCCTGCTCGTCACCCTCGTTCCAATCCTCCACGTTGCGGCGGTAGAGGGTGTATTTCCCTCGGAAGTCCCGCCAATCCCGCAGGCGGATCTCCCGTCCATCATGCTCAAGCTTGATGGACTTCCACCGCTTGGCAGCCACCTGCGGAGCTTCCACCCGCTCCTGCTCGTTGAGCCACTTCTTGGCTTCCTTGAGGGTCTTGATTTTCCCCTCCTTGGTCGCCATGAAGTATAGCTCTCCGAGCACTTCCAGCAGGCGGTACCTGAACCGTCTGAAGACATATCTCTCCGCATCCGCGTGAGGCATGTCTTCAGTGACGGTTACCCCCCAATCGTCCAGTTTCTCCAAGAAGCGGTCGAGGTTGAGGGGGTTACTGTCGTACATGGGGGGCTTGATGTCCTTCAAATCTTCCCACACGGCGGCGTCCGCGGCCTTAGAGACCATGAACGCCGGCCGCGAGGTCGACCGAGGTTCCCATCGGCCTCGCCCACGGACTCCCACGGCCGCCACGTCCATCTCCTCCATGGAATCCCTGTGGCTACGCCGCGGTTCCTCCATGTACGCTGAACCTAGATGTTCACGCCGTACTGCTTCCATGTACGCATCCTCATCACGGCGCTGGCGGCTGCGTTCAGCGGCCTCCCGTCGTACACCACGCGGCGGGCTGATGTCGAACTCCTCCAGGTCCAGGTCCAGATCCTCACCTTCGCCGACGTCCCACTCCACGTCTTGTCTGGGGACCTCATCCCTGAGTCCACCATAACGTCCTCCAGCCATTGGGATTGGCACCGGGGCCGGTGCCGGGCGTCGGGGGCGTACAGGCGTCCGCGGTGGAGCACGGCGGATGTGGTAGTCCGAGCTGAGCCACTCATCACGCCAATCCTCACTGCCACTGCCGGGCGGCACGCGCTCGTTGCGGCGGCCCGCGCTGTGGTGAGAGGGGGCGGTGAGAGAGGGGGCGCTGGCGCCGGGGCGACTCCTGGGGGCTCCGCCGGGGGCGTGGGGTCTGCCCGGACCTGGTCCGGGTCCCCAGCTGTTGTCCGATGAGCCAGACACCAGTGGCGGGTGGTCGCTGCTGACGCTCCCACGGGCCTCCAGCGCGTCCAGCCTCTGCTGCAGGCCGCTGATGACCGTGTTCAGCTGTCTGATCTCGGCCCTGGCGATGTCCAGCTCTGTCTGCGCGCGCGCGGCGACCTTGGAGATGCGAGTCATCTCGCCCTTGCCCGTGTCTACCTCGCACTCGAGGGAAAAGACCCTCCTGCGGAGGTAGACAATCCACCGCCAGGCGGTATCCGGGTCGCCGTTCCCTGGTGGGTCGTCGGGGTCCCCAGGGGGTCCTCCAGGAGGGCCTCCGCCGGGTCCGCCCGCTCCAGGGGGTCCTCCCCCGCCCGGTGGTCCGCCTCCAGGGGGTCCACTTGGTGGGCGTCCTCCAGGGGGTCCTGATGGTCCTCCGCCAGGGGGTCCCGGTGGGCCTCTGCTGGGTCGCCTCGGTGGGTCCGAGGATGAGCGCTTCTTCGTGATGCCGAAGTCCATGTCGTCATCCTCGTCCATGTCGCCCCACTTGGGCGTCTCGGTCTCAGAAGACTCCGAGCTCCGGTAGGGAGGAGGGAGATCCTCATCCTCACCTTCCGGTTCCATGGGGACGTCTCCGCCGCCTCCGCCCGTCCAAGCCACCACTTGGCGATGTCGGCGGCCTCGTTCATCCCCGTCACTGGCGGTGAAGAAGGGGTCACTGTCGTGGGGGTGTCCACCCGCTGGCCTCCGCGGCCTCTCGGGGGTCTTCCCCTTGCCCTTCCTCCGTCGATGGGCGGTGGGGCCACTGCTCCCACTGCTGCCCGTGTCCGCCTCATCCCGCGTCATCTTGGAGGAGGCGTCCCCTTCGAAAAGCTTTCGAAGGGTCTCCACTCGTGATCCTCCCGGGGGAGTCTCGCGGCGGAGTTTGGCCTCTGCCTCCTCCATTGCGGCGGCGGTGGCTGCAGCAGCCCGCACTTCGGCTTCCTGCCGAGCACGAGCCGCCTCGGCTTCCCGGGCCTGCTGCAGCCGCGCCTTCTGCGCTTCCAACGCCGCCAGCTCCGCCTCCGTCTTGGCCCTCTCCTCAGCGACCTTCCGTCGCGCGGCCTCGATGGCGTCCTTCTTGGCGGCGTCCGCCTGGGCCTTAGCCGTCGCTTCGGCGTGGGCCCTTTCCTCCGCCTCCTTCTTTGCCCTCCCTTGGGCAAGCGCCTCTTCCAGCGCCTTCACCTCGGCCTCCTTGCAGGCAATGGCCTCCTGCGTCCGGCGGGCTTCCTCGTCGGTTGCCCTGATCCGGGCAGCTACTGCCTCATGGGCGGCCGCAGCCGTGAGACCGGCCGCGATGGCTGCCACTTTCGAGGCGTGGTAGTCCATGCCTCTGCCCCACTCGGTGGCCTCCTCATGGGCGATGCCGACGGCGCCCTCCACGGCAGCGTTCCGCTGCGTGGCTCGTTGCCGGGCAACCCGAAGGTTGCAGGGCACCCCACAGACGCGCTCACAGGCGCGCGCCACGTCCCTTTGGGCGGGAGCGGCGCTGCTGCTGGAGCTGGCCTGGTCGGCTGGCATCCTCCCTCGGTGGGCCGACTCCACGTCGCTGCTGGGGCCTGCTGGGGCCTGCTGGGGCCTCAGGAGCAGCGGACGGGGCTTGGCCCTGGTCTGCTTGGCGACTTCCATGAAGTCACCAAGGGTGGCGTGGCCGGGGTGGTGACCACCATTGGCCCGTTGGGGGCCGTGGGCCCGTGTTCTGCCCCTGGCGCCTTGGGCGGCTTCGGCGGCCAGGGATTCCTGGTACTCCCGCCACTTCCTGTCCCGCCTCCTGTCCCCGGCGGAACGCTTCTCCTTCCCAGGAGACGCGCTGCTGCCCTGCAGCCTGCGCTCGTTCCCCAGCTCCGGGAACTCCTTCTCGATCATGTCCCACATGGAGACGTTGATCGAGGCCCCCGACGGGTACTCGTTGGGGGTCTCGTCCTCCTCGATCCCGTCGGGGCGCAACCCTTCGCCGGGCCTGTCCGGGCGGGTCCACGTCCTCCAGCGCTTGCGGCGGAAGCGGTACTCGTACCCTTCCGCCCGCAGCCACTCCTCCACTGCCCGCAGGCGGTCCTCCCCCATGTCCTCACGGAGCTCGAAGCTCCCGGGCATGCCGCCTTCGCACTGGGGATTGCTGTGGCGGTAATGCTGGTCCCACAGCAACCCGCGCAGTAGGCGCGCCGCATGGGGGTGGGGCTGCGGCCACGTCTTACCCGCTTCTTGCCAGTTTACCATGGCAGCGGGGGGCGTAGTTGATCTTGAGGTCCTTGATGTGCACTCGTTCCACTCAACGAACTGGTGGTGGTTGTTGAGGCGGGTGCTGCAGCACTGGTCTGGGAGTGCGGCTGGTGCTGGTCAGCCGGTGGTTGTGGAGGTGGTTGACGCGGCCTTGCTGGTCGGCCGATGGGACTCGCTGATGCAGGAGTCCTGGTCAGTCCACTTCCTTCACGGTCGCGGCGCGGTGAAGCCGGTTCGGACCCCCGTGGCCATCTTGGGGTCACTTGGGGTGTGTATCTATGTGCCGGCAAGCCGCCATTGGCTGACATCATACTCTCCCATCCACCTGACCTAAACTGATGTGATAGTGTGATAGGTTTGGCCATTCCGGCTATGAGCGGCCATATTCAGTACCGAGGTGCCGCCAGCGGAGATTTATATATCGGAATATCAGGAATCAACAGGGTTTTATTATCATGATGTTTCCGTAATTTTTCAGCCTTTCGTTCTGATGGTCAATGTATCGGCAACCGTCAGTTGGCTCGCGATTTTGCGTTAACCGATTGGTTAACTGTTATTTCCAGATATTTTGGCGGATACTCCGTTGAAGGGTCAGATTTCATCAGCAAAGGGTTCGTTGCTTCCGCAATTTTCTAAATAAGCACTCGAAATTTTAATCTGAATTTTTTGCGATGTCGAAATCGGATTTTCGACTTCGACATCGCCGCACTTGATTTGGACTTCTTCGAGTGGTCATACTCCTTTCCCTATGCCCGAATCAGGTTTCCCTTATACTTGCCACCCATTTGACTTGGAGATATAAGGGAAACAAAAGCGAATCGTGGGACCACTTTGAAGGACCATATCTACGCGCGAGTGTGAGGAAAGAGAATAAGGATGGTTGGGTTGCAAACGCCTTGGTCTCAACTTAATTTAGGAAGCATCAAACGCCTTTGGTGTGTACACATGCCCGATATAGCAAGGGATAATGGTCAAGAGGGTATAAAGTGATATATAACTCTTGGACCGTGCAACCGAACATTTTATTGTGACTTTCGAGTGTACCGCATGAGTGTCGATGTTGCATAGCAATTTTCCTTGGGTTCCTACGTATTTTTAACGTGAAGTTATGTCAATGGAGGGACATGGCATATCATGGTGGGAGCCATATTTTGAGGGTATGTGTTGTATGCATGGTATATGTTTGATATGCTCACGCCCATGTTATATATCTTCGTGTGGACGAAGAGATGGGGAGCCATACGTGGCAAGGGTTTTGCCCATGTCCCAATTGTGGAATTCAAAGCGCTAGACCAAGTCTACCGCGTATGTATTGCTCATGGTATGTTTGACAAAGAGATCCATGGGTGCACTCCCATTTTCATGGGGCATGTAGATATTAGTGGGAAAGGTATCTCCATGCGCCCGATTGGGGATCCAAGTGGGGGAATTGTTCGCAAATGGTCCTAATCATTTGTGTATTGAACCATGAGCGGATATCATGGGTGAGCATAGAGATATACTATCATGACAACTTTGTATTTGGACATATTTTCATGTTTTTGACCTCAATTTTTGCTCATTTTTGTGTTTTGTGTACTTACCTGGTCAGCAAACAGCAAGAAGCCTATGGGGAGTCGAACCATGGTATGTTGTTCATATGTTGGCATATGCTTTGGAGTTGAACACCACCATATGCCGGATCGCGTACTCCACCTGGCTTGGCGCACGAAGGATTATAAAAATTGGTCTCAAGATCATGGGCTGACTTGGGCATTGCGTGGAGCCCATATCCGAAGGGGTTTCGAGGGTAAAGTGGGGATGTACATGGGCATTGGCCTTTGGTCTATATCCTCCATGAATATTAGACTTCGATTCCACGCATGCTTTGAGCCTTCGGATAAGTGGTAACTTCCATTTTGAGGATATATGTGATATATGGCCAATATGGTGTGAATTGGCAGTTTTTTGGCATGTTATGAGTTCAAACTCATAGGTCATTTCTCTAAGCCCATTCGACTCCAAGTCCAATCAAGGTTATGTCAGGGTAGGGCATGGTCCTGAGTGCCACTCTAGGCCATGACACGCCACCTCCCCTATTGGGCTAGGATTTATAAGCTTGGGAGTGAACACATTTTTGGGGTTTGTATAGTGACTTGTGATACATGGCACTCAGCCATCTCATTTGACCTGGTTCAGGGCAATATGTTGGTGAGTCAAGGGAAGGTCTTGAGTCCAGGGAATGAGGGGTTTATGGCTGTGAATGTGTATGTTAACCTCTTTCCCCAACCTTGCTTTATTTGTGTTCATATGCCAATTTCAGGGCTTTCTTCCTTGGTGCAATTCTTGTACATGCCCGCCACCGTGGGAATACCGGTGTGCTGAACGGAAGCCCGCAGCCTGATTTGGATTGTGAATTGGGTTATTGCTATACTTGTGGGATCTGGTTGCTGTTCAGGGTTGAAGGAGGATTACCTTTTCTATATTTTTGGATTTGGACCCTGGAGTTTGAGGATTTTGAGAAATGCAATCGTTGATCCGGAGCAAGTCAGCAGGGGTGACAGGCGGAAGGGGCACAGCGGGGGCCGGTCCTGGTAGGGACCTTCTTTTTGGTAGCAGAGGCGTACCTGCTGCCCCTACCTACCGCCGACCCGGGGACTTGGGCCCTTATGAGCCCCGTCCAAGTACGCCCCGGGTGCGTATGGTGGACTCGGTGGAGACCACGCCGGAGATCAGAGCCATAGAAGAACCGAGACGTTCAAGAGCATGGCGAACTCCGGAAGTTGAAGCCCGAAGAGAAGTAAGACATTCGGGAAGAGAAGGACGTGACATGGAGGACCTGGTCTCCATGTGTGAGCGTCGCTGCCGAAAGGCATGCAACCTCCGTTCCGCCGCGGAGGACTCTGATGAGGCTTGCCATTCAGGCAGCAGTGGAGGACGGGCCCGGCGCTACCGGAAGCGCGGGTCACCCAAGTCCGCGGCAAGGGACGCCGGGGCTATGGACACGGACCCCAGCCCGGTCAGGCTGTGGGAATCCGAGGGGCACTCCGAGGGCTATCGGACAGCCTACGAGCCACCCTCGGAGTCCGGTATGTCCGCGCCGATCGCCAGGGCGCATACGGCCCCCGAGCCCGCCCTGAAGCACGACGCCGAGGGCTTGGAGAGGCCAGCCAGGGCCCGGACGGCACCTGTGCCCCGGCACACGGGACCAGAGACGGACGCCATAGGCGATACGCCCATGGGCGATGAGTCTGAGGTGCCGGGAACCGCGGGATGTGCTGAATCCGGCGGAAAGCACGCTGCGTGCCACTGCGAGCACGTGTCCTTCCTCATGGGCAAGTACCCGAAGATGGGGATGGACGCCATCGTGCATCGTCTTGACCGCCTGGACAACGCCAAGGATGGTCTAGAGGAGGACGTCGCGGGGATCCTGGACGACCAGTCGGCCGCGGAGAACCACATGGAGGAGCTGCGAGCGGATCAGGCCCGGTACCGGGAGAATCTGGAGCTGGCCCTGCAGAAGCAGCAGCAAGTATTGGACAGCCTCCTCCACTTAGTGGAGGACATGTCGGGACGCCTGAAAAGGCTAGAGGAGCGACAGCCCCTCGCCTCGGGTCCGGAGCTCCCGGCAAAGCCGGCCGCGGTAGAGCTGGTGGAGCGGTTTAAGACCCTCAGGAGCGCCATGGAGAAACCCATGGGCGGCCCTGCAGAGGCACCATACGCGCCTCCGCGTGTTGACCCGGGTGCGCTGCCGTTTGTTCCCATGTTCAGCGAATCCACAATGCTCGGGGAACACACGGCACCGGCTGGGTCCATGCGGGAGGGCACGTAACCACGGACCCGAGGAGCCTGACGGTACAGATGTCCCATGCCGCCCAGGATGTACCGATCACGACGAATATGGTAGTCTATGCGGAAGAGAAGATCGAGATCCAGAACCAGACCATGCAGGGGCGAACCATGGGAAGCGCCGACGGACATGGTCGAGGTCATCCAGGCGGATACCTGTGGGCGAAGGACCCCAATACGGGGATATGGACGGCCGATGGAGCAAATCCTTCCCGCATTCCAAACCCCATGGGTTCAGGCCCAACTGGACCGCACTCCATGGAGGAGAGGGATGTACGGGGAGTGTACTCAAACCCCCCGGCCACAGGTGGTATCCGTCTCGGTGGAGTGGTGGCTGGAGACGTCGGAGACGCCATCAGGATCGACGACCTCAGGGGGATCAAAATCCCCTATTACGACGGGAACCCGTCCAATCTGGATGACTTCATCCTGGACTGGGAGGACTTCGCCGAGGAGGTCGTCGGCGAGATGCGGGGAGCGCCGCGGGACAAGTGGGTGTGCCGGACATTCCCACACCGGCTGGCGCAGGACCTCAAGGAGGAGCTGCGGGATCAGATCCGGGAAGGATTGATCCGTACAGAGCAGGCCTGCCTCCAGTGGTTGGAGGATGAGGAGCGGGTGGACGCTCCGAATCAGAAGCTGGAGGACCTGTGGTCCATCCCACTGCCGCTGGACCGCGGTGAGTTGCGGGTCCGGGAGTGGAACCGGTATCTGCGGAAGTACCGCAGATGCCTCAAGCTGGTGGAAGACTGGAACGAGGCCAGTGAGATCCGCCACTTGCTGAAGGACGTCCTCCCCGGCAACTGGAAGAGGAGAGTGGAGGACGAGGAGAAGAAGCGCGCCAAGAAGCGGGTGGCGGTGCGGATCATGGCGGCGGAGGATACCCATGCGGGTATCATGGAGTTCTTCAGGAGGAACTTGGGCGAACCCAACCGGATGTTGGGCCTGAAGAGCGGCGTGTACGTGGAGATATTTGGGGACTCCATGGGGCAAAGGTTGCTGCGCCTCAACAACGTGGAGTGGAGGCGCGGGGAGCCGCTGAGGATGCAAGTCATCTTCGCCCGCATGAGCCTGGACGAGATCGTGAAGTACATCACGGTGGAGTTGAAGCTCAATGCGAAGAACGAGGCCCACGTGCAGGATCGGCATGGTCATGGACAACGAGGACACCGAGAAGACCGCCATCATCGGGAGATCCAGAAGGACACGGCCAACTCCGCGGAGGATGGAAGTGGAAGTGGCCAAGACCACTGGACCGGGTCCCGGGAGGATCATGAGGAGGCCCATTTCTTCGCGTTTGTGGCGCACAACGTGAGGAACCATGGGCAGGATCGGTCCAGATGGAGTCAGGTGGGACCCAAGAAGGGCAAAGAGCCAAGGAGGATCGGGAACCCACCGCTCTCGTTCCGAGAGTACAGGTCTCAGCACGACGGGTGCTGGGTCTGTTATGGCGAGGGAAACAACCATGCCCACGACCACCGTCAGTGCAAGGTGTACGAGGCGGACAAGAAGGCCTACTTCGCCGCCCACCCCGAGAAGAAGCCCAAGGAGCAGCGGATTTCCGATTGGAAAGCGAAGGGCGGAGAGGGGGGAAACGGCCAAGGCAAAGGCCAAGGAAAAGGCCGAGGAAGAGGCTATGGTGGTGGACCTGGCCAAGACCGACGAGTGAGGTCGATCGAGGAGGTTGCTGAGGACATGTTGAGGACGTTGGAGGAACTCAAAGCCAGCAACGTGGTGGACAAAGTCCTGGCGGATCCCAGCCGGAAGGGGCTGCGGGAAGTCAAGTCTAGAGGAGCCCCCACGGGAGTGGGACCTCGGAGGTCTCTCCTCCGAAAATCAGTGGAATCCATGAGGAATCAGAGGCACATCGGGTGCCGAAGAAGGCTCCGGAAGAGCCAAAACCACTGAGTTTGGCCACTCCCAACCCCTGGAGCGCCCTGCCAAGGGAAGTACATGTGGGTACGGGAGATGGCAAGAAGGAAGGAGCGACCACGGAGAGCCCCGTGGACGGGCAAGACCAACCCAAGATCTTCACCATCCGTGTCCATACCCTTGAAGTCCTGATGCACCCGGACGTGCTAGAGTTGCATGCCGTGAGAGTCGTCCATACACCTCATGGCGAGGAGCAGCAGTTGCACTTGAAAGTGCGAGTACGGTGCGGACGAGAGGAGAAGGTGGTGGATGTGTTAGTGGATACGGGTGCCCAGGTGAGCCTGGTCCGGAGAGTGTTGTTCAAGGAGGAACTCCTGCAGCCCAGCCGGAGACCGCTCCGCCTGAAGGTCGCCAACGGAGAGATTATGGGTGGCGGCACCCATGAGGCCACCATCAGCATGGAATTCTGGGAGCATGAGCGCTTGAACCGCCCTGATCAGGCGAAGAGAAGCACTCTATCCGGGAACTTCTATGTGGCCGACATTACTGATTGGGATATGATCATGGGGTACGACTTCATGGTGGCCAACGCCATTGGAGCCCTTCCCCATCGCGCAACGCTGGTCCGGGAGGACGATGAATGCCTCACATGGCTGTCCACGGATTATGCGTGCGGGTCATCCCAATGGAATGCTGAGGAAGAGGATCGCATCGTCCGAGCGGTGAAAGCTGTGGGCGCCAAGTCCAGAGGAGACCGTGGAGTTCAGCTCACGGAGTATGGAATGGCGCCGCAAGTGTACGCCAGGATGATTCAGACGCTGGGAGCTGAAGTGCCCGAGACGGACGTCTTCGCTTCCCGGGATGCCCCACTTCTGCGGAAGTGTAGGAGGCATTGGCATCGAGGAGACTCAGCCTGGCAAAGGCATTGGCGTTTGAAGGAGTGGGGGCCCATGTATTGGCATGGCTCCCTGGATAACACCAGACGTACGGTGGAGAAAATCGTCGCGGATAGGGCGAAGGGGATCCTGGTCATAACCGGCATAGGATCCACCCCATGTCCGCTGGAGGGTCTCAAGTCGACGCTGGACTCCATCACCCTGAACGAGATGTCATTCGGGCCAGAGGAGCAGTTGTTCATCGATGCCAAGGGTGTATCAATGCCCTCCTCGGGTCAAGCGTGGGGTACCAAGGCTTTCCTGGTAGATGGGGCGCAAGCCCAGCCCACGGGTGATGAAGCATTCATCCGTAGGGTGGAGGCGGTGCCCATGAAGGTCATGTTTGAGCCCAAGGAGAGGACGGATCAGCCTATTGATGGCATTGACGTCCTGTCCCACGCCGAGATCGACGACGTCGTCAACTACATGCGGATGGGGATGCACGACCGTGTGGCAGCCAAGAAGAGGCGGGCCATGGTCACATCTCCGCATTGGTGGGATGACAAGATGATGGTCACCGGCAAGTACGAGAAGGACGAGTTCGTGGCGAGGGTCATGGATCACATCGCGGACCAATACGATGGTCCGGTTGGGTCGGACCCACCAACATGGGATTTTCCAAGAATGGGTGCCGATAGCGACAGTCACCAGCCCGAGGCCGCAAATTTCCGAAGATTATCGGTGGGAAGAGCTCCCCACGACGATGAAGACGGCATACCGAACGAGGAGAAGTCGGAATCGGACCCAGAAGAGGCCTATACCGCAGTGCGGTCGGTTGTATCTATACCGAAGCAAGCGGCTGAAGAGGCCCAGGAGAACCCGAAGGTCGCCGAGCTGAAGGAGAGGCTGATCAAGGCCTATCCGCGGCTATCCAGTGGCGTCGCCAACAAGAACCCTCCAGATCGTGGGAGGTTTGGTACAGCGAAGATCAAGCTGAAGCCGAACCCGAAGATCTATCGTCATCAGGAGTACCAACTTCAGGGCGATCGGGCCGAGGCCATGAAGAAGCTGTTGGCCGAGTTCATTGAGCGGGGATGGATCGAACCCTCCGACAGTGAGTGGGCCAGCCCAGCATTCATCGTGCCCAAGAAGGAGAAGGGCGAGCGGAGGTTGGTGGTGGATTACAGAGGTTTGAACGAGCAGACCGAGCACGACTCGTACTCGCTTCCCCTGATCGACTCCATCCTCCAAAAGCAATAGAAAAAGCGGATTTTCACCGTGTTGGACCTGAAACACGGTTACCACCAGATGCCGCTACACCCGGACTCCAGGCCCTGCACAGCGATGTCGACGCCGCTGGGGCCCATGCAGTAGAAAGTGGTGCCTATGGGCGCCAAGAATGGCAACGCCGCTTTCCAGCGCATGATGGAGGACCTACTCGGTCCTGTCCGGGACTGTGCCGATCCCTTCGTGGATGACATCATCATCGGGTCCGGCACGGAGAACATGACTGAGAACGAGCTCATCGACGCTCATGAGAAGGATCTGCGCGGAGTGCTCAGCGAGTTGGACAAGCACAACATGGTGTGCAAGCCCACCAAAGCCTCACTCTTCGTGAAGGAAGTGGAGTTCGCGGGTCACGTGGTTGGTCACGGGCAACGCCGTCCCATGCCTGGGAAGCTGGCGTCCCTGCACCACTGGGAGAAGCCCCAGACCATCAGCGAACTCCGGTCCTTCATGGGGTTCTGCAATTACTATTCGGGCTATGTCCGGATGTATGCAGAACTCTCGGGGCCGCTGCACAAGATGCTGCAGGTGGGTAAGTTCGATGGCCGGAAGGGGAGCAAGAAGAAGCTTGCCTGCACCCCTGAGGCTGAGGATGCGTTCAACCGCCTGAAGGAGCGACTCCTGGGGCAGTTGGGGCTATTCCTGGTGGACCCGGACAAGGGATTCGTGCTACGGACGGATGCCTCGGACTATGCTGTGGGGGCAGTCCTCGAGCAGATCCGAGACGACGGGTCACATGTTCCCGTGGCGTTCTGGAGCCGGATCCTGGCCGAGGGCCAACGCCGCACCTGGACCGCGAGGGAGAAGGAGACGTACGCCATTGTATGTGCGCTCAGGAAGTGGTCTGGCCACATCGGATTGCAACCGGTGGTGGTTTGCACGGACCATCACTCCTTGCAGAGCTGGCACAAGGAGCACGTCGACACCCCCTCGGGACCGGCGGCAAGGAGGGCCCGATGGCATGAGACGTTCGCCAAGTTCGACCTCAGCCTCGTATACGTCCCGGGGAAGTACAACACTGTGGCAGATTGCCTCAGTCGATGGGCCTACCCCGCGGGCAAGGCTTGGATGGACATATCCAGCCATGGGGACGCCGAGGAAACCGAGGAGGCCAAGCGCATCATCGAGATGGAGAAGGTCATGGAGCAAGAGGGGGTCAAGTGTTTTGTAGTGATGGCAAACCGTACAGACCTGGCCAAGTTCCGGGGCGCCCGCGTCCAGCTATTCGAGAGGAAACCCTCGAGCAATGGATGGTGGCCCCTGTAGAGCTAGTCAGGTCGGTGCTCACAGAGGACTGGTCGGATGACTACGCGGCATCCGAGCACTGGAGCAAGTACTGGAATGCCGTGAGCGCCCCGTCGGACGACGAATGGCCCGAGGGCTTGACCGAGGATGGCGACAAGTTGTTCCTCAAGGACAAGCTGCTGGTGCCCGAAAACCGAGTGGAGGAGCTCATCGACCATTGTCACAACGCCCAGCTCATGCACCCTGGCCGAGACAAGATGCAGCAGGACCTGGAGTGGCGTTTCAAGTTCCCTCCGGGGTACTACGCCATCCTGGATAGGTACTGCAGCGACTGTGCCGTGTGTCGGGCCACGAAGAGCCCCAACCACTCCACAGCGGGCAACCCGGTGTATACGGCTATACCGGAGGCCCCTATGCGGTCCGTGGCCATGGATGTATTCGCCATGCCTGAGGTCACCGTTGAAGGAGAGACCTACGACTGTGTCATCCTGGCGGTGGATAGGCACAGTGGGTATATCGTGGCGGTCCCTGGCAAGAAGTCCAAGAAGAAGGACAAGAAGGACAAGCATGGAGTGGGGCTGCAGGCCAAGACCGTCGCTAATGCCATGATCAGGCATTGGCTGACGATTTTCGATGTCCCAGCTGTCATCTGCAGCGATCGGGGCAGTCAATTCGTGGGGACGTGGTTCAAGACGATGTGCAAGCACATGGGGATTCGGCATGCCAAGACCGTGGCATACCACAGCCGGTCGAATGGCCGGGCTGAGGTGGCCGGGCGGCAGATGTTCGAGAAGTTCCGCCAGCTGCACATCGACGAACCGGGCCGGAATCGGTACAATTCGCTGTGGAGGGTACTCCAAGCGTATCACGACCTTCCGGGGCCCACTGGACTGTCGCCCCATCGCATCCTGTTCCTACGGGATCGAGTGTCACGCACTCTCCCGTGGATGAACCATGGCAAAGTGGCCCGGGATGCGAATGCCATGACGGCTGAGGCGGACGACACGGCGGCCAAGGTGTGCAAGGCACTTCAGGACGAGCATGACAAGAGGGCCAAGTACTTCAAGCAAGGGAAGGTCCAGAAGTATGCTCTCCAAGACACCGTGTGGGTGGAGCGGCACCACAACGATGTCCTGTCCAGGCATCGGCAGGCGTCCTGGTATGTGCCGGGGGTAATCGTGCGGAAGGTCGGGCAGGATGTGTATGCGGTTCGTGTGGGGGATAACAAGATCCTGGACCGCGACCATACCCAGCTTTGTCCCCAAGCACCAGACCCCAGCGGACGTCCCGTCACCTTCGAGTTCACGGCCGGCGATGTGGACTCGGACGACGAGGGTGAGGACGACGACTTCACCGCCGAGAGAATCCTGGCGGACAAGCCGGACCCGGGGACGCCTGGGGGTAGGCTTTATAAAGTCCGTTGGAAGCAATTCGCCGCATCCAGGGACTCGTGGGAGCCTCCGAGCAGTTTTGTGCCGAGGTACACCACGGTCTGGATGGACTACCTAAAGAAAAAGAACATTTCTTTGGATGTCAAGGACGTGTTGGTCCACTTGGTAGCTGCTGTAGCACCATAATGGATCCCCCTTGGCATTTTGTTTGTTTCTGTGAATGGGGAGACAAGTGAGGGCGTTCATCCGGGGATTTTTCGGCCTTGATCGGCCATATACCCCCTTCACTCAATCTCCACATATATATTTCACTGTGGTATACTTATTTAGGTCGACCGACGACGTTTTTCTATCTTTGATCCCCTTGGTCCATGTTGTAGATCAAGTGGAGACCGGATATGGCGTAGGGCGCTGAGTATCAGTGTCCTCACCCCTCCCTTGGGGCATGGGGGACGCCTACGACGTGTGTGGGGCCTCCATGTGTCCTTGGGACATGGAGGGGGGGGTTGGAGCCCATTGGGGTCCTCCCGTCCTCTCTTCAATGACTTCCGAGCGGTAACAACGCTTCGAGAAGGGGGGTGAAGCCGGTTCGGACCCCCGTGGCCATCCTGGGGTCACTTGGGTCGTGTATCTATGTGCCGGCAAGCCGCCATTGGCTGATATCATACTCTCCCATCCACCTGACCTAACCCGATGTGATAGTGTGATAGGTTTGGCCATTCCGGCTATGAGCGGCCATATTCAGTACCGAGGCGCCGCCAGCGGAGATTTATATATCGGAATATCAGGAATCAACAGGGTTTTCTTATCATGATGTTTCCGTAATTTTTCAGCCTTTCGTTCTGATGGTCAATGTATCGGCGACCGTCAGTTGGCTCGCGATTTTGCGTTAACCGATTGGTTAACTGTTATTTCCAGATATTTTGGCGGATACTCCGTTGAAGGGTCAGATTTCATCAGCAAAGGGTTCGTTGCTTCCGCAATTTTCTAAATAAGCACTCGAAATTTTATTCTGAATTTTTCGCGATGTCGAAATCGTATTTTCGACTTCGACATCGCCGCACTTGATTTGGACTTCTTCGAGTGGTCACATTCCTTTCTCTATGCCCGAATCAGGTTTCCCTTATACTTGCCACCCATTTGACTTGGAGATATAAGGGAAACAAAAGCGAATCGTGGGACCACTTTGAAGGACCATATCTACGCGCGAGTGTGAGGAAAGAGAATAAGGATGGTTGGGTTGCAAACGCCTTGGTCTCAACTTAATTTAGGAAGCATCAAACGCCTTTGGTGTGTACACATGCCCGATATAGCAAGGGATAATGGTCAAGAGGGTATAAAGTGATATATAACTCTTGGACCGTGCAACTGAACATTTTATTGTGACTTTCGAGTGTACCGCATGAGTGTTGGGGTTGCATAGCTAATTTCCTTGGGTTCCTACGTATTTTTAACGTGAAGTTATGTCAATGGAGGGACATGGCATATCATGGTGGGAGCCATATTTTGAGGGTATGTGTTGTATGCATGGTATATGTTTGATATGCTCACGCCCATGTTATATATCTTCGTGTGGCCGAAGAGATGGGGAGCCATACGTGACAAGAGCTTTGCCCATGTCCCAATTGTGGAATTCAAAGCGCTAGACCAAGGCTACCGCGTATGTATTGCTCATGGTATGTTTGACAAAGAGATCCATGGGTGCACTCCCATTTTCATGGGGCATGTAGATATTAGTGGCGAAGGTATCTCCATGCGCCCGATGGGGGATCCAAGTGGGGGAATTGTTCGCAAATGGTCCCAATCATTTGTGTATTGAACCATGAGCGGATATCATGGGTGAGCATAGAGATATACTATCATGACAACTTTGTATTTGGACATATTTTCATGTTTTTGACCTCAATTTTTGCTCATTTTTGTGCTTTGTGTACTCACCTGGTCAGCAAACAGCAAGAAGCCTATGGGGAGTCGAACCATGGTATGTTGTTCATATGTTGGCAGATGCTTTGGAGTTGAACACCACCATATGCCGGATCGCGTACTCCATTTGGCTTGGCGCACGAAGGATTATAAAAATTGGTCTCAAGATCATGGGCTGACTTGGGCATTGCGTGGCGCCCATATCCGAAGGGGTTTCGAGGGTAAAGTGGGGATGTTCATGGGCATTGGCCTTTGGTCTATATCCTCCATGAATATTAGACTTCGATTCCACGCATGCTTTGAGCCTTCGGATAAGTGGTAACTTCCATTTTGAGCATATATGTGATATATGGCCAATATGGTGTGAATTGGCAGTTTTTTGGCATGTTATGAGTTCAAACTCATAGGTCATTTCTCTAAGCCCATTCGACTCCAAGTCCAATCAAGGTTATGTCAGGGTAGGGCATGGTCCTGAGTGCCACTCTAGGCCATGACACGCCACCCCCCCTATTGGGCTAGGATTTATAGGCTTGGGAGTGAACACATTTTTGGGGTTTGTGTAGTGACTTGTGATACATGGCACTCAGCCATCTCATTTGACCTGGTTCAGGGCAATATGTTGGTGAGTCAAGGGAGGGTCTTGAGTCCAGGGAATGAGGGGTTTATGGCTGTGAATGTGTATGTTAACCTCTTTCCCCAACCTTGCTTTATTTGTGTTCATATGCCAATTTCAGGGCTTTCTTCCTTGGTGCAATTCTTGTACATGCCCGCCACCGTGGGAATACCGGTGTGCTGAACGGAAGCCCGCAGCCGGATTTGGATTGTGAATTGGGTTATTGCTATACTTGTGGGATCTGGTTGCTGTTCAGGGTTGAAGGAGGATTACCTTTTCTATATTTTTGGATTTGGACCCTGGATTTTGAGGATTTTGAGAAATGCAATCGTTGATCTGGAGCAAGTCAGCAGGGGTGACAGGCGGAAGGGGCACAGCGGGGGCCGGTCCTGGTAGGGACCTTCTTTAGCGGTCAGGGCGATGCTCTGGACGGCGCTGCTGGCTCCGTGACGAACTCGGCGCTGTCGCTGGGTGGCGCTGCGAGCCGCTGCGCTGCGCTGCGAGCTGCGAGCTGCGCCGCGCTGCTCGGGGTTGGTGGCCCCGAGTGGCACGCGAGGGCTGGGTAACCCCGCGGCGGTGAAACGCTTTTGACGCGTTCCCGGGGGGGGCCGGCCACGGGACACTGCGGTGGACACGCGCAAGTGAGCAGGCAGGCAAAGCACTACGCTCACAGGGGCATCAATGCGCTCATGTCATGTGACAAAGCGTTTCAGAATCCTTGCAACTCTGAAATGAGGGAACGAAAGTATGTACAGCAACACATCAGGATATGTACACATGGGGTTAAGACTGGACTGGGGTAAGGGCATCACAGGACAATAGACACTCTATCCCAACTTGTATCCCAATCCCAGGTCCGACCCTCTCAGTGGCTGGTGGGGGCGGGGGCTCAAACACAACCCATGCCCTGCTCAGTCCGGACCCTGAAACCCTGCCAATGGGGGAAGTGTCGCGCCCAGCCACAGGCGAGTTCCTGGGAACCAAGTCGCTCCAGGGCCAACTGACAGTAGCTCCCTATGCTCCCTTAACGGCAGGGCCTAACTCCCCCCTGAGCAAGAGATATGGCCCCGCCAATTTTCCCTAGGAGTTGGTAGCTGAAAATGGGCTGTTTCAGGCCAAACTGAAATTAACTCAAAAATCCCCAAAATTGACCCCTCGTCCGGACCCGTCAGAGGTAGGGACGAGGCAACTGACCCTATGCCCTTTGAGTAAGAACTGACTGGAACCCTCACCCAACCTGGTTCCCTCTGAGGTCCCGGCATCAGGGCAACACGGATGAGTCAAGTGGGGTCATGATGCCAAAATCACCAAAATTGGCGTCATTCCCACGCGTGACTCGCCCGGCCACGGTAAGGCCAATGACTCACAGGGTAGAAGGCAGGACCTAGGACTTATATCTGAGTGTACACCTTGGAGTTAGGTCCGGGCTTCATGTGGGCTTAGAGTAATGGGGCCGCCAATTGACCACACGGAAGGGGGAAATTGGGGTCCCTAAATGGGGTCATTTAGGCTGCTCGAAATGAGCCAAAATTCGGGGTGTTCCCAATAGTATATCTCCACGCCGGCTTGGAGATCTGATCCGCCATTCCATACGCGATCCACCAGGAGTCCAACGTAGACTCCCATGCCCCTGGCTCCTAAAGATCTCTATGCTACTTGGCGTGGTGATGATCCCAATTGGGTCCACAAATGCAAAAATGGCAAAATTGTCCACACTCACCTTGGGCTAGCACCTTAACAAAGGATGCTCCGCTTCGCCCACGTGGTGTGTTAACCATGGCAACCAATATACATAACACCCATGTCATATATGGTCCATTGGTCCATGCGTCGGGCGTGCACGGGTGTGCTGAACATAGTGCACGGCGGGCAGCAAATATGTAATATTGCTCAAAATGGCCAAAAATGCGCACACTCATGGTTGGGGCAAACGGAGCACATGCCCGACTTGGACCAGAGTGTGCCATAGGATTGGTATCAAGTCATGTGTGTCCAACATATCTTTTGGGCGTCGCCCAACTCCTCCGGTTTTGGGAATGGCAGGGTCGCCAAGTGAGCCCATGATTTGGGATAGTCCCAAATCGCCAACATGGCGGCCACGGTGTGCCAAGCCTAAGAGGAGTTATACGCCGGGTCCAAGATATGTTGGGCACCGAAGTATGTACCCTTTTGTCATACTTGGGTCATGATGTCAATTGAGCGCAACGTTGAAATACACGGTCGCCACTTGACATCATGACGGGCCAAAAACGGCAAAATTGGCACAAAGACACACAAAAGTGCATTGAAAGGTGCACAATTATATTATAATATCTTCGGCTTGGATCGTGCAATCAATTAATCCTTCTAAACACAATGACTTGACACCAATGACCTTCGATTCCACATATGTGCTCCACTTGGGGCGCTTTGAAAGGTCACGAGCGCTACTTCCCAAGTGGGCACATGAAATTTTGGAAAATTGCAAAACACACAACTTGCTCCCAACGCATCGCTTCGGGATCGCCACACAAGCTTCCCTTCACGAAGGTTAGGCTTGCAATTGATCGTAGGGAGTATAAGGAAGGGGCTCGCACAATATGAGGTCCATTGGCGGGTTTGGCTTGGAGCGATGGACCCGCCAAATGGGCACGCAACACAACACATGGCACATACCACATATTGCCCAAAAAGGTAGCTCCCCCCACGATATGTCATGCCCCTCCAAGGGCATAACTTTGTGTCAATCGCTCATAGGAACTCAAGGAGAGTTCCTATGCAACACCAACACTCGCGCGCTACACTCGAACGTTATCTTAACGCACGCAATATCATGGCCATAGAGTTACAACGCAAACTCTACCCTCTTGACCATGATCATTTACACTAGCGCGCACGTGTGGAGACGCAAGGCATATAAAGCTTCCTAAATTACGTCGGGAGTATTGTGAATACATCCCACGTTCCCTTATTGTCATTCCTCGCAAACAACACGAGATATGACCCTCACAGGTGGCCTCACGAATCAACTTTGTTTTGCCCATATCTCTAAGTCAAATGGAGGGCAAGAGAAAAGGAAACTTGATTCGTGCATAGGGAAGCACGTAGGTCCACTCGAAAGAGGTCAAATCAAGTGCGGGGATGTCGAAGTCGAAAATCCGATTTCGACATCCTGAAAAATTCAGATTAAGGTTGCGAGTGTAGAATGTGAAAATTGCGGATGCATCAACGCAATTCCTGAAGACTTTAGAGCCTTCGTCACGGATAGCGTTAAAATTTCCATTATAAACAGTTCAACTGGCGGTTACAGTAAAGTCGCGATCCAACCGCCAGCAGTCAAAACAGTGAGTATCAGAACGGAAGCGTAAAAATTGACGGAAACAATATGAAAATAAAACCCTGTTGATTCCTGTTATTCTGATACACAAATCTCCGCTGGCGGTGCATCGGTTGCCGATGCGGGGCTTTACGGCACGGAACACGCTCCCGCCGGGCTCGCACCGGGCGTCAACGGGCGCCTTCCGTACATGGGGTTAGTGGACCGGCGACCGGTCTTTCCTTCCGTACTTGGGGTTAGTGGACCGGAGACCGGTTGTATGCCGTAACCTAGCCATGGGGTTCTGGGTACCGCTTCACTAGGTGTTCTTGGAGGAGGTCCCCCCGGATGTCCTCCCACCGTTGCTGCCAGGTGTGTGTGTGGTCGTTGGGGGCGGGGTAGGTGATGACGATGTCTTGCCATGGGGTGGGGCCTGGATGTACCGTCATAGGTGCCGACGATGCTTGCGGGGGTATGTGAACGGCGTGGGCGGGGGCTGCTGTTACGGGGTCTCCCTCCGTGGGTGTGATTGTGGCATCGCCTTGGACGGTGAGGAGGAGGTGGTGGCGGTCCGTCGGTAGTGCCCAGGTGGTGGTGGGCTCGGTGATCGAGTGGAGGCGGATGGCCTGGAGCCCCGGTGTGATTTCGTCCCATCGGAGTGTGCCGTTGTGGACCGCCCATTCCTGTGGCAGGTCTCGAAACCCGTTTCGGTCCGGGGTGGTGCGGTGTTGTGGTGGGAGCTCCATTGTGGTGATGGGGTGGGTGAGGGGCTCTGTGCGGGGCTTTTCTTGTGTGGTTGGTGGTGATGGTGCCTGGGGCATCTCTTCGTCCATTTGTTGTGGGGCTTTCGCCTCCTGGAGTTCTGCGCTGATGGTGGCGAAGACATCTGGGAGGGTGGGGGAGGCGGGGGGGTGGGGTGCCGGATCGTTCCAGGTGATGTGGTATTCCTCCGGGTTCTCGGGGCTTTGCTGTACGGTGATGGCGGCGGTGGCGTCGTCTTCAGGTGTCCATCGGTGTGGATTGTGGTCGAGGGGGTGGAGGGTGATGGTGTGGCGGTGTTTCCAGCTGTGGAACGCTAGGAGGGCGTGGAGGCCGTGTCTAGTGTCCCCGGGCGGGCGGGGGTAGGTTTCGGCTGCTGCTTCCAGGAAGGCGTCCGTGGTGCCTTTCCAGGTGTCTTCCCAGAGAAGGTCTTCCTCTGTGCCCTACTCGTTGTCGTTCCTTTTTTCCTGCTTCCACCCCTAGAGGGTCGCGTGGTCCTCAGGGAGGTCTCGTTGGATGGACTGGTAGTACTGCTCGGCGTCCATGGGGGCTAGGGTGCTGGCCAGTGTGGCGTAGATGTCCTTTTTGGGGGGGGGGGGGGCGGTGGCGGCGTGGCAGCGCGGTCGGGGTCGGGCTCCTCTCGCTGGTGTTCCGCGTTCTGGTCTGCAGTGGACGCGGGGGATATGGAGCGTGGAGGCATGGGGTGGTCGGGCTCCTGCGGTTCTGTGGGTTGCTGGTGGGCTTGTGGGCGCGGGGCCGTGGCTGCCAGTAGGTGTTGGATGGCCGGGAGGACGTCGTAGTCGTCGTCCCAGCAGTGGGCTGCAGCGCACGTCCTGTCGGGGGAAGCGGGGGGGCGTGTTGCGGAGCGGTGTACGATAGGGTGGGCGACGCGTGCGGGTGGTGGCGTGCCTGCTCTGCCGTTCCGTTCCCCGCGAGCCCTGACCCTTGGGCGGTGGTGGTGATGTTGGTGGTGAGGGTGGTGTGGGTGCCGGAGTGGATGATTGTGCCGCTGGCGGTGTTGTTGGAGAGGGTGGTATGGGCGTTAGCGTAGATGAGGTTGGTGTTGGGCTATGGTTGATGGTGGTTAGTTGGTGGGTCAGCTGTTGTCGCTGTTGTCGTCGCCGGTGGTGTTGGTGCCTCTGATGTCGTGGACACTGATGGCGAGGGTGATGGTTGGTGAGCATGGCGAGGGTGACGTATGGGGCGTATGTGGTGTTGCCGGTGGTGTCGATGGTGAGGGTGTTGTTTCTGGCCGTTGGGGCGTAACGTTTGTGCGCCGGACGTGGCAATGGTGGCAAGGGTGCTGGGGATGACGGGTGGTGTGGCCCACGTCGCCTCCGGTGGTGGAGGTGTGATAGGTGCTCCGGTGGCGTTGGCGATGGTGGGGTGCCGCGGGTGGTGTATTGGTTGTTGGTGGTGGAGCTGTTCTTGGTTTGTGGGTAGTCCCCGTCCGGCGGTGGTGGTGTTGGTGGTGTTGGTGTTCGTTGAGGCCGTTGGCGACGCCAGGGGTTCCTGGCCTCGCGCGGGGTGGTGGTGGCGCTGGTGAGTGTAGGCGGTGCCATGGGCGGAGGTGCGATTGACGGTCCGGCCGAGTGTTCTGGCAGTGATGCTGATGGTGTGGGTGCGGTGGCGGCAGTGTTGTGGTCGTTAGTTCATCGAGGTATGTGTCTTTCCGGGTGTCGGTGACACTGATGGTGGGTCGGCGTAGGCGCTGCTGGTGGGTGTGGGTCCGGGTGTGTGAGTTTTTTGGGTTGTTTTGGGCGCTATGGGCTGGCTTTCCTGCTAATGTTGATCATCGTCTTCTGGCGAAGGGTGGTGTCGCTGGTGGGGTGTCCGCTGGTGCTGCTGCAGGTTTTCGGTGTAGGTGTGGTTTATGGTGCGGCGTTGGTGGGTGGCGCCGACGGTGGGTGGCGTGACTGGTGGGTGGCAGCGGTAGTGGGGGTGTTGGTTGTTGGTGAGGCTGCCGTCCTCGGTGTTTCGGTTGGTGCTGGTGATGGTGTCGCTGGTTGTGCAGATGGTGGGGGGTGGGAAGGGGGACCCGTACCCTGGTGGTTTGTGAGGGTGTCGTGGCTTTCGGTCGACGGTGCTGCTTTCGGTGGTGTTCTTGAGAGTTGGCCGGGAGTGTTGTCGGCGATGCTCTGGTTTTTAGTGCCTGCGTTTCGTGGTCGTAGGTGGTTCACCGGGCTTTGTCGCTGGTGAGGGTGGTGCAAGTGGTGTCGGTGACTGTTCGGCTGGTGCTGTTTGTGCGGGCTGTGTGGTTGTTGCGTCAGGGGTCGGTGGCGTTGGTGACGGTGGTTTGTTGGGGGTTGGTGCCGGTGGTGGCGGTCTGATGGTGAGGGTGCCGGGGACGCTGGGTGGCTCCGCGCTGTTGGGTTGTCTCCTCGCCATTCCTGGCGGAGGGTGCTGCTGGTGTCGCTGGTGGTGAGGGTGGTGGATGTGGTGGTGTTGCTGTGGTGTTTTGTGCTGCTTTGGTGGTGGGGACCCCTGGTTGATGTTGACGATGCTCCGGGTGATGTCGATGCGGTGGGTGTGATGGTGTGTGGTGTTGCTGTTTCTACCCTTGGCTGGGGGCCTGGTGGGTGGCGCTGGTGGCGTTTGTTCGCCAGCCGTGCAGGCGTCCTTGGTGTTGCCGTCGGTGGGGGCGCCCTAGGTGTTACTCTGTGCCGGGGTCGTGGTGGTGGTGGTAGGGGTGTTGTAGGTGACAGTACCTCGGCTCGTTGTTGGTGGGGTTGGTGGTGGTGTGGATATTGCCGTGGGTGTTGGCGGCGTTGGTGTTGCCTACGGTGAGGGTGTCACGGTGGTGGTTGGCGTGTCTCGTGGTGGTCTGATGGCGTGGGTGTTGTTGGTGTTGGTGCTGGGCGCAGCCTGCGTTTGGGTGGTCGGCGCTTCCGGGCGTGCCACTCGTGGCTGGTGTTTGGCTGGCTTGTGGTCCTGGTGGTGCCGGTTGTCTCTGGTGTTGGGATATTTCCTTCGGCTGTCCTTGGGTTGTAGTGGCAGGTGTTGCTTCGGTTGTGGTCGAGGGTGTCGATGCTGCGGGTCGGTGGCGGTGTTGCCGTGCTGCCGCTGTCGGTGGTGCTGGTGTTGGTGTTGGTGAGGGCGCCGCCGGGGGAGCTTTGAGTGTTGGCGTTGTAGGGTGTTGTAGGTGATGCCCTGGTGGTGTTCTGACGGTGGAGGCGGGACCTCGCCACTCCTGGCGGAGGTTCCCATGGGCGTCGCTGGCCGGTGTGTTGGCCCTGGCCCCCTTGGTGTCGTTGTTGCCGATGGTGTCGTACCGGGTGGTGTCGCTGTGGTGGCTGTCGTTGACGCTCCGGGTTGCTGTTGGTGAGGTCGCACTGTCGGTGGTGCAGTCGGTGATGCCGGTGGTGAGGTCGTTGCGGGTGTTGCTATGGTTTACTGCGTCTCTGATGTTGTTGATGCTGCTGGTGGTTGGTGTGGGTCTGTGTGTGGGTTGTCAGTGGCCTGTGTTCGGGGGTGGGCGGTGGCTGGTTTCTGTGGCTCTGTCTGGGAGGGTGTGCAGTAGGTGGCGTGGGCTGCTGATGATGCTGTTGGTGAGGGTGGTGCCGCTGGTGGTGTGGGTGCCGCTGGTGACTGCGTGGTGGATGGCGCCCTGTGGTTGGTTTGGTGGCGGGGGTGTTGTTGTTGATGGTTCTGGGCGTGTGTCTTCGCCTCCTCTGGCCGGGGGTTGATGGTTTGTTGGTTCACCGGTTTTGGTGGCTTTGGTTTCCTCTGGTGGCAGAGGTTGCCGGTGGCGACGCTGATGGTGGGTTGATGCTGGCGATGGTGTGTTTGATGCTGTTGGCTTGGGTGATGTAGGCGTTGTATCGGGTGTTGGGCGGTGCGTAGGTATCATAGGCGATGGTGAGGACGGCGGTGCCGCCAGTGATGGTGATGGTGAGGGTGTTGTGTTGGCTTGATTGTTGGTGGTGTTGGCGTTTCCGATGGTGTGGATGCTGTTGGTGGCGGTTCTGGGTGCGGGTCGGTGGGTTGCGCGGGTGTAACGCATTGGGTGTAACATGGTCGTTGGGTGGTTTCTTGTGTTGGTTCGTTGTTGGCGAGGGTGTCTCAGGCGTCGTGCTGGGTGCCGGGGTTGCTGGTGTTGCCGACGGCGTCCCCGTTGGTTCCGGGTGTTTCCGCTGGTGAGTTGTTTGTGGCGGTGCAGGTGTGGGTGTAGCAGTTCCTGGTCCTGGGTTTGGGCGTGGTTGGTTGGGTGTTGCTGGGTGTGGGCGCTCACCACTCCTGGCTGAGGGCTCGGTGGCGTTCGTTCGCCAGCCGTGCTGGCGTCCTTGTTGACACCGATGGTGGGGGTGCCCTAGGTGTTACTTGGTGCCGGCGTCGTGGTGGTGGTGGTAGGGGTGTTGTAGGTGACGGCACCTTGGCCAGTCGTTGGTTGGGTTGTTGGTGGTGTGGATAGTGCCGTGGGTGTTGGCGGCATTGGTGTTGCCGATGGTGAGGGTGCCATAGGTGATACTTGCTGGTTGGCGTGTCTCGTGGTGGTCTGTTGGCGTGGGTGTTGTTGGTGTTGGTGCTGGGCGCGTCCTGCGTCTGGGTGGTCGGGGGTTCTGGGCGTGCCACTCGTTGCTGGTGGTTGGTCGGTTTGTGGTCCTGGTGGGGTGGTGCCGGCTGTTTCCGGTGTTGGGGAGGTTGGTGCTGTGGGTGGTTGGCGGTGGCGCTGTGTTGCCGCTGTCGGTGGTGCTGGTGAGGGTGTTGGCGAGGGCGCCGCCGGCGGAGCTGTGGGTGATGTCGAAGGCGAGGGCGCTGTAGGTGATACCCTGGTGGATGGTGGTGTTGTGACGGTGGGGGTGGGACCTCGCCACTCCTGGCGGAGGTTCCCATGGGCGTTGCTGGCCCGCGTGTTGGCCCCCTTGGTGTCCTTGATGTTGATGATGTTGTACCGGGTGGTGTCGCCGTGGCGGCGGCCGTTGACGCTCTGGGTTGCTGTTGCTGAGGTCGCACTGTCGGTGGCGGTGTCGGTGATGCCGGTGGTGAGGTCGTTGTGGGCGTTGCTATGGTTTACGGCGTCTCTGATGTTGCTGATGCTGCTGGTGGTTGGTGTGGGTCTGTGTGTGGGTGGTCAGCGGCCTGTGTTCGGGGGTGGGCGGTGGCTGGTTTCTGTGGCTCTGTCTGGGAGGGTGTGCAGTAGGTGGTGTGGGCTGCTCGTAATGCTGTTGGTGAAGGTGGTGCGGGCGATGCCCCGGGTGGTGTCGTGGGTGAGGGTGGTGTTGGTGGCGCCGGTGGTGTGGGTGCCGCTGGTGACTGCGTGGTGGATGGCGCCCTGTGGTTGCTTTTGTGGCGAGGGTGTTGTTGTTGATGGTTCTGGGCGTGTGCCCTCGCCTCCCCTGGCCGGGGCTTGATGGTTTGTTGGCTCACCGGCTGTGGTGGCTTTGGTTTCCTCTGGTGGCGGAGGTTGCCGGTGGCGACGCTGATGGTGAGGTGATGCCGGCGATGGTGTGTTTGATGCCGTTGGCTTGGGTGATGTAGGTGCTGTAACCGGTGTTGGTGTGCGAAGGTTTCGTAGGCGATGCCCGGCGATGATGGTGTTGGTGAGGGTGTTGTGCAGGCTTGATTGTTGGTGGTGTTGGTGTTTCGGATGGTGTGGATGCTGGTGGCGGTGGTTCTGGGTGCGGGTCGGTGGGGGGCGCGGGTGCGGTTGTTGGTCAGTGTTGGCTGGCCTTTTGTGTTGGTTTGTTGTTGGTGAGGGTGTCCTAGGTGTTGTGCTGGGTGCTGGAGTCGCTGGTGTTGCCGACGGTGTCTCCGTTGGTTCCAGGTGTTTCCGCTGGTGAGGGTGTTGTGGCGTCCGGTTTGGGTGTTGGTGGCGGTGCTGGTGTGGGTGTCGTAGTGCCTGGTCCTCGGTTTGAGCGTGGTTGGTTGGGTGTTGCTGGGTGTGGCTGCTCGCCACTCCTGGCTGAGGGCTTGGTGGGTCCACCTTTGTGTTCTAGCGGTGTTTCTGGCGGCCCTGCAGCTCCCCTGTCGGGGGGTTGCTGGGTTCTTGTTCTTTGGGTTTGCGTGTGTTGCGTTTCTGGTGCGGGCGGTGCTTGCGCTTTGGTGTGTGGTGTGCGTTTGTGGGCTGGGTCTAACCTGAGACACATTCGTGACCGCGAACTGAGCCGACGGAACCGCCTACGGCGACCTGCCAGCTTCAAGGTTGGTGACCTTGTTTTGGTTCACCATTCACGTCTACCCTCCTGGCCACGTAACTGCCTACAGGACCCTTATTTTGGACCCTATCGTATCATCAGGATAGATGGATCCAGGATCCATGTCAGGTGCAGTCCACGTCTAGGTGGTGAACTGCTGTGTGCACCTAAACAGTTGAGGCACTATCACTCCCCTGACAATTTGTCCTGGGATGAGTGGGGCCTCAGCGACAGTGAGGTTGAGCGTATAGACCTAGAGAGTGCTGCCAGTCCAGAGGAGGCAGACGAACTCAAAGAGATGACTGCCGAAGAGATGGCAGTCGATGGTTGCTACGTGGTTGCAGGTATTGCTCGCCACGAGTACAAACAGGGCTGGAAATTCCTAACCCTGTGGGATGGCCATGGGTTATCTGAGGCGCCCTGGGAACCTATGTCAGCCTTCATACAACCAGATGGGAGTATCAACCCTATTTTCCGCTCCTACCTCGTTGAGAACAACGAGGGGCAGCTACTAACCCGTGCTGAGACTATGTCCCAGCGTAAAAAGCAAAACTAATTTCCCCGTGTCAATCTACTGACTGTGTTCTAACCTTACAGGTGCAGCGAGCACTCTTGTGCAGACGTGCCTGTGTATGGGTGTAAGAGCAGTTGTCACAGTTGCCCCGCATTGCATCGAAGGACAGGACCGTTAGCCCCCCGTGACAACCACTCCCTGGCCGAAGGCCATTGGTTTTTCACGGACTACTCGTTACTGCGCACTGCGCTGACCCTGTCTCTGCCCTGCAGTCCCATGCCTATGGTTACCAGCGTGAGCCAGATGGCCGCTTATCAGGTTTGCAGCCAACCAGCGAGTGTTTGCCTTGTTGACCATGTGTGCCATGGGACCTGCCCTGATGTTATGACCTTGGGGAGCCAACGATGAACGGCGGCTAGCTATTCTAATGACCAGGGGGGAATAACAAGCAAGGTGTGTTCACCCTCCTTGGGGACAAGTGTGCCCACAGTTAGGACCCCTAACTGGTCAAGACCCATGGGGTTCTACCCTTCCTAACCTGCTCCCTATACATGTCTGCCTAGGTATGTGTGAGTGTGCTATGCCTGAGGTCCTAAGAGCAAGTTGCAGAAGTGGTGTCCTAATTATACCCAAGTCTGCACGCTTGCTAAACCTGGAGGGTTGTCTTTTTGATGCCACGGGGTACGCCCCGGGTCTCCCCTCCCCTATGCGCCCAATTTCTGTGCTGGCGCAAAACCTTGGTGGAATACCCAGCGTACTAATCCAGGTTTTGTTTTTCCTATCTACCTGACTACTAAAGGGAGGGGTGGCCAAAAGCTGTGAAGGCATGAAAGCGCCATTTTGCTAAGTGGCCAAAACGCTGACCTAACCACTGCCACAGCCCACCAACCCTGCTAAAATTGCCGGAAACGGGTGGGATAGTGACACACGCACTACAGGTCCTACACACCCTACAGTGGCACCATCCTGGTGGGCGAGCGCTACTGCAACTGGCTCAAGCCCCCACGCAGGACTACCAATCCTACACGCACGCTCTACTGGGTGGTGTTGAAGATAAAGTCATGGGTTCTAATACCCCTCCTGTGAAGAAGACAAGAGAACACAGCGCTGCTAAGCAACTGTGGCCTAACAGGGACGTCACAACACGTTTCCCTGCTAGGGCTTGCAGGGGAAGGGCGCACACGTGGCGTGCACAGCGCGGACGTCGATGGAGTCGAACTGCCCTCGCCACTCCTGGCTGAGGCGCAGTCAATTGATTGTGGGATCTGCGCAGCATGTTTTAGGATTCACTCCCTGTTGGTCCTCATTTCTATTTTTTTCAGCTCCTGGAGTTTTGTGGGCTCCATCAGGAGTATTGCTCCGCCCTGGCCGTTGGGCAGGACGATTACTGAAATACGTTGTTTATACAGCGATGACTGTCCGCATTAGAGCGTTCGATCATACCCTAGTGGGTAGCAATGCAGACTCTAGGGAGGAGGTCATGGGTTCAAACCCCACTGCCCCCAAACTGTTTTTCCAAAAGTTTACGCTCACGCCAGCTACTTTTGAGGAATGCCCCTTCGAAGGGACATCATTCACGGTACATCACGCTGTTTCTAAAGCGTACCAGCAGTGTGAACAGCTTCTATGAACTGATGAGAAGGTTTTGTGAAGGTTTACACCATTTTATGTGGTAATTTCAGGGTAATTTGAGCCTTTTTCCTTGGTCCTACTAGCTTAGCTAACTAGTACTCCAGGGGGGAGCAAGAAAACGTCATTACCATGTCTTTCTTGGGGTACTTGATCCAGGCTACAGCCCCCCTTTTTACCTAAGGAAGTGCTGAGACTAACACTTAAACATTGTTTCTCTTATGAAGCTTTAAGTACACTTTCTCAGCAACCTTAGCTCCCCCATGAAGTTCATCCCTACCACTCAAAGGAGCGGAGGTATCATCCCTCATGGAGGTTATACCGAAATAAACTAGGCACTTCATGCCTCGGGCCTTTTAGGTTAAGCCTAGTGGTCTCCCATCTCAGGACCCCTACACTCAAAAGTTTCTACTACTTATTGTGGTTCCAGATTGTAACTCTTTCTGAATTCAGTTGCTTGGCCAAGTCATTTCCTGTGTCTGGCCAAGTCATATGCCCCAGATTCATAACCAAATCCATTTCATCCAAAAGAGTGCACACGGGAGTGGCTTGGTGCAAGCGGAGCGCGCATTTACCGGGAGCCCCCACCCGGATAGCTGGGAGGCACAGAGCAAAAAAAAGCGGAGCGCGCACACGAGCATACACACAGCCCAACACCCCAGCCAGGAGTGGCGGGGCGCAGCCAAAACCCGAGCCAAAACACACACAGGCACACCACGCACCCCAGCCAGGAGTGGCATGGTGCAAGCAGAGCGCGCACACGAGCACAGACACAGCCCAACAGCCCAGCCAGGGGTGGCGGGGCGCAGCCAAAACCCGAGCCCAAGCACACACACCAAAGCCGCACACCCCAGCCAGGAGAGGCGGGGTACAGGAGGAGCATGCACACCAGCACACACACACCCCAACACCCCAGCCAGGAGTGGCGGGGCGCAGCCGAAACCCGAGCCCAAACACACACACCCACACCGCACACCCCAGCCAGGACTGGCGGGGTACAAGGGGGGCACGCACACCGGCACACACACAGCACAACACCCCAGCCAGGAGTGGCGGGGCGCAGCCCAGACCGGAGCCCAAACACACAGACCCACGGCGCCCGCCCCAGCCAGGAGTGGCGGGGTGCAACCGGAGCGCCCACACCAGCACACACACAGCCCAACAGCCCAGCCAGGAATGGCGGGGCGCAGCAAAAACCCGAGCCCAGACACACACCCCCACGGCGCGCACCCCAGCCAGGAGTGGCGGGGTGCAAGCGGAGCGCCCACACCAGCACACACACAGCCCAACAGCCCAGCCAGGAGTGGCGGGGCGCAGCCAAAACCCGAGCCCAAACACACACACCCACGGCGCCCACCCCAGCCAGGAGTGGCGGGGTGCAAGCGGAGCGCCCACACCAGCACACACACAGCCCAACAGCCCAGCCAGGAGTGGCGGGGCGCAGCCAAAACCCGAGCCCAAACACACACACCCACACCGCGCACCCCAGCCAGGAGTGGCGGGGTGCAGGCGGAGCGCCCACACCAGCACACACACACCCCAACACCCCAGCCAGGAGTTGCGGGGCGCAACCGAAACCCGAGCCCAAACACACACACCCACACCGCGCACCCGTGCCAGGAGTCACTGGGTGCAAGCGGGGCGCGCACACGAGCACACACACAGCCCAACACCGAAGCCAGGAGTGGCGGGGCGCAGCTGAAACCCGAGCCCAAACACACACACCCACACCGCGCACCCCAGCCAGGAGTGGCAGAGTGCAAGCGGAGCGCGCACACGAGCACACACACAGCCAAACACCCAAGCCAGGAGTGGCGGGGCGCAGCCAAAACCCAAGCCCGAGCACACACACCCACAATGCACACCCGCGCCAGGAGTGGCGGGGCGCAGCCGAAACCCGAGCCCAAACACACACACCCACACCGCGCACCCGTGCCAGGAGTGGCTGGGTGCAAGCGGAGCGCGCACACGAGCACACACACACCACAACACCCCAGCCAGCAGTGGCGGGGCGCAGCCGAAACCCAAGCCGAAGCACACACACCCACACCACACACCCCAGCCAGGAGTGGCGGTGTGCAAGCGGAGCACGCACACGAGCACACACACAGCCCAACACCCCAGCCAGGAGTGGCGCGGCGCAACCGAAACCCAAGCCCAAACACACACACCCACACCGCGCACCCCAGCCAGGAGTGGCGGGGTGCAAGCGGAGCGCGCACACGAGCACACACACAGCCCAACACCCCAGCCAGGAGTGGCGGGGCGCAGCCAAAACCCGAGCCCGAGCACACACACCCCCAACGCACAACCCAACCAGGAGTGGCGGGGCGCAGCCGAAACGCAAGCCCAAACACACACACCCACACCGCGCACCCGTGCCAGGAGTGGCTGGGTGCAAGCAGAGCGCGCACACGAGCACACACACACCCCAACACCCCAGCCAGGAGTGGCGGGGCGCAGCCGAAACCCGAGCCGAAGCACACACACCCACGCCGCACACCCCAGCCAGGAGTGGCGGGGTGCAAGCGGAGCGCGCACACAAGCAGACACAAACCCCGACACCCCATCCAGGAGTGGCGGGGCGCAGCCGGAACCCGAACCCAACCACACACACCCACACCGCACACCCCAGCCAGTAGTGGTAGGGTACAAGCAGAGCGCACACACAAGCGCACACACACCCCAGCACCCCAGCCAGGAGTGGCGGGGTGCAGCGAAAACCCGAACCCAACCACAACCCAGACCCAAACACAAAGGCCACGCAACAGTAGGAAACCCAGGGTCCATGGCCCGGGCACTGAGGCAGCCCGTGCCATGCAGGTGACCCGGCCAAACGAGATCCGAAGACCGGGGGTAAGGCTGCATCCCCTTTGTTGGGGGCCACCAGTCAGGTGTAGCGGGAAGCAAGCCGCCTCCCCTCCTCACGCGCGGAACCTCTTCCTGTTCGTCACAGGGGCGACGCCAGGGGGAACCATGGGGCGCCTCTCCACGAGTGCACCTACCTACCTACCTTACGCTTGCGCAACCTTGTTTTTTGAAGTCCGCTTCCGTTGCGCTTGTCTGCGACTTTGAGTTTTGGTGTAAAAATGACGATTTCTAATGTCTTATCGTCACTTTTTAGCAATTTGACTTGTTAAATCGCTATACCTTTCGCTAAACCACAGGATTCACTCCCTGTTGGTCCTCATTTCTATTTTTTTCAGCTCCTGGAGTTTTGTGGGCTCCATCAGGAGTATTGCTCCGCCCTGGCCGTTGGTCAGGACGATTACTGAAATACGTTGTTTATACAGCGATGACTGTCCGCATTAGAGCGTTCGATCATACCCTAGTGGGTAGCAATGCAGACTCTAGGGAGGAGGTCATGGGTTCAAACCCCACTGCCCCAAAAACTGTTTTTCCAAAAGTTTACGCTCACGCAGGCTACTTTTGAGGAATGCCCCTTCGAAGGGACATCATTCACGGTACATCACAATGTTTCTAAAGGGTACCAGCAGTGTGAACAGCTTCTATGAAGTGATGAGAAGGTTTTGTGAAGGTTTACACCATTTTCTGAGGTAATTTCAGGGTAATTTGAGCCTTCTTCCTTGGTCCTACTAGCTTGGCTAACTAGTACTCCAGGGGGGAGTAAGAAAAAGTCACTACCATGTCTTTCTTGGGGTACTTGATCCAGGCTACAGCCCCCCTTTTTGCCTAAGGAAGTGCTGAGACTAACACTTAAACATTTTTGTTTCTCTTATGAAGCTTTAAGTACACTTTCTCAGCAACCCTAGCTCCCCCATGAAGTTCACCCCTACCACTCAAAGGAGCGGAGGTATCATCCCTCATGGAGGTTATACCAAAATAAAGTAGGCACTTCATGCCTTGGGCCTTGTAGGTTAAGCCTAGTGGTCTCCGACCTCAGGACCCCTATACTTAAAAGTTTCTACTATTGATTGTGGTTCCAGATTGTAACTGTTTCTGAATTCAGTTGCTTGGCCAAGTCATTTCCTGTGTCTGGCCAAGTCATATGCCCCAGATTCCTAACCGACTCCATTTCATCCAAAAGAGTGCACATGAAGTGCTTGGTGCTATCCTGGAGGCCTGAGTCATGCCAGTTTTCACATAAAATCATTTGTTTTGTTTATAAAACCTTTTGAGTTGCATATTTGATTCCTCATTTGTCTTTATGCAGCCCCTCTTTGCTTACAATGCTTTGATTTGGAAGAATACTATCTCAATTCTGACTTTGATCCTGTTTGTGGTGTTCCTTGTTCGTGGACTTTACCTTTTTGCAGTTTTGGGGAAACATCTTTTGAAAAGCATTCAAGGTTTTCAATATCAACAACAAGCAAGGGACAACAGAAACTCTTTCTCCCGCCCCCAACCCACAGCACGAGGAGATGGACACCATCCTCCCCGCGGTGACAGCAGCGGAGGCCGCCGCAACCCGCAAAGCTGCCACCGCCCGCATGGCGGCACCACCCGCATCCCCCAGTACCACCACTTCGTCCTCAACCTCATCCTCTTCATCATCCTCCACCTCCTCCTCGCCCCTCACCGCCGCCCTCATCCACAAGGCCACGGCCAAAGCCAAAGCTGCAGCCACAAAGCAGGCTGCCGGAGGCCCCCCGACCGCCACACGGGCGGCTCCAGCACCCCGGCAGCAAGCCGCGAACCCCACCCGCCTGGAACCAGTCCCCGCACACCTCCGGGACGAGGTAGTCCTCCACCTCGAACCGGTTCCCGAAACCCGAGCCCGACCCCAAGCGGCAGCCGGAGCCTCAACAGCACCATCCGCAACAACACCAGCACCACCAGCAACACCAGCAGCACCATCAACGCCACCAACACCACCACACTCAGCCCCGGCAGTCACGAAAGGGGCGGCAGGAGCAGCAACAGAAACGCCCCCACCAACAGAACCCCAGGCCCACCGCGTCCACGCCCCCCTAGGCCAAGCATTATCGGCCACCACGGAGGCAGCCACACAATACGACCCCGTCCAAACCCTCGTCCACATCCCCATCTCCAAACGCCCCGCAATCCGGCCCCCACAAACCACCACCACCGCTGGCCAGACCGACCCAGAAGGTGGTACCCCTCAACCACGGTCTCCGTCAAACCCAACCCCAAACCCGCCCCCACTATCCAGCGAACCCTGCAATCCCAAGGGCTGCAAATGATGCCCGACCCCCTTGTCCCGCCGGAGCACCAAGGGATCCTGGGGGCATACCCGCACCACCACCACCACCACCACCCCCACCCCCACCACCAACACCACCCACCCCACCACCAACGCCACCGCCACGACCACCACCACCACCACCATCACCACCACCACCACCAGCCCGGCCACCACCACCACTGCCTGCCACCCTACCCCACCGGCCCGCAGCCCCCCATGCACGGACAACACCACCAAATGGGATGGGGACAACACCCACCGGGCGCCAAACCCCACTACCCAACCTACCACCCAGGACTGCCCGCCGCCTACGAAGAACCCTATCTGCCCGGCAACCAGGCCCACGCCGGAGGAGCCCAGCCCCCCCCAAAGGCAGCCCCCACCCGGGACAGCCCCCTCATCCACCACTGGACCCGTACCACTTGCCACCCCCGCAACCGCACCCACCCCAACCGGCGCAACCCTCCTATACAGCGGATCCACAAGGGGCAGGAGGCTTTCCCCCTCCCCCCCCCTACCCCGTAGCACCGCACGATACCCCCCTGGGACCGCCGACGCCCCCCGAATGGCCCGGCTCGCCCCGCGATGGAGCCCGCTCCTAGAAACGGCACCACTCCCCCTTCCCCCCCGAAAGATGCTCCCGCCCCCACCTCTCCTGCTCCCGACGACGCCACCGCCCCTTCCCCGCCTCCAGGCCCCACTCTTACCGCTCCCGCTCCCCGAATTGGCGCCATAACTCCCCAGGGCCCCGCTCCCGCCAGTCCTGCTCCCCGGGACGCCACCACGCAGGCCACCACCGCCTCATGTCCGCATCCCCCTCCCTGCACGAACGGCACCCCCGGCCCCGTGCTACCCGCTTTTCACGCCACCGACACGCGTCCCCCACCCACAGCCTCAGTCACCGCCACTCCAAGACTCCTGGCTCAGAGCCCTCCCCCTTGTCCCCCGCCGACCTCACTTGGTGATGCGCTCCCGCCCTGCGGGAGCTCCGTCGCCTGGTAAGGTGGGCAGGGGTAGCGGTTAGGCGAGAGGGACGCGACCGCCTCCGCACCTTCGAGGAAATCTTCGCCCGCTCCCCCTACGAGCCCGACGACACCGCCGCGGAGGCCGCCATGCAACAGAGCGCATGGGAAATGCTCCTCCGGGACGCTGTTCAGGGCCTCCGCATCCCCTACACCCGCAAACCCTCTGCTGGTGGCTGCAGACCGCCCACTCCCAAGCATGGGCGATCGGCGCCCGCCAGGCCCCACCAACACCCCAGCACCGGGGCACCGGGAAGGGACGGGGCAAAGGGAAGGCCTCCGACCAAGGGGCAAGGAAAGGTGCAGGGTGAAGGGAACACACCAACGCGAACAGCGGCAACGGGGGCAACACATCACAGGAGCGAGGAACCACCAAGGGACCACCAACACCAGGAGAGAGAAAGGGCAGGTGCCACAGCGTTGGCGAAAGGGGACCGTACGAGGACAGTTGTCAATGCAAACACCCACGGAGGGGGGACGCGCCGCACCGGGAGGACCGACACCGCTGCACCCTCGCGCACCGAGTCAACGCACGACAGCCTACCACGCGACACTCACCGCAAGGCCACCATGGGACATCACCGCACCAGGGCACAGGCCCCAAAGGCGGACAACGTACCCTGGACACCGCTTCTAGGTGGAGGTGTACTACTGGAGGTGTACTACAGCACAGAGACGGCACCCTTCCTAAGACTGTGCCCTCCGGCCACTTGCACACTGATGGAGGCGCCGGCTTCTGCAGGTATTGAACAAATCAAGAGTTGTCAATCACTTTGCACAAACAGGTGCGGTCCTGGACCCCTTTCCCACACCCCTTGGTGCATCATGCCCTCTGGCAGGCCGGCGTCTAGGTCGGCCCGATTTACAAGGGCTCTCAGCGCGCAAGGGCGTAGTTGACAGGCCCCCATTCGGCCCGGGCTTGTTGCATCCTGGCTGCAGCTAGTAGAATGGACAGCGCACAAAGACTGAATGCCAACAGCGCTAAATCCATGTTAGTACAAAGTAAGAAAAAGTCACTGCCATGTCTTTCTTGGAGGGCTTGATCCAGGCTAAGCCCCCCTTAAAACCCTCTGTTGATGCTGAGACAAACTTAAGTGTTTTTATCTCTCTTTTGTTGCCTAAAGTACACTTTGTCAAGGTAACTAGGGTAGTGACCCTAGCCCCCCCCATGAAGTTCACCCCTACCACTCAACTGAGCGGAGGTACCTTCCTTTATGGAGGTCATACCAAAATAAAGCAGGCATTACATGCTTGTAGGCCTTGGAGGTTAAGCCTAAGTGGTCTCCCACCCCAAGACCCCTATACTCAATTGTTTCTACCACTTATTGTGGTCCTACTTTGTAACTGTTTCTGAATTCAGTTGCTTGGCCAAGTCATTTTCTGTGTGGTCCTGACATCTATGCCCCTCAGTCCTAACCAGCACCATTTCACCCAAAAAAGTGCACATGAAGTGCCTATTGCAACCACTGACGCTAGAGTCTGACCAATTTTCATATAAAACCTTTTGCATTATCCATTTGTGATTGAATCTATGTTCATATACCTGCTTTGTCTATCTGCAGCCCTTCTGTGTTATACTGGATTACAAAACCAATCATTGATTCGATCCACTTTCAGTCCTTGCTCTACTTGCTGCTTTGGTTTGGGGTTTTCAACTACAAAACCTGCAGGAATACATCAAAAGACCTACGGCATAATTCAAGGACATCTTTCCGGTAGCAGAGACAGTCCCTTGTAACCTTTTGAACCGACCCTGAGAAGAAGTGCAAAAACAAAAGCTCAACAACAAGTCCATAATGTCCACACCAAATGTAAGGACCTGGCCTATCCGAACTGTCCAAGTACAAATGGGCAGTGTGGTCCACCCAATGAGTGAACCACCACACCGAGCACCACATCACCTCAGTGGCGCATCTGGGTCCCAAGGAGATCCAGAACGCAGAAGGGCGGAGAAGAATAAAGGCCTTACCACCGAGGCCTTAGCAGCACACGGTGGGGACAGCTTCAGTCACCTCCACAGACGTGTGGCTGCTTCAGTATCACGATCCAATTGTCCAGCTTCATCCTCAACTGCCATTGAAGGACCTGACGAATATGAGAGGCTGAAGATGAAGATGGATGAGTACATCATGCATGAGGAGTACTATAAATCCATCCGTGGGGAAGATGGAGAGGAGCCCTTAGCTGTACATGGATCCAGACCACGTACAGATCTAGGGTCCTACGCTCACTCAGGTCCCCCGTCCACAGCATCCCTGCCAAGACGACTACGACCTGAGTACCCAACCCCAAGGGCTCCCGAAGTGGGCCCAACACGAGTCGAAGAACACCATCCAAGGCCAACCTACGGTGCCCTGGATCAAACGGCCGAGCTGCTGGCCAAATTCCTGTCTGGATCAGAAGATCCAGATGTGACGGCCTTATCAGAGGCCATTAAGGCTAAACTGGGTATTGCAGAACCCTTACCCAAGCCTGAGTTCCTCTCTCTCTCTCCAGGGCTGAGTACCCTGGCCGAAGATCTCAAGAGATCGAGGGTCTCAAGGCTGTTACCTAAGGTTACCTGCCCCAGCCCCTTTCACCCCCGTGCCAGGACTGTGCCTATGGCGGATCTACAGGACGTGCCTGTCACAGAGAGTGAGAGAAGAGGGCTGTCAGCCCTGGCCCCACTTGCCGGCGTGTCGCCTTCAGGCCTAACTCCGGGGGGTGGGAAGATGGGCAGACCAATTGCCCAGGCGAACATCCAGCTGGAACTGCCGGAGTTCGACCCTAAAAACCTGCCTGAATGGGCAGAAGAATTTGCGGAGTTCCTTTTGTTGACTGGCCAATCCCATGTGGATGTGGCCACCAAATGTTCACTGCTAAAACGCTCATGCAAAAAGAAATTTTTGCAAAAACAGGTCAAACAGATTGTGAAAACCTGTTCTACTTGGGCGGAGGTACTCCTGAGGTTAGGGAAAACATTCCCAGTCTATGAGACTGACCTCAGCGTACGCACACAAATCGAGGAGCTACCTATGCTCCCGGAGTTTCCATCCGCTGCGCGAATTTCTGAGTATGTGTGCGACATGGAGTACTTATTTTCGAGGATGAATGTGGGCTCCTACGGAGCCACTGAGCCCCACCTGTGGCTCATGAGTAAGATCCCCCAGCGTACGTGGGATGATTGCCGCTCAACCTCTGAGAGGAAGAGCAGGACCCACTCGTATGATACACTGGTGGATCTCTTGATTGAGCTAGCTCTTGAGAGAGAGAACGACTCCCACATGGAGAAGTTCCTCAAGAAGCATTTGGGACGAGGTGGTACCCCTACCCCCGAATGTGGCGAAGGGAAGGGGCATAAAAATCCCACAAACACTAACCAGGGAGGCGGTAAAGGGAGGGGCAACCTACGTGCCATGAACGAGGTTCCAACTGATGCAGGCACACCCCCCCTGTTTTACTGCCGACCTGTCAATGACAAGGGGGGACCTTGTCATGCCTCTGACTGCGATCTCCGCAGTGGCTGTATGCTGCAGATGAAACGTCAGCAGCATACTAAAGATGGGAAAACTGTGACCCATCAGGACCACTTCAGGTGTACCATCACCTGTGGTTACTGTGGCAAACGTCGTCACTATGAGGACGAATGCCACATCAAGAAACGCGAGAGTGACAAACTCAAGCGTCAGGAGGCGGAGCGCCAGAAGACCCCGACGCCCGCCAGGAATCCCCCGAATGGGGATAAAGGTAAAGGAGGTGGCAAAGGAGGTGGCAAAACTGGACCCCCTAACCCCCAGAGGCGCTCATCAGCGCCTGTTGCTACGCCTACTCCTGCTGTCTCACCCGCTCCTGCCGCAGGTGTCCCCCAGAAGCGACCCCAAGGGGATAACGCTACCCCTGAGGGGAATAATTCTAAGAAGAGGCGCTTGGCCTGGATGGCCAAGTCCCTCATGGCTGCAGGAGTGGATGTGAAATTCCCTGATGAGGAATAGGGGGGCGGCTCCGAAGAGGAGGACTTGGTTTTCTGGATCCTCGTGAAAATCGGGGATCAGGTTTTTCGAGCAGTGCTTGATACCGGTGCAACACTTTCCATAGTGGCCCGGCGCCTGCTTAAAACTTTCAGGAAGACTAAGACTGTGGCCATAAGAGTAGGGGATGGGCGTACCATCCATTCCTTGGGGGGGGTCGATGTGACCATATGTCTGGGCGACGAAACCGTGACCCAACACTGCAGAGTGCTGGACACTGACGCCTTTGACATTGTCATTGGCACTGACTTTCTAAGAAGAAACCCCCAGGTTAAAATGCTGTCCCTACAGCGTCCTTACTCTTTGCACTGCGACTTTGGCAGTGGGCTATTCTCCGTTCCTTTGGAGCTGTCAGGACGAAAAGAGTCTGGGCTGCGCTACGCAGCCAAGACGAACTATCGTACTGAAAACTACCAAATGGCCCGTCATGTTCTCGAAAATGGACTGGCGGCCCTTCAGGTAAACCTGGATGAGATCCAGGTGGAATTGTTTGCGAGCCAACAACAGCACATCATGCAGTTGTACTGCTCGAAACAAATGAACAATGCTTTCCGTTTCTTCTGGAAAGCATTGGGCCTAGCGTATGCTAACCCTCCCTTCTCCCTGCTCGCGAAGGTTCTAACCAAGATCGCTTATGAGGGAGGAAGGGTGGTTATGTGCACCCCTGACTGGGGTTGCTCTGGTGAACATGCTTACTGGCGCCGTATGCTTGACCGAATGACCGTGGGAAGAGTGCAACTCCCCGACGGCCCCATCTATGTGCCTGAGGACTCAGACACAGCTATGCAGGCCCCTGAGTGGGCCAGTTTCCTGTCCATCATCGATGGATCTCTCAATCCTGTACCCCTGTGTGACCTGGACCAGGTGCTACTAAAAGAGGTCATGGCCGAAAATCGTGGCCTGACCCTTTATGATCTCAAAAATCGATCTCCTGAGCACCTATCTGCCACACTTACAGGGTATGAGTCTCCTGATGATTATCTGGAACCTGCAGCTGTAAAAGAGGATGCTGACGACCAACTGTCTGAGATCGCCAGCACTATTCCCTCTGTTGATCCCAGCCGTGTTGACCTAAAACATAGTGCTTTCCTGGCCCAGCTGTTGCTAGAGGAGGTAGATCTAGAGTCAACCTCTGAACCCGCTTCCTCTGTTGGGAAACCAGTGCTACACATGCAGCCTGTGCACACAGGTGAATCCGTGGCCCGGAGTACTGATGCTCTGGCACGGCCTGCTGCTAATAACATGCCCTTGTCTGAGCATGACACGCAAGAACTCCGACGGCTGTTGTACCTGAAGGCCGAAGGTATTGAGCGCCAAGAGCGGCTGCAATACCTCAGACAGACCTGGAAATACTCCATCTGGTCTGAGGAGGACGATGAGTCCTATACGCTGCCTGATCCTGAGATACCTCTAGTGTACTCTCTACACTATGGGCAGCAATGTCCCCCTGAGTGGGACGATGGTACTGTACCTGCCGAAACTGCTGATCGGCATAAAAAGAAAGAACATGGAAAAAGCAACATCCATGCCGAGGAGGATTTCCTTCAGAAAGTCGAGAGTCTTAACCTTGACCCCCGCCTGAAGAAACTGCTTATAACCTATGAGGAGGTGTTCGGCGCCTTGCCGCCTCCCCTATCTTGCAAAAAACTGGTCCAGATGGACCTGAAATTGAAACCAGAATTTGAAAAGACGCGAGTGAGGCGTCGACCCTATCCCGCTCCAGAGGAACAGGTTGAAGAAATCGAGCGCCAGATCCAAGAATGCATTGATGCTGGCCTCGTTGAAGAGTACAAACATGGGGACTATCCCCATCACTGCAGCCCCTGTTTCCTTGTTGCTAAACCAGGGTCGACTGCGCTACGTCTTGTTGTAGACTATGGTGAGGTCAACAAGAAAACCCAGAACCACTCAGGGAGTATTCCTAACATGGAAAACACCCTGGAGCGTATTGCCAAATGCAGGTATAAGACCAAAATGGACAAACGCTCTGGTTTCTGGCAGGTTGACCTAACCGCCGCAGCTCAGGAGCTGCTTGCCTTTATAACCCCTAAGGGTCGTGTCTTCAAGTGGAAGGTTATGCCTTTCGGGGTGGCTAACGCCCCAGCGCTCTTCCAGGAGCTTATGAACAAAATTTTGTACATACTGAGGCGCAGGCCTCTAGTACAAGAGTTGATTTCTCGGGGTGCAGAAATGGAGGCTCACATCGACGACGTGAGTTTGGGTACTAATACCAAAGAGGACCATGTTCTTCTCCTCCGTGAATTCTTCACTGTCTGTCAAGAAAACCATCTCCGAATCAAACTCGAAAAATGCGAGTTTATGAAAGAGGAGATGGAGTATTCGGGTTTCGACGTGGGGTATGGCTGGTGGAAACCAGCCGCGTCTAAGATGCAGCCCCTACAGGACATGCAGATTCGCGATGACCCTAAGAAGGGTCTACACGATGTGAGGAGTTTTGTGGGCGCCTGTAATTTCTATCGGCGACACATCCACAATTTTACTTACTCCTCTGCACCCCTCACTGACCTAATCAAGAAAACTACTCCCTGGAGGTGGACCTCCAGAGAGGAAGAGTGTTTCCAGGAGTTGAAGAAGAAGATTGCCTCCTCCAACTGCCTGGGAGTTCCCCGCCCCGAGGGCGAGATAGTCCTGATCACTGATGCCAGTGATGTAGGGGGGGGGGTACGATCTATCAATGGCAGGAGCTTAACCCCGCTGAGCTAACCCACTGCCATTATCGTACTACTGGACTGAACCGTGATGGCTCGTTGAAACATGACTATCCTACCAGTGAGTGGCGACTGGTGCCACTGGGACACTGGAATTGGAAGTGGAACCAAGCGCGTTCCAACTACAGCACCTATGACCAGGAACTCCTGGCCGGTATGTTGGTGCTATCTTCACAATCCCGACTCCTGGGGTCTAACCCTATTGTCTGGCTGTGTGACCAGGAGCCTGTGAAGTCTTTTCAGAAGGGCCCACCACCAGAAAAAGCTAAGCTAAAACGGTGGTGGACTTACCTGAGCCAGTTCAGGCTGACAGTGCATCATATCCCCGGGATTAAGAATGAACTGTCTGACTATATATCGCGCAACAACTTCGATGCGCTTATTGGTGAGAGCTCTGAGGCGCTCGCCAAAGAGGCTTTCCAGCGTATGGATGTCCAGCTTGACCTGTCCATGCGCACTGCTGGAATCCTGGAGGGTTGGAGTCTAACCGACTATCAGTCAGAGTATGAAGAAATTCTCCAAACCCTCAACACTGGTCTCGAACCCCGTGTCATTGACGGGCACCAGTGGTATAAAAACAATCAGTACCTCTTCTACGAGGACCGAATTGTGGTGCCTGAGGCACGACTAGATGGGTGCCTACAGTGGTCCCATCTCAGTTCCGGTCACACTGGCGCTAATCGCTCAGTGGACTTCTTCCGTGAGTGTTTCTACTCTAGTCTAACCCTGACTGAACTGAGGTCGCGTATGCAGACCATTGTGGATGCTTGTGGCTGTCATGCCAGCAAGCAGAGCGACAGTAGGGATAGGGGTCTGATCTCCAGCTTACCCATACCCTATTGTGCTAACTCTCTTCTCTACGTGGATTACATCCACGGCTTACCACGCTTTGGCGGCTATGATAGTTGCCTCGTGGTCACCTGTGGTCTATCTCGCTTCACCCGTGTGTTCCCTTGCAATAAGAAAATCACTGGTGACCAGACTGTAAAAATGTTGGTCGAACAATGGTTCGAACCCTATGGAGCACCTAAACAGGTGCACTCCGATGAAGATGTACGCATCCGCAGTGACACTGGGTGGTACAAACGAGTGCTAAATGCCCTCAACGTGGAGGTAACCACAGGTGTGCCCTACACTCACACGTCTAACCCTCTCTGTGAGAGACAGAACCGTGTGGTGGAGCAAAACTTAAGAATCCTGATGAAACAGGAGCGCACCAAGGACTGGGTACGCCTAGTGCCCTGGGCAGTTCTGTCCATGAACTCACAGCGGAGCTCTTCTACGGGTTTCACCCCCCACGAACTGTTCCATGGAGGACGACCTGCTTGGTTCTTCAAAACCCCCTTTCCTGAGGACTTCAAGAGCCCTGTGGGAGATTGGCTAGAACACAAGCAGTCTCTGGCTAACCAGGCTGGTACTAACCTGAGGCACATTCGTGACCGTGAACAGAGCCGACGGAACCGCCTACGGCGACCTGCCAGCTTCAAGGTTGGTGACCTTGTTTTGGTACACCATTCACGCCTACCCTCCTGGCCACGTAACTGCCTACAGGACCCTTACTTTGGACCCTATCGTATCATCAGGATAGATGGATCCAGGATCCATGTCAGGTGCAGTCCACGTCTAGGTGGTGAACTGCTATGTGCTCCTAAGCAGTTGAGGCACTATCACTCCCCTGACGACTTGTCTTGGGATGAGTGGCGCCTCAGCGACAGTGAGATTGAACGTATAGACCTAGGGATCGCTGCCAGTCCAGAGGAGGAAGACGAACTCGAAGAGATGACTGCCGATGAGATGGCAGTCGATGGTTACTACGTGGTTGCAGGTATTGCTCGCCACGAGTATAAACAGGGCTGGAAATTCCTTACCCTGTGGGATGGCTATGGGTTGTCCGAGGCGACCTGGGAACCTATGTCAGCCTTCATACAACCAGATGGGAGTATCAACCCCATCTTCCGCACTTACCTCGTTGAGAACAACGAGGGGCAGCTCCTAACCCGTGCTGAGACTATGTCCCAGCGTAAGAAGCGAAACTAATTACCCTGTGTCAGTCTACTGACCCTGTCTGTGCCCTGCAGACCCACGCCTATGGTTTCCAGCGTGAGCCAGGTGGCCGCTTATCAAGATTGCAGCCACCCAGCGAGTGTTTGCCTTGTTGACCATGTGTTGCATGGGTACTGCCCTAATGTAATGACCTTGGTGAGCCAACGAAGAACGGTGGCTTTCTACACCAGGGGGGAATGACAAGCAAGGTGTTATGAGGCAAGGTGTGTCTTCCCTCCTTGGGGACAAGCGAGCCCACAGTTAGGACCCCTGACTGGTCCAGACCCATGGGGTTCTACCCTTCCTTACAGGGTTTACCATACCCCTACTGTATGTGTGAGTGTGCTATTCCTAAGGTCCTGAGAGCAAGCCGCAGAAGTGGTGTCCTAATTATACCCAAGTCTGCGCCCTTGCTAAACCTGGAGGGTTGGCTTATTGATGCCACGGGGTACGCCCCGGGTCTCCCCTCCCCTATGCGCCCAATTTCTGTGCTGGCGCAAAACGTTGGGGGAATACCCAGCGTGCTAATCCAGGTATTGTTTTCCCTACCTATCTGTCTACTACAGGGAGGGGTGGCCAAAAGCTATGAAGGCATGCAAAACGCCTGTTTGCTATGTGGCCAAAACACTAACCTAACCACTGCCACAGCCCACCAACCCCGCTAAAATTGCAGGAAAAGGGTGGGACAGTGACACACCCCCTACAGGTCCTACACACCCTACAGTGGCACCATCCTGGTGGGCGAGCACTGGGCAACTGGCTCTAGCCCCCACGCAGGACTACCACTCCTACACGCACACTCTACTTGGCGTTGCGAAGAGGAAGGTCTCATGGGTCCTAGCGACCCACCTGTGAAAGGACAAGAGAACACAGCGCTCCTAAGCAGCTGTGGCCTAACAGGGGACGCCACAACGCGTTTCCCCTGCTAGGGCTTGGAGGGAAGGGGTGCTCTCGTTGCGTGCACAGCGCAGATGTCGTTGAGGTCGAACTGTCCTCGCCAGTACTGGCTGAGGCACAGTGATTTGATTTGTGATCAGCGCCCCTGTTTTGCTGGGGCAGAAAAACGGTAGCCGCCGAAGGCAGCTGCTGCGTGCACCAATCACCCTTAACCTCTCCCACCTGTACAAAAGAGGCAGATGAAGGGGCGTTTGCGACTGTGGAACCAAGCCACACTCCAGGCATTATACCCTTCGCAGTGTGACCTATAATACGCTGTTCGCAAACACGCTGCAGATGCAGCTACCCCTGTCAAGCAAGCGAGCTTTAAGAAACTCCTCGGGTTCTCTTAAAGAACGTACCGAGGAGCCTCTGGGTAACCTAAACAAGGTTTACCGTGCGCAATTCGCGTGGCCTACCCTTTAATGCATCATGTGCACGCAGGGAAGGGAGGCTGAACCATTGACTCAACCAGGAGGTGAGCTCCTCCTGGGCTAACCTACCTTACTCACCACGCATCGTGTGAATGCCGCATTGAAACGAACACAAAACAAACCTAAGCGTTTTAAGCAACTCTACTTGAACGCCACGGCCGCACACGAACAAACGCTTACCTGTGAAAAGGAAACAAGGGTGAATTAGGGATACAGGTGAAGCGACACAGCGTGTGGATGTCTCGATTAGGCACATGCATCGCGAGCACAGCGCATACTCTAACCCTACGTGCGCGCTGCGCGCTCCATTCGCATCACATACCTTTCATTCCTGCTTTCACCTGTGCAGAGCACGAGAGATGAGCACCCGACCCCCCAACGAGCACAGCGCTGACAACCCTAACGTTTTGACGGAACAACCAACACGAACGCAATGCGTGAGTGTGAAGTGACACAGACATACCTGAGAGACGGGTTGTTGAACAGCTCTGTGGTGTGGGCTGATTTTGAATTCTTTACTCTGAAGTTTATAAAAATTTTGATGCAACTGTGCAAAAATTTTCTTTAAAACTTTAAAAACTACGGCTCATACCTTCTTTTCCAAAAGCCGTTTTCGCTTGCGCAACCCTTTTCTTGGCGTCCGCTTCCTTTGCGCTTGTCTGCGACTTTAAGTTATGTGTATAAATGACGATTTCCCGCGTGGTTTCGTCGATTTTCAACGATTTCACTTGCTAAATCGCAACCCCTTCCGCAAAACCGCAGGAATCACTCCCTGCTGGTTCCATTTTCTATTTTTTCCAGCTCCTGGGGGTTTGTGTCCTCCATTGGGAGTATTGCTCCGCCCTGGCCCTTGGTCAGGACGTTTACTAAAACGCTGTTTATACGGCGATAACCGTCCGCATTAGAGCGTTCGACTGTACCCTAGTGGACAGACACATGTGCTCTGGACAGGGAGTCCTGGGTTCAATTCCCACTGCCCCCACACTTTTTTCCAAAAGTTTTCGCCGCACGCCGGCGACTTTTGAGGAATGCCCCTTCGAAGGGACATCATTCACGGTACATTACACTGTTTTTCAAGGGTCCCTACAGTGTGATAGGCTCCTTTGAAGTGATAAGGATGTTTTTGGTAAGTTTAATGCATTTTTTGAGGTAATTTTGGGGATATTTGAGCCTTTTTCCTTGGTCCTACTAGCTTGATCAACTAGTACTCCAGGGGGGAGTAAGAAAAAGTCACTGCCATGTCTTTCTTGGAGGGCTTGATCCAGGCTAAGCCCCCCTTAAAACCCTTTGTTGATGCTGAGACAAACTTAAGTGTTTTTATCTCTCTTTTGTTGCCTAAAGTACACTTTCTCAAGGTAACTAGGGTAGTGACCCTAGCCCCCCCCATGAAGTTCACCCCTACCACTCAACTGAGCGGAGGTACCTTCCTTCATGGAGGTCATACCAAAATAAAGCAGGCATTACATGCTTGTAGGCCTTGGAGGTTAAGCCTAAGTGGTCTCCCACCCCAAGACCCCTATACTCAATTGTTTCTACCACTTATTGTGGTCCTACTTTGTAACTGTTTCTGAATTCAGTTGCTTGGCCAAGTCATTTTCTGTGTGGTCCTGACATCTATGCCCCTCAGTCCTAACCAGCACCATTTCACCCAAAAGAGTGCACATGAAGTGCCTATTGCAACCACTGAGGCTAGAGTCTGACCAATTTTCATATAAAACCTTTTGCATTATCCATTTGTGATTGAATCTATGTTCATATACCTGCTTTGTCTATCTGCAGCCCTTCTGTGTTATACTGGATTACAAAACCAATCATTGATTCGATCCACTTTCAGTCCTTGCTCTACTTGCTGCTTTGGTTTGGGGTTTTCAACTACAAAACCTGCAGGAATACATCAAAAGACCTAGGGCATAATTCAAGGACATCTTTCTTACAACCTAGTGACAGTGCGGGCGTCCCATGCCATTGGTGCAGTCCTGGGCTAGTAGCCATGAGGGCCAGGGTTGAAGCATGGTGGGCTTGTTTGCTTTTCTTTGACTCACGGCTCAAGAGCGGCACACCATTGCCGAACCAGTGACAAATTGGAGAAGTAGATGCTTGGAAACGTGTTGATGTAGACTTGTGTTGCAATACTGCAAAGACACCACGACATATGAGGGCTTTGCAACTAGCATGACGAGGTGCATTGGTTGGTTTCTCTGGTGTCCACTCAGAACAAAAAGACCACAACATAGAACATACAGAGGTAGTAGAAACACCCGCCCACGGACCTCTGAGAGCATGTGGGAGGCTGTTTGAAAAAAATTCTCGTTTTTTGACTGTTTTTTGGCGTTTTTTGGTGTTTTTTTTTGTGAAAAATATTGTTTTTGTACATCACTATGACCTCAAATCCATTTTCAAGGACAATTCAAATGTTTTTTTAAAGGTTAACAGGATGGTGTCCCTCAATCGCTCAACCAAACAACAACACAAAACAGAAAGAAAACGATGTGCCGCAGATTAGTTGCTCCGGCCTTGTGACCCGGGTGGCGTTTTCCGGCCATTTTCAATCGCTAGTTTGGTGTGTGGCGGTAGTTGTGTGCTGACATATTCATATATCGTGGCAGTCAGTGTATTTTCTTAGGTGGGTTTGCCCAAGGACTGCCGGGTGGACGTCAGCTCCTAGTTCGCTCTGCATTTTCCAGGTTCTTTCCGGTTGCGTTTTGGATGCCCACCGTTATCACATGTTCCTCCAGATGGTCACGGTGCCTTCCTATTGTGCTCTGAATAGTGACTACTATGTCATGCTGTGCTCTCGATGGTCACTATTATTTTTCTGGTGTGCTCTAGATGGTCACTTTTGTTTCTCTGTGTGTTTTGAAGGGTTACTGTTGTTTGCTGCTGCACTCTAGATGGTCACCTTTTTTTCTTAGTGCGATGCGGATGGTTGTTGTTATTTCTTGGTGCATTATGGATGGTCATTGTTGTTTTGTGGTGGGCTCTGGATGGTCACTGTTATTTCCTAATGTGTTATGGATGGTCATCATTATTTCCTGCTCCATTGTGCATAGTGACTGCTATTTCCTGGTGTGATGTGGATGGTCACTGTTATGGTCTGGTGTGCTCTGGATGGTCGTTGTTATCTCGTGTTGCATTCAAGATGGTCAATATTATTTCGTGGTGTGCTCTGAATGGTCACTGTTATTTCCTGGTATGATGTAGATGGTCACTGTTGTTTCTCAAGGCGCTGCGGATGGTCACCGTCCGTTGCTATTGTGCTCTGAATAGTGACTACTATGTCATTGTGTGCTCTGGATGGTCAGTTTTTTTTCCTGGTGTGCTCTGGATGGTCACTGTTGTTTCCTGATGTGCTCTAGATTGTCACTGTTATTTCTAGGGGCACTATGGATGGTCGTTGTTACTTCCCGGTGCATTATGGATGGTCACTATTATTTCGTGGTATGCTTTGGATGGTCACTGTTGTTTCCTGCTGCATTGTGCATAGTGACTGCTATTTTCCAGTTTGCTCTGCATGGTCGCTGTTGTTTCTTGGTGCATTCTGGATGGTCACTTTTATAGTGTGGTGTGCTCTGGATGGTCGTTGTTGTCTCATGTTACATTCAAGATGGTCACTATTATTTCGTAGTGTGCTCTTAATGGTCGCTGTTATTTCCTGGTATGTTGTGGATGGTCACTGTTTTTTCTCGGAGTGCCGCGGATGGTCATTGTTCCTTCCTATTGTGTTTCGGATAGTGACTGCTATTTCTTGGTGTGCACTCGATTGTCACTAATATTTCTTGGTGTACTCTGCATGGTCCCTGTTATTTCTTGGCGTGCTCCGGATCGGCACTGTTGTTTCCTAGTGCGCTTTGGATGGTCAATGCTATTTCCGGGGCGCTGTGGATGGTCATTGTTATTTGTTGATGCATTGTGGAAGGTCATTGTTATGTCAAAGTGTGCTCTGGATGGTCACTATTACTTCCAAGTGTGCTCTGGATGGTCGCTGTTCTTTCCTGGTGCATTCTGGATAGTCATTGTCATTGTTTTTCCTTGCCGCGTGCACAAGCAAGACGTGTCACATAGAAGCAAACACAAGGCAAAACACTAAAATTGCACCGATAAAAAACAGCATTTTGCGCGGGCCCACATGCCCGGCTGCTGAGACAAATAATAACTGATTTCGACCTCAAAAGTCCGTACAAGAACACTTGGCCGATCCACTAGTCCACAGGCAATCCAGCACGCACCATCACGTGCATGTGTGCTGCCACAATCGCTACCGCGGTGCCCGCGTGCAGGTCCTACGGGCCGAAGAATGCAGTGTGGGTCCGGCGTGCACGCATCATTCGCGTTCACACCCACTCCTGCTGGTTGGCGGCACAATCAGTGGAGCTATCCGAGGCAAATGCGAGGAAGGCGGATTGCGGCACCTCCTCTCCTCCGCCCGCGCGGATGGAACGAGCAATGGCATGGGCAATCTCATGTGCAGCCGCCAGTGAGCGGTAGGCAGGGGCCACCTATCCACCCACAATGGTAGCGCATTCCGCGTCGGCCGCGAAGTATGTAAATAACCCGTACCGCTTTACAAGCCGGTAAACCATATGGAGCAGGCCAAAGATAGCCTAGGGCAGCAGCAGGGGCAAATCACCAATCACCGTAGCGGAAGCACCACCGCTTTCCCACGCCGCCATAGCGACCGCATGCACACCCGAATTTCCGTTGGCCACCACTGCACAGATGCGCACCTGAAGCGTATCATCTAGCCAAACCTTTTGTAGCCCGATTTGAGGATAGGCTCCACAGGCGAGGCACGACATGAGGCCGTTTTGGCAATGCAGCCAGGGGCGGCCCAATTTGTATTGGGGATCGAACCGGCGCTTGACCTGCATTTTCGTTGGTGGCGGTGACAGTCTCGGTTTCGGAGCACACACCTTGCAGGTCATCTCCACGCGATAAAGAACCCGCATTGTGCATGCGACATGCATCCGGTGCTTGCATGACTTGCAGGGCCGCATGGCATCCCTTGGTGGAGAGTTGCACACACGACACACACACCGGAAGCACTTGGCCACTTGTGTACACAGTGCATGCACCTGCTGGCCACAGCCGGGGCACGAAACAATGTTGCCGAAGAGCTTCTCCCCACAGTAGCCACATGCCGCCAACTCGGATGCGGGGTTAAAAAATGTCAACACACCACCTTGGCGTTGTCCGGTATCCGGTCCCATGTCGTCCGGGGTAGCGCGAGGTGACGGGAGATCCGCATCACGTGACGTAGGACATCCGCATCAGGTGACGTAGAACACAACTGCCAGCCATTGTGCGTCTTGGCGTTCTTGGCGGCACAGCTGGCTTGGGTGGCGAACAACTCAATACCTTGCACCTTCAGGTGCGCAGTGGTGTCGGTAACGGACAGAAAGTAAGCCCATGCCCTGCCTGCTTCGGGGCGTAGCCACACAAGAGGCATGGCCTAACAAAGTAAAAGTGGAGACATAGGTCAAACAAAACGCAAATGCATGTGACAACGAATAATACCACCGGACCCTTTTGTTAACTAATAGCGTTCTTATTTGTCAACCATTGTTCTCATTAGCGCACTTGCCACGCACCCATTCATGCACATTTGTTGTTTTGCACTGACTATTCCTTTTGTTCAGTAAGAGGTGACATTGCAGCATGGCGCGATGAAAGAAACAAGGAGGACGATGTGGGTAACCCAATGAATCTGTTCAGACCGGTGCCAAATGCGAACAAAAAAAAACAATTTTGTCAAATTGTGAAAATTCGACTTTTCAACGAATGCCGGAAAAATGGCACATGTGCGAAAACAGTCATAAAACGCAAAAAAAAAACACCGAAAAAACGCCGGGAAACGGGGGGGAACCAAACAAAAACAGCGTTTTTTTTTCATTTGACCACGTGGCAGGGCACCTATTAAGGTACCCCTCAGAACATAAAGGCAACAAAAAGCAGAACAAAATTGACAAAATATAAAATGACAACATAGCAATGATAGCAGGTGCTATGAAGCCATGTGATTTTTGTGGGAAATGCTGCAACAAGCTGGGTGCCTTGTTTCCCGACACACTGGAATTTCATGGACCCTCCACTTAATACAACAACAACCATGCTTGACCACATGTCCCGAGGGTTGTTGTTGCAGCACCTTTTGCTGTCATCATGGCCCTGACGTTGAGGCCAACTGAGCCAAACTGCTTCCAAAGTGCACCTACTCCCACACACGGTTTCAGCACACAGAGGTGTTGGTTGGTGCACTGCATCAGCTCATTTCTAATTTAAGAGCACCACCCTAATTCCATTTCACTTGGAAATCGCATACCAGGGTCGTCCTGCAAAAATATGATGTAATAGTGAAATGCAACGCAAATTTTACAACCCAGTGTCCTTATTCTGAAGGTGCACTGCAGGCATGCTGCAGCACACCACAGATGCTGCAAGCGAAGCACCCTCAATGGCGACATCCCCTGCCATATCGGGGCCAAAATCTATTGCAAGGGTTATAACAATAGGGTTCAAATTACACGCGATGTACTGTATCAGGCCTGTACAAGCAGGATCCAAATAAGGACACATACCAACATGCTGAACACACTAGTGCTCCCAATGATTGACCAAGAGGTGCAGACACACAGTACCACAGACAGAGTGCACAATCAAACCGATTAAGCCTTGGGCCGACATTCAAGCAACCACGTTATGTCCAGCCAACCTGTGCAGCACATAGGATCCAATACGTCTCAGGTGGCACCCCAACTTCAAAACAGTCATGAGCATTGGTATCAACTCCCATGACGGCGGTGAAGGCCTCGTCACATCACCTGCACCACTCCACTGCAATAAGGCCCCCTCCCTCAGAACTGGACATGAGGGCTTGGTGTTTCGTTTTCCAGGACTTTGGGGGCACAGATAAAAACGTCATGATTAAGAAAAACTGGAAAAATGGCATGGCAGCACAGAGGGTGCTAATCCAAAATTGTACTTGCACACAGCACTTTCAGTGGTGTACTGGCCATCATTCTCTTGGTCATGTTCATTGTGGCCCAAGATTGTGGCAGGGGCACACTTCATTTGTATGGTATGCCTGTGGCCACGGGTGACCAGCGTCTGACTACAGGTGTGGGACACAAATCGCAGATCATAATCGCTGTACGCAGCGACCATATTGCCGTGGCAAAGCACAGACATGGCGTGAGTCAGACCAACATTCAGAAACACCAACAGACCATTTCGACAGGCCAAAGCTACACATAGTCTCACGGTTATGACGGCACATCATGGCCGGAAAACCACGCAAAGGTACTGAATGAGCAAAGGTACTGAATGAGCGCGGCACATGCCAACACGCCCGCATGAAACAGCACTTTTGCAACTTTTGTCGGAAGTAAAAATGCTTTGCAGGCGCTGGGACCCATCGGTAAGATCAAAACCCTTAGTGCTTGCAAGTGTATGCTATGGCTCACATAGTGGCTAGGATATCTCGGGCTCTGTCCAGGCATGTGCTGGTCACTTCAGATGGTAATCGGCAGGTATGGCAAAATGCGTCGGTCCCTGAAGGCCTGACCGGCCGGTTGGCTCAAGAGATCTCGAGGCAACCAAAAACCTCGTGAAACTGCACGGTCACAATCGTTGTACCAGAGCAGAAGGACAGCCGTGAGGGTTTGAAGCGGGGGTCAACTCTGAGTACATGTGCTAAGGCGTTGCTTCTTTGTCAACATAAAAACAACGTTGACCCCCGGCAGGCAGTTTCAGGTCGCCCTGCTTGCAATTAGGGGCAGGCCAAAATGTGGCGGTCCCATACAACTCTGGTATGTGGCTCCACTTACCCATCAACACCTGGGGTTCACCCTGCTGCCCTACTATAGTGTTTGGAATGAGCCATGACCTCTTCAGGCTGACTTCAACACAAGACCCCAATCTGACTGTAGTACAAACAAATGACCAGAGCGAGCAGGAGGGGTCGCCTGGTCCACACCTCAGCGACTTCACATTGCGGATGCACATGGAACACCCGCTCTGTGGAGCTGGAAGCAGCACACGGATTGTTTGTTTACTTTAAAAGCAAACACGTCAAATTGATTCGTACAATACTGGTCAATGATACGCAGGCATGGCTGACATGGCGGCCACTTGTGTGGCTTGTCAAGCATCAGAGCGAGGGTGGGAGAGACATGGAAGAAAAAAAGGAAGAAAGCTGCCCCAAAAAGAGGAGCCATTGGTCAGCAAGGCAAACAAACAGCCGCCCACGGAGAGCAGTGAGCGTTGAGTGACTAAGCAATTTTGCAAAACAGGTCAGAGTTCTTCGGTGCACCAAAGACAACAATAGAAAGCCGAAGAGTGGTTGATATTCAATTTTTTGATAATACGAAGCAAGGCATGTGGCAGGAAGAGGCAGACCCAGGCTGCTGACCGTGAGCAGTCTGCTACCACCTGAACACGGCATATGCGGCTGCGGACTGTCTGTAGTAACTCCGAATTGCCTTTTACCGAGGATTAAAGAGCACTGAGTGGCGGAGTGCAGCGCTCTGTAGTGCTCCCCAAAACCACATTTGCCGGACTGGAAGTCAATGAGGCAACAAGCAATGACAAACAAAAAAATATCTGGGCAAATAAGTTCGCAGCAAGACCACTGGAGACCCGCGAAGACGAAACTGAACCAAACCAGAGCCCAAACCCAAACTTCGACCCAGGTCGCATCTCAGGCGCAGAAGCACACAGCAATGGTCACCGTACGAGAGGCAGTGCGACCCCCCCCCGTCCCACTCAAACACATTCCAGTCATGCCACCAGACATCCTCACGCTGTATCCGGATCATGGCGATGGTGTGCATTCGAATGTAAAGCTTCGGGCCCAGGATCATGCTGCAACCACCCTGCAACACAAAGAGGGTGTGGTGGCACAGGAGGTGGGATGATGCAGTGCAGTTGAGGCCCGTGATGAGGGGTTGCGCTCCTCTTTCCCCCCGAGCCATGCTGCACAACGATGCCCGGAAGTTGGTAACAGCACAACTCCCGCACGTTTCCACCAATTGTCACGTACTCCCGCCTCAGGCCCCGATTAATGGATTAATAATAATAATAGAGATGCCCATATTCCCTCCCATCAATCCAAAATGCAATGGGTGAACACAACATAGCGCATCCTCAAGTCTCAGGTACTACTGCTCTACCACCTTCACCAGAACTGGTGGTTAGCCCAAGCTGCGAGGTCTGGAATTGGTCCAATATCAATTTCTTCACTTGCTGGGCAAGACAACCCGCTGATAGCCATTTCCGTTCAGGGTCGCGTAGCACATTCATGGGAACATACTTCACCTCGTTATAATCACGAACGTGCTCTATGGTATTGATGCGAGAAAGAGGGGTACAAATTCTATATGGAGATGGGGAATGGTGCACAAGGGAAAGGCATGGACTTACCACCACATATTTATCCATTCCGTTATTGGAACACCGTCCTCAAATTCCGCTAATTAAGCGAAATTGGGGCTCAATCATGGTCGGTCACAGATACTGGATGCCCCCGCCCAGGCAATTCCAGCCAATGTTCCAGGTGTTGTCCACAATCAACTGCTATGCTACATCCAGTCGTTAAGACACAGCCTGATATGTACACGAGCATCCGACATGCCGCTTCCTGGAAGCGGGCGCACACTGGGAGCAGGCGGCAGCTGCCAAGCCTGATAGCATAACATATAACCTTCGTGTGCCAGCGCCAAACACATAGGGCACCTGTCGTGTCAGAACAAATAGGGCATCACAATGAACAAAACCAAGTATGGTGCCCAGCGTCACAACAACCCAAAAGCAAAGTGCCCTAGGAAAAACCCCGTTCACTGCATGAGGTCGAGGGGCTCCGATTCCCGTCCCCGTAAGCGAAATTGGGGGGAAAGGGGGGGAAATTGGGAATTTTTTGGATGCTCTGTAAAGAAATGGGTAATTTACGTGCTGTCCAACAAACAAGGTTTTTGTTGGTAAAAGGGCAGGGTGTGTGGGGGGGGGGGGGGGGCACTGGTAAGGTTCGAGAGGACAAATGCGGGGAAATGGGGGGAAATGAGAGGAAAATTGGGGGGACCTTTCAGAAACCAGTATTTCTGAGCCCTGAGAGGTAGACACCAATACCGTTGTGCCGAATAAACACATACCCCGGTTTCATGTCCAAAATGACAGTAAGGGCCCGTTGCCGCTCCGCATCGTTCAAGTGATTCTCAACAAGTCGCTGCAGGCCAATCCTGACATTGCTCCGCTTCTCAGGCACTGGTATGGGCACTGCAGGCACTGCAGGGAGCCCCCGCAATGACTGCTGCAGCAGAGACCGGATCATCTCGCTGTGCATTGCTGCTGATCGTGTGTAAAGCATCGCACACACGTCCCCACAAATCACTGCACAAAGTGTTGATGGGCCTCAGCAAGCGTCCAGGAGGCACAACCCACAAGAGAGACAGTTGCAGTGAAATACACAGCTGCAGCCCAAACGGTTGAAGCAGCGCACTTGAGGCAGAGTAAATGGGGAACCAGGGAAAGGTTCATGAATATTAAATTCGTAGACATACACTGCCTGATGGCCATGGTACAGCACCCTCCGAAAATATCGTGTCCCTTTTGCCCTCGAATAAATGATAGAATGACAGTATGGCATCTGACCATCCTGTCGATCTGTGGGGCAGCCCAGGACTGCAAGTATGTGACCATGCCAGCCCCAACCCCCCTGAGCAATCGGAGTGAACGCTGCTTGCAGCCGTGGAATGCAAGCCGAGGGGCAATGACACACTGTGTCTCATGCACCGTCACTGCTGATGGTATCAAAGGCAGAGGAGGACATACAGAAGATCTCAGCAAGTTTTGCGACCACGGACCGGTCTAGCTGCCGCAAGAGCTCTTCGGCAGAAGTTGCTCTTCTGTCTTGTGAAGGATCAAATGCAGGACTGCACAGCGCAGAGGAAATGCACTCATTTGGTCATGGAAAACACCGCAGCGCAACACTACTCAGCATTCTCCCAGTTACAAGAACCCAATGAAATGGTGCAGTACAAAAGATCCTTGGATTATGCCCTCCCCCACCTCCGTACTTCGACATGTTGGAGCATTCCAGCACACACACCACACTGTGATTTCTCTGCAAAAAAAGAACCCGGCAGGGGGCAATACTGCAACACACGCCAAAAAAAAAACATAGCACGGAAACATTTGTTGAACACCACTCCTCCACCTTCCCTGCAGGACTGCAAACAGGAACAAATGCTTTGGCTGAAGGGGGCATCTATTAACAGTGCCCACATCCCATGCACAGCGCACGTGCGCTCCTTCGCAAGCGGGTTGTACCAGAACCAGGGGTGGGCGGACTTTCACTTGGGGTCGGCAGAGCCCCTTGGCTGGACCACCCCATGTGGTGACACGTTGGAGTGACGCATGTGTGTGTGGGTGGCGGTCCTCATGACGCTCTACAAGCCGTCGTTCTTTGCCCCACTGTTTCTGTCCCTCCATGCGGCAGATTGTGCTGGCCAAAAACATTAAGGATCCAACTGTCCAACTGGCAGAACACTTTGTGTGTGTGTGTGTGTGTGTGTGTGTATGTGTGTGTGTGTGTGTGTGTGTGTGTGTGTGTGTATGTGTGTGTGTGTGTGTGTGTGTGTGTGTGTGTGTGTGTGTGTGTGTGTGTGTGTGTGTGTGTGTGTGTGTGTGTGTGTGTGTGTGTGTGTGTGTGTGTGTGTGTGTGTGTGTGTGGACTACACCTCCCCCAAAAGGGGCTCAATTGACAGGACGCACCAAACCCGGAAAATTGTGGGTTTCAATGGAAAGGGGGGGGGGGGGGCATACAGGCTGAGTGAGTATGGCCAAGTCCCTGCCGTGAGAGGTACAGGGGTTCATCGCATTCTTTGCAGCTGCACAGGATGAATACCACACACACAGGACACCACGGCTGCAGCGCCAGAGTGAGGTGTCATGCACGACGTCCCATACACCTTTGCTGCCCGTTTGCACCCCTGCCTGACCCGCAGTGGGGTGGAGCATGGGCCCTCTTCTGTGAGGAATTCCAAACCTTTGTTTGGCATTGGGAGTGTTCTGCTGGCGAGGTGCCGGACTCCACAGTGGGGCAGTGGTGTGGGGTTTGCATGCCCCTGCAAGTCGTCAGGTCCCCAACCGGCCGTTTGCAACTCAATGGCACACAGCTGCCCCCACTGCATGTGCCGCGCCCTACAGCACTGTGCCACACCCCGGCGCAATGTGGACTGCCCTGTCCCAAAGCAATGTGGCCTGCCTGCACGCACTTGCCCTGCCCTTCAGTACTGTGCTTGTCTGCACTCTGCCCTGCCACAGAGTGACCCGCACCCAAGCACTAATGCCGTGTCCCACAGCACTCTGCCCTGTACACAGAACCGTGCCCTGCCCCGCAGTACTGGAACGTGCCATGCACTACTCTGTCCTGCCCCACAGCACAGGGCCAGCAAGGTGCAAATGCGCGGGAACGCCCAAACCATAACAATCATGCACCAAACAGAGCAGGCATGGCAGTGCACTGGCATGCCTGGGTTGGGTTAAGAGCACAGGGCACCAAGACCTGTACACATAAGGATCCACGTTTACTTCTCGGCTCATCGCCGGCAAAAATTTCAATGACATCCCTGCATCACAGAAAAGGTCACCCCACATGCACCAACCCCGCAGTCAGTCACGTACTCTACCCAGTAGCCGCATTTACTCTTTCCAGCAAGCAGTGCATGGCATGATGCCACTGTCCATCAACCATTGTGCACCGATTCCTATGTTGTGTGACGCCACTATTTATTCATTTACATCAAAACCATAAGCACAATGCCTGTTTCCAAAGGATTTTCAGGTTGGCAGGGATGCAGTGGCCTAAAGCGTAAGCATAGGCCTCCACTCCACCTCCTCACCAATGCAATCGTGGTTGTAGCTGCCCACACCCCCTGCCAGGAGAGGCCTTCCGGTTTGCGCGAGAGGGACGAGACATAGAACACTTTCAGGGCTGCAAAAAATTGGTATGATGTACAACAAGCAAATGTAGAGACCTCTCTGCTTGAATACTAACCACGCATTGACGGCGCACACCCCACCCCCTGGCCCTATGCACGCATCCATGGAAAACGTTTGAGCTTCTGGTTGTGGGTTGAGGCACTCGTGGCTGTTGTCCACCATCGCGACAGCCATCACAACCTAGCTTTGGCGCCCTATCCGGCAGCCATGGCAAATGGGCTCACCGGGGGGTGACAGAGCCGGCGAGGTGCTGAGAAAAAGCAAAAGGGGAAGACGTGGGACTTCCACCTGAAGCAGCAAAAAAGGCAGCACCGAAAAGACAGCTCACTGCGCGCACACCGCGTGTTGGGCCTCCCTCTGAGGACTGGCAACCCAAGACTCTCATCAGCGTGTCATGCGGTAGGTACCAGGCGGGGATGGTGGTCCAAGACTGCAAATGGCACCACCTTGCACTCGGCAATGCTGCCAATTGGTGTTGCCAAATAACTCTTTGTTTCATTGCAAAACTTGAGGCCTCAAAACTAGGGTGGCACTGTGGTAAGCATACAGCTTAGCACTTCCAGGTGCCTCCTCCCCTGCCGTCTTAGGGTCCCCAAAGGGGTGAGAAATCAAGATGGCTACATCACCCAACAATCTTGGGGTCCCCAAAAGCAGAGAGGAAGCAAAAAGGCCACACAAACCCTGCTGTCTTGGGCTCCTCAGGGCGGGAATGGATCAGAAAGGGCTACACAACCCAAATAACAAAGCGGAAGCATGGAGCAATCAAAAATGGTGGCATAATCCCCACCTTCTAATGTGCCCCAAAGCGGGAAGGAATCAGAAGTGGCTGCATAACCCTACCATCCCGGGTTCCCCTGAACACAGATCAAAAATTCTGCCACCGCAAGCACTATTGAGACAAATTTTGTGTAATCAAATCAAAACCCACCCATGGAGCACTTAAAATCAGGGGGCATCGAACTTGGGGCATGATATCTGATTTCTCTTGAACAACCCTTCAGGGTGAGTGTGCAAGGAACAGATGTGAGCGAAACACGCCTGCTTAAGAGACACTGCGTGCAGTGAAAGAGCAGCACTAGAGAAAGCATCCCGACTTCAGAACAATCAGTGCCTTCTCCAGGGCCCACTTGACCTCGTTGGCCTGGGACGTGGCAGGGGCTGCAGAGACGTGGAGGGGGGGGGGGATGGTACAAATTGCTTGTCTCATCGGCCAATATGCTTACAGCACCGGCACAACTCACTTTGCTGGTTTTTCCGGGAGTCTGACATGGACCACAACAAAATTTGCAGATTTAGGTGCCTCTGTTGGTGCATTTCGACATGTGGGTTTGCCATTTCTGGGACTGCACAGGCCATCCTGCAAAAACACTCAAAATAAGGTTTGATTGATGAGACTATAGCCCTGCAGCGCCGTTTGCCCCCAGATTCCGAAGGAGAGGGGTCCCTGCCTACCAATTATGTGCCACTGACACCCAATCTATTCGGTCACTTCACAACAAATATGTGGAGACACGAAATCAAGCCAAAAAAAAAACAATTGACAAACAGGTCATGAAACACAAGGCCAAGCAAGAGGCCCAACAGGGCGCCAAGGCAGCAAAACGACAAAGGATAGTGGGTTCATGAACAACTGCTGCCTCAGAATTGCAGAGGCTACTGGCAGCCTTTTCCGGTCGCCCTCACCACACACACAGGCACATTTGTTGAAGGTTGTTTGTTCTCGCAGAGTCGCCATTCTCCAAATGGTTGGCATGGGAGGATGGATGCAACAGCCCAAGGTGCTATGGGTGCAGATATGAGCAGCCTTCAGTTCCCCTTGGCAACTGCGCCGTGCAGCCATTGTCTTTGGAATACCCAATGTCTTTCGAGTGCACGCCAAGATCTCTAGAACTGGACTGGCTCATGCTGCATCATTGATTCAACGTTATCACACAGGCCCAGGCATGTGCGAAAGATTCAAGCAGTGGCGGGGACAGCAGCATACAAAAGCAGGCAAGATTCGTGCGGTCAAGGGAATCCTTGCAATTCGGCCGCAGAATGCCCTTCTGCTGCTGATGAATGACAGCTTCGATAAAATTGACCTGCCCATCAACCTGATTGTAAATGTATGCCCCATGGGACCCGGGAAAAAATCCAACACAAATCGAAACAATCATCAAGAAAGCGGACATGCAGCTGCTTCAACTGCCTATTCATTCGGCAGTGGAACGCCCCCAGCAAATAAGATGCTCAGCCACACAACCATTTTTGTTGCTGCCTGATAAAACTCAATGCTGAGTGGCAGCCATCTTGTTGCCCTGTGCAGCGCTTCTCGTGTGCCAATGTGCATGCATGCAGATGTGTGAGTATTCCTCTCTGGTCATATCAGAGGACAAACAGCAGCAATCTATACCCAGATCCCTATTATTGCCTGGAGCATCATGGTCAAGGGGAAAAAAGGCAGGGAAAGCACAGGGTCGAGGGGGCATTGGAGCAATCCAGATGCTACAATCTGGGTCAAAGAGGACATGCCGGCGAAACGGTGAACAACAGGGGAAGGGGGCCGTGCAACATGGATGTGAGCAGCATGTGGCAGCTCTGATCGTCTTCTGGGTTATTACCAGGTCGCGTCCACTTTGGGCACGTACTGAAATCCCACTTGTACGCTACAACACATTGATCACCTGTTATACATTTAGGGTTTTCAGTTGGGTGCACACCAGTTTGCGTGCTGTTTCTGTACTGTAAGTGCTTTGCTTGTGTGAGTTTCTAGTGGGTGCCGGTTGCAGGCATCTTCTCAGTTTCCCCACGTTACCTCCACATCCCGCCAACCATCAACACATTGCAGCCAACATTGTTGGCACTGGTTGCCGGTGCTTCACTGCAACAATCAGGCGGGCATCGGGACGCATTGGGCGTGCGTTCACGCATCAGTGGGGGCATCACATGTGTGACGTTATGGTGTCGTGGTGGTTGGGTTGCCTCATTTCCACCCGAAATGGTGTCTGATTGGGCACCGTGAATGATGATGGTGACATGGAAAAATAAGAATACCCTTGCATCCAAGCAGGTGCACGCAGATTCGTCTGCAGCGGTTAGTCTGCAGGTGTTTTCGGGACCGGGAACAAGCCCATATTGCCTTGTGGGCCGGGAGGACAGGGAAATGACCTTGAAAGTTCCATGTGAGAAGCCGTGGTCTTGTTTATCCTGATAAACGTCCAAAACTAAACTTGCAGCCCTGAGAAACACAAGCAAACGACGGGGCGCCTTTGCAGTAGATTAACACGCCAGCGCGTCCCTCACTCGTCCTGTGTGCAGCACCCTGCGCTATCCCTCCAGTGCCTCACCCAGAATCTGCGCATGAGTGTTCTGAAAGACAGACTCGCAAAGGGCCCGCAGTACTGTCGCCTCTCCCTCCAAAACAGACAAGTGACACACACAATGGTATGCAGCAGTTCACAGTCGTGCTGGGTCTTCTTGATCAGTCTGTCATGCAGGCCCAAGAATCCAATGGTAACACTGCCGTGCGCACAGCGACCGATGTCGGATCGAACTTTTCTGTCACGCCATTCGAGTGGTGGGGACACAAGATGATGTGATCATCGGTCAGTCTGGTCAGGCTGTAGTTCTGTGTCACGGTTGATACACCACTTTTCGCCAGAACATTTCGAGGCATTCGACAATTTGCAAGTGCCCCCCCCACCCTCCCCCATAGACCACGCACGCATGTGAGTCACAGTGAAGAGAGTGCGTATGACAATATCACCTCTCACATCCACTTCTTTTGGCCCTTTGGTTTCTGTTTGACTGTCTGAATTTGCGGCCAGGATGGGCCAGCTTTCAACGGGGGGGGGGGGGGGTGATACAGTCCTCTGGCTAGACCCCCAGCCTCCCCCAAAAGGGCTCACTCATCTGACGGCCCCCCCAAAATCCTACCAAGACTGACCCCCGGGCCACGCAGGTGACCCGGACCCAAAATTCAGCAAAAAATGAAAATGGGATTTTTGAAATCAGCGTGTCGAGGGGTTTCAGAAAAGTCATCATTTGCCATGTATTTGGTGACAAAAACATTTGACCATTTTCAATGCTCGAAAAAAATTTCAGCACCTTGGCGCCAGAGTTCATAATAACTGATTAATGGCCCTTTTCCCAACCCCCCGGTTTGGGGGGGCTCCACCAACCTCCCCCCCCGCCCAAGCTGAAAACCCGACTACCCCACACTGGCCCAACACTATCCATTGATCGGAGGTGCCGGAGTTGGCTTGTCCTAAAAAGTCCAAACACCTCCCTCCAAATCCCACCGCTGTTCCCCTTGTCAAAGCAGACCATATTTTGAGCCAGGTGGCTGCGCACTCCTGACAATTCCCGCTGTTTTCTTGTTGTCCTCCCCAATACCCAAGCACCCTGCAGTGGGGCCATATCTCTAGATGTGGACAAAAAAACTGGTGTGATTTTCAATAACAGTGTCAGGCCATTTGCAGGGCTTTCGAGCGTGAAAAATGTAACTTGCACTAAAAAATCATCGAGCCGTCAAAGTTTTTTTGCAGTAAATGCGTGGAATTTCTTTTTTGCGGTAAGTTGTGTAAATTATAAAAAAAATTCAAAAATTGAAAGAAATGCAACTTTTGCAACACATGAGCAATATGTACAGCTGCTAGTTCCGTACGGCACCCCATAGCGACCTTAACGATGGGACGCCGAGTCCACAAAGCACATAGTACTCTGTGTGGCCACCAACTAGTTGGGACTCAGCCAATATAACATAGCTTCACATGGTGTCATTGGCACCAGACACAAAATCACGTCCAAGAAAAGAGTCCTGACACGGCTATGGCCAACGCTAGTGCCACCATTATAGGCCACCAAGGCACTGGTGTGGGGCCAGTAGAACATAGTTTCACATGGTGCCATTGGCACTAGACACAAAATCACACCCAAGAACACAATCCTGACAGGACCCTGGCCAACATCCGGTGTGCCAGCACTGGGAACAAAATCCGGCTCAAGAAAAAGAGTCCTGACAAGGCCATGGCCAACACTAGTGCCACCATTATAGGCCACCAAGGCATTGGTATGGGCCAATAGAAAAGCATGCTCACACGCTCCACCATAGGTACACCGAACGGACGGAGGAAAATGCAACCCACAAAACATGCACCCGCTACAAGTAGTTGTAGAATGCACGCTTGTAGATCAAGTCAACTTTTGTGTCGCTGGACTTGGGCTTTGCACCAGGATTGGTGTTAAGCTGACAAGCGGCGCACAACTCCGCTACTAGCTACTTGGCCAGGTCATTGATGAAAAGCGAGTCACGCTCCAGCTAGCCAGATGCATCTCTCGGGTGGCCATTCGGCACCTTGCTGCACTCTCCATGGATGAGGACCTTGGGACGGTTGTCCTCCTCTATGAGAGTGGCCATGGAAAGTTGCGGCCTAGCCTCCGGGCTTTCCACGCTTTGCTCAGTGGAGGCCTCCTTGCCTTTGAGTGGGGTGGAGCTGGCCTAAACACTCTCCTCGATCGCCGAAAGTGCACCTTCAACTTGGGTGCTGGGGAGGGACTCAGGAGGGCAAGGAAGCTCGGTCACACCCTCCACATCATCACCGGGCACTTCAACGACCCGCACAGCACGATCAGCATCAACAATGCCGAGTACATAGTCCACAAAACCTGGACCCATTGGGACGAGGGGCACATCGGAAAAAGAACCCCGGTGCTCCATTGCCAGCTTCGCGATATTCAAGCTTTGAAAACCACAAGGCCAACTGTCTGTTAGGAATCCCAAGGCGTGGTGCTTGGTGGTTAGCGAAAGCTTCTTCATGGCCGTCAAGAAAGGATGGATCAAATGAGTGGACCTTAGGGGTTCCCAACAGCTATGGGTATAAAGTCTGAAGTCTGAAGTCTGATTTGGCATGTCGTGTTGCGGACCCACATTAGAGCACATCCAAGTAAAAGTCTGATACAAGTGCGCCCCCCCCCACACACACACAGGAACTTGAGTTCAAGAAAATGGTTATAACAGTGCAGACTCCCCCCCCCAAGACACATAGCAACTTCACAGGAAAATGGGGATAAAAGTGCAATACCCCACCCCCCACAGACACACAGGCACTTCACCTCGGGAAAATGGTGCGTTAGGGAAAATAGGTGGACAAGGGAACACTAGGAAAAGTCTGATACAAGCCCCCCCCCCCCCCCCCAAAACACACAACCATGCAGTTCAAGAAAATGATGGGTTGGGTTGGGCAAAAAAGGGGGTTTGAAAATGCGGAAAAGGCAATTCTGGGAACAATGTGGCACAAGTACCCCCCCCCCCCCCCCCCCCGCCCAAAAAAAAACACATACCTCTTGAAAAATGGGGCGTTGGGGAAAATGTGGGCAAAGGGAAAACCAAGGGAAATGGGAAAATCGTACTGATGGTTGCTAATGTATGAATGGACCTGCAGAGAAGGAGAACATGGGGATTGGCACAGCAGGCATGCAAAAGCACAATACCACTGCAACCCCAACACTGTCATTCATCCATGAGTCCGTCCATGTCATCCACCGGCACTTGGGAACATGGTTGTGAGCTGCTGGGAGGTGCAGCAGAACGGGTAACACGATCCGTTGGGGGGACCCAATCAGAGTCCATCTAGGCTAGCAAAGGCAATACCTGTTGCATAGCAATGTCTCGGGCTTCTCCCCGGTTCTTGCTATTTGGCACCTTCACACCCATGCTTGCCAAGCAATCACAGATGCGAGCGCGTGTCCAGTCACGCAATGTGCCAGCCTTTGCAGCACATACCAACTTGGCCTGTGCACGGGCCAAGGCACGCTTTGGGTCGGACTTCCGTGGTGCCACTGCCTCCTCTTCACTAATATTTTCAGCAGCCTCGGCTGCATCATCCACAATCTGCACCACTGCCTCACCACACGGTCTTGGATCCTTGACAAAGCACGTGTGGCAAACCAGACATGTGTTGCACCAGATGCGCACAGACTGCCTGCACACTGCACAGTCCATGCCCCTTCGGAAAGTGAAGAAGTCATGGTTGCCACCATGCTGAGCAGGACTACCATCTGGTTCGACCAGAGTGCCCTCAGTGTGCTCAGACGGGGCTTGTCGGTCAGCGCGTCTGCGTGTTGCGGCTTGACAAGCCAGTGGCACCTCTGACCCCCCAAAAGATGGCAAAATGTCACCATCGTCTACCACTGCAGCCTCCCCCTCCAGGCAATGCAGCATGGCCCCTTCCACTGATGTACGTGGATCAATGCGATGCGAAACCCTATGCCGGGGACGCACATCGAAGCGTGCATTGGCTGCCAGCTTGCTGGCTACCTCGACACCCTGCCCCTTCACCCACTGCCGCAAAGGTGGCGGATTACAATGCAGAGCCATGCACATGCTAAGGACACGTGTGTCCTCCATATCATGCATACTGTTGGTGAACTCCCCACGCAACGAAATGGCACGCTCAACAGCAGCCTCAGCAGGGCAATATGTGCGCAGCAATGCCAAAACACGCCAAACATTCACCCATTGGAGATGCTCCCGCTCCGGCGTCAAGGCCTCCCACATCCGGGACATGGGGGTCTTGGCGAAGGTCCGAACGACATGCTCCTTGAAGGATTCCCACTCTTCCAATGCACGAGCAGCATTAACATGCGCAGCTGCCAGTTTAGCGTGGTGTGTGCCCATGAACTGCTTCAGCAGATCCACTCCAAATGTGGCTCGGTCAGCCGCTGGTAGAGCGAGCCAACGGCCGTGGTCAAGCAACACAGCACACTCAAGAACACCCCGGGGGTCAATGGTCCCCTGTCCCTCCCTGATGCCAGCAAGCAGTGTGTCTGTGACTGCACATGCCTCTGTGGCTGGAAAAGGGGGGCTGGTTGTGCACCTCTGGCCATCGGTATCAAACCGGACCAATTCAACGCCATGCCATGCTCCGGTCACAGTTTGCTCTTTGAATTGAGTCCACCCTGGCCCCTCCTCCCTCGCCACCTTTTCCACCCGTGCCTGTAACATTTCGGTTGCCTTGGTCAAGTGGGCACCTGTTGGTGCATGCAACTGTGCAACATTGTTGAAGCTGCGTGTACCGTGTAGTATGTCTCCATATACCACTGCCCATGACAGCAAACCTGCATTAGGGCAATCCTCCCACACATCCTCCTCCTTGGTGGTGAGGTGCGTTTTGGAATCCAAATGGCTCGCCACCCATGGCACATTGGCCAAGAACACCTTGTTGCGACGGGCATTTGCCTCGGACCACCGGATACGGTGACTGGCAGGGATCAAACGCAACCCGCTGCGTGTATCTGGTCTGGTGTCCTCTTGGACACACCTCTCGAGGTCCTTCCACTGGCGCGCACCGTTGTACAATGCACGTTGGCGACCCATAGCTGCCAGGTAGTCACCATGCACTTGGCCGGCAGCCTCCAAGGCAAGGCCTAGCTTGCACTGGACCACATGGCATGGCTCACCCAAGGGGGTTAGCAAGGACAGCCACTTCACAAGCATGGCAAACACATTGTGCTCCATTGCCGACACATCAACAGCTTGTCTTGCAGTGGCACCACGCACACCAAGGTTAGAGGCACCATCCACCGCAAAAGCCACAACCTTCTGAGCCCACCAGGCACGGTCAGCCATCCAGGACAGCAGCACTGCCTCCACCTGTGCCGTCACCTCTTGTGCCTCCCCTGAAGCCACATCCACCACACCAAGGAACACCTCACACATTCCCCCCGGCCCAGTGCCTGGAAAGAGGAGCAGGATGGCATACTCATTAATGCGATGCCGTTGCCGGTCAGATCCATCCAACAACAAGGCAATGAACAATGCCCTTTGCAAGGTCTCTGACACACCATCTTGCATGGCGCCATGCATTGCGACCATGGCCTTCTCAACTATCCATCGCCGAGAGGCATGATGGCCCGGTTCGGAGGTCAACGCACAATGCAGAAGAATGCGTTCACTGATTGCACGGATGGATGTGCACATGCGGAGGCCAATGTATACCTCCACCAAGCGTGACAAAATGGCTGCCACCGCATCGCTCATAGGTACACCGAGGTCCATGCCCTCACCCCTAATGAACACAGTGCTCCTCTCTGCCACATTGACCACACACGCAGATGCACTGGGGCACAGTGCCTGAAAGCGTTCTGCACAATGCACCCGGAAACTCTCCTCGGCGGCCAAGTGGTGGCGGCCAGGATTATCAATTCTCTTGCGGCTGCCGGTCGTGCCACGTGACACACCAAGGTGACCCTCCAGGACATCTTTACGCCATCCCTTTGGTGTAGCGATCATCATACGCATGCCCATGCCATATGTTCCATTCACCAAGGGTGTAGCAGCCTTCGGTGGCCGCTTCACCCCACGACAATCCGTTTTAGCAGCCCATGCACAACATATGCACATTACACCCCCTTGAACAGTAAACTGCAACTGCCAATGCCCATCCACAAACGCTTGCAGTGTCTTTGGCCCTGCTGTTTGTTGCTTGGGGGCTGCCCCCATCATCACAGAAAAAGCATTGCTCCCCGTTGCTGCCAATGCAGCAGATCGGGCTCTATCCTGTTCTATGGACTCGGCAACAGACCGGTGCGACATGCATGCCTCTCATCCCACTCCTTCTCATGACGTGCCCGGAGATGAACCTGGTGGGCTTGCACACGGACCTGCAGATGCTGTTTCACCCGTACCCTTTGCTTTTGTACAAGCTTTGCCACAGCTTCAATAAACTCGGTGGAGGGCTGCACATCCCCCACATGTGTGGTATATCTGGGGTCACCCATTGGCAGCGCCATGGCTGGCAACTGGGTGTTACTTGGCACGCTCCGGGCATGCCTGTTGACAGTTGGTGCTGCAAACTGTGAGGGGGAGGGTTGTGCGTCCCCAATGTGGTTGGTAGACTCTGGGTCACCTGTTAGCAGCGCCATGGCTCGCAACGGGGTGTTCCTTGGCATGCTCCGAACATGCCTGTCGACAGTTGTTGCTGCAGACTGAGAGGGGGCATCACGTACACCACGATTGCAAGCAGTCCTTTGTGAACCGCCTTGTGACAGACCCACCATCTCCGTGGGAGTATGCTCATACAATAGGAATGTCACCTCTCGTGAAGTGGCTGGGGGCCGTCCCCTGGTCGCTGACGCATCATCACACAACCACCACACATCGCGAACTAAAATGTGAGCAATAAAGTGCCCTTGCTCCCTAGTTGGTCCAACATGTAGCACCATGGCCCGCACGGACCAATGGTACGCGTTGACATCCACAAACTCATGATCCACCGTCAAGCTATGAAGCTGTTGATTGTGGACATGGAGTGGAGCCCACTTGTTGAACACTAGTGATGATAGTACAATGGCCTCCTAGAGATCCCCCCCACAGCCACATGGGGGGACGTTTGAAGGGCGGCCCAACGAACGGCCCCTCATTCCCCCCCTCATTCGCACCCACACGCTTTGGCCCTGGTTAGTAACATGCAACACTTGGGCACCCATTCCCAACTCACCTCCAGCTTGGTGGACTTTCATATCACACATTGGGCACCGCTGCCACCATTGCTCATGAGACAAGCAGTCAGACAGAGAACGAACACCAGCACGAACCAGCTTCGGTACCATGTGCTTCCAACACTCAGCCATCTCGGACTGCTGCATCCACTCAAACTTGGGAGCCCTCCTGACACTTTGACACCGACCACTACACTGGCACACAGTAACAGTTGGCTCTCCCTCATCCGCCAACACGCGTGCAACTGCATGTGGACGGTACACAGCACCTGTCATACCTGCCACAATGTCACCCCAAAGTGTAGCCCACACCGCCACATCATCTGGGCACTCATCATGGAAGGCCTCCTGTCCACCAGAGGCTAGCAAGAGGCATTGCAACGTTGTACCAAGCCAACACCAATTGTGACTTGGGGGGTTCGCCATGCCACATGGCTGTTGCCGTGCTCCACCTTGCGGACCGCCACTAATTTGCAGGCAGGCGGAAGGCATGTTGCTGCAAGAACTTGCGGTGCGAAGGAGGCAAACTCTGCCATTCTCCACGGCCGTAAAGCACCACCAATCGCCTATCCCCTTTCCATGGGCAAGTAGCATGCCATGCCCCAATGCGGACCACTACAGGTTGCCTATCGACACGGTACCTATGCCCCGGACGGTTAATGCCATCTGGGCACTGCCTTCTCCATGGTGTGCCATGCGGTCCACTGCGGACGCCTCCCTCTTCCACCCAGATCTCACCACCCACGTGCCGCCCCGTGGAGAACACTGCTTGCCATGGGGTACAATCAAAACGATGTTGATGGGGAGCTGTCGTCTCATTGGATGACAGCTGTATTGTAGTCCATGTGAACCACTCTGGCACCAACTCCCTTGCAATGTGGTTCACCATCATCACAAGGGGGCCATGCTCCTGTGTCCCTTGCACAAGCCGCAACCGGCGACAATCCCCTTTCGTTGTATGCCCTTTGCTCCCACCGACACCCAACCGCAACCTTCGCAAGGAGAACTGCCCTAACGTCTCTCTAGTGTACAGCAGTGTCCCCATTATGCCATGCAAGACACACAAAGGTGCTACCTGCAACGAGCAGTCGTAGCTGGCGCCCCGGTAATGTCCTCCCCGCCGGTGCCCATCACGTTCGGCCTCACCAACGACGATCACGCATGCTTGTTCACAAGCTTCCTCCATCTCCTGGATTGTATGGTACACTTTGGCTTCTGCCATACCCGGACTCCAAACTGCAGCAGACGTCACAGCAGTGTCCGGGCCAAACCTTGAATCCATTATTTTTGGTGTGTTTGTACGCAACAACGCAACCTACCCATCGATGTGGTGGGCGAGATGTCGAAAATGGTCGGGCATTCCCCCCCAGGGCTTCCCGTCCCAATTATTCTCTTCCAGGGCCCTACAGACACTTAGAGCACTCTCTTTAACCTCTATGCCACACCGTTCCTTGTACATTATTGTTGCCTGGACTCGCAGGTCCGCTCCAGTTAAGGGGGTCTGACTGCGGAGCGCATGGAGGCTGAGGGCAGCTGCATAAAAAAAACATGCACCGGCGACATACTCATCATGTGCCAACCGTAACTTCAGTTGCCGGATGGTAGGCAGCTCCCTACCGGCAGGAGCCTTAATCTTATCCACCTCAACCTTCTGGTCAGGATTGTCACAGTCAATTGCTCCGGCCTCGTCCACCCTTAGCCGCACACGCTTTGCAGCAGGCATGGGGTTGGGATCCCTAGGCATTGTTTTAGTGCCTGAGGGGGGGTTGTTCCTCGGGTGTGAGCCATCTGTGCTGGACTGAATAGATGCCACGACAGTGCATGCCGTCCCCAAACTACTATCCATATCGGGGAGGACATTTCACTATTTTGCCCACTTAATAAAACCTGTGGTGGGCGCTGTGCTAGGGGCACGGGGGATCCCTGATCAGAGAGTGTCTCTGCACCGCAACCGGGGTGTGGCGTTAGGCATTCTTCTGCAGCACCTGGACCTGTGTTCTCCATTACGTCTCGGCCCTGGATCTCATCGTCAGCATGCACACCACCTGCAACATCAGGTGCACCTGGGGGTCCACATCGCAGCGCACAGGCTGGGACGTCGGACCCACTTGGATCACCTCTGCGTGGATCCTGGTCATCAGTCATAGGAGTTAAGGCGGGGGGGTGGGGGGGGGGGGGGGATTGCTGTGCTTCACCAAGGGTGCCAGCTGTGCCTACGGCCTCCTTTGTGCCCCCTTCCTGGTGCATCATTGGGTGTACCTTTGCCACCAGGGACACCGGCAGATGTATCTTGGGATCCGAGTCGCAGCGCATAGGCTGGGACGTCGGACGGGCTTGGATCACCTCTAGGGGGATCCTGGTCAGGTGTCACGGGACCTGGGGGGGGGGGGGGGTGGGTTGCACCCCAGTTTCTGCCATGGCTTCCAATAGAAGCTCCATGGCCTCCTCCCCTGCATCATCTGTCCATGCATTGTTCACCACACGAACGCCAACATGGAGGTATCCCAAGTGGTTGCGGGGTACCTCGGGGCTGAAAGGGGTGCACCTCAGTATCACATCGCTACTGTCTTGCATGGAAATCCGCATGGACTCTGCAAAGTGGCGTCCCACCGTATAGGCAGCCACCAAGCTCTCCTCTGACAGGGGCTCCCGCCGCTGCTCCCCGAAGCCTTGCATCGCAATGCGGACACACCGGGCAATGCCATGGCACGTTGTCATCGGTGCTTTGTCGAACTGTTGCTGTCTGGTCAGCCGCACCGTCATAGGAGCTGGATTCGGTGGGACGCTGGGTTGCGGTCCGGGACTGCAAGTGGAACTTGAGCTTTCTGGCAACACGGAGCTTGACTACCCCCAGATCCAGGGGTCCCCTGTCCAGTCGGACCTGTGCCACCAGCTGGCGACGACACTCTCTGTCGACCACCCCCGGATCCTGGGGTCCCCTGCGCTTTCGAACCCTTCCCGTTGGCCGGCAACAGCGAGTTCCGGCGGCTCGCAGGTGCCGCCAAATCACTTGTGAATGGCCGTGCTGCACTTGCTGCTTGTGGCCAAAAGTACTGCATTGGGCCCAAGGGTACTCTCCGCACCCCAATCACATACATCCTCTCCACAACGGGTGTGGGGTACTTGGTCTCCCCTCTCCAGAAAGGCCATGAGTCCACAAGTGGCAAGGCGTACACAATGTCATTCCAAGCCTCCAGCCAAGCAACTTTGCTCACGCTCATGGGGTGTCCAGCAATGGCCCCTCGTCGACTCCCCACTTTCCCACGGTCCTGCTCATACTGCTTTATCCGCTCCCAACGGTCTGAGGCTACTGTACGGTATTCCACAATAGCACCTCCGTCCTCCCATGTGCACTTCGGACTGCCCTCTTGGCTGTACATTAGGCGGCACACTGCTGCAAGTCCATGGGTATGGATGACATCAACGGGACATGTCGCCATGGGCATAGCCAACTTCCTATAATAGATGGCCTCCTGTTCTGGTGGGGCATGCCACCCTGCCTGGCCGAGGGCTAGACGGGATCCCATTTTCATCTGAGCGGCTTCCATGGTGTCCCTTGGGGGCCATTCAGGATGCTGGGCCATTTGTAGGAGGCTGCCTCAAAACTGTTAAAGGTTGTGGCCTCTTGCGTGGCCCAGAAGGTGCAGTTCGGTGGGCACTTGTTGGTGACCACAACTCAGGAGGACAATCCGGTCCCAGACCCCGATACTCGAAGTGGTAGGCTGCTTCCTCCTTGGGTTCTTGCGCGGGCCCACTTGATGCCAGTGCGTGGTTTGGGAGATGAACGCAGACCCGGGTCGAGGCGCAACGGCCAGGGACCAAGGGCAAACTTCTGCGCCTCAAGGGCTAGCAGTAGCTGGGTAGGGGTGAGGGATGGACGATGACCGATGTTGAGGCGCGGCAGCCAAGGAGCAAGGGCCAACTCCTGCAGCTCGGTGGCCTGCAGTGCGTGGGTTGGGGGACGGCTAATGACCGTGGTCGCGGCGCTGTGGCCAGGGACCAAGGGCCAACTTCTGTGGCTCAAGGGCCAGCAGTAGGTGGGTTGGGGGATGAGGGATGCCCCTAGTCGAGGCGCTGCGGCCAGAGACGAAGGGGCAACTCCTGCAGCTCAGAGGCTAGCAGAGGTGAGGTACAGGTATCTGGGTCCAAGACGCTATGGTCAAGACCACACACAACTCCTTCACTTGACTGGTGAAGTTGGTGGCAGAAAGGTCGTAACAAAGTCTGTGGGAAGACGCGGCATGGGGCACCACACAATTTGCATAGGTATGGAGTGGGCAAATGCATCAAATAATTGACGGAGGGGCATAAATAATTCATGGAGGGGCATAAATAATTGACGGAGGTATCAAATAATTCACGGAGGTATCAAATAATTCACGGAGGGGCGCAAATAATTCACGGAGGTATCAAATAATTCACGGAGGGGCCTAAATGATTCATGGAGGTATCAAATAATTCACCGAGGGGCCTGAATAATTGACGGAGGTATCGAATAATTCACGGAGGGGCAGAAATAATTCACGGTGGTATCAAATAATTCACGGTGGGTATCAAATAATTCACGGAGGGGCGCAAATAATGCATGGAGGTATAAAATAATTCACGGAGGGGCCTAAATGATTCACGGAGGTATCAAATAATTCTCGTAGGGGCCTGAATAATTCATGGAGGTATCAAATGATTCACGGAGGGGCGTAAATAACGCACGGAGGTATCAAATAATTCACGGAGGGGCCTAAACGATTCACGGAGGTATCAAATAATTCACGGAGGGGCCTGAATAATTCACGGAGGTATCAAATAATTCACGGAGGTATCAAATAATTCACCGAGGGGCGCAAATAATGCACGGAGGTATCAAATAATTCACGGAGGGGCAGAAATAATTCACGGAGGTATCAAATAATTCTCGGAGGGGCCTGAATAATTCACGGAGGTATCAAATAATTCACGGAGGGGCCTAAATGATTCACGGAGGTATCAAATAATTCTCGGAGGGGCCTGAATAATTCACGGAGGTATCAAATAATTCACGGAGGGGCCTAAATGATTCACGGAGGTATCAAATAATTCACGGAGGGGCGTGAATAATTCACGGAGGTATCAAATAATTCACGGAGGGGCATAAATAATTCACGGAGGTATCAAATAATTCACGGAGGGGCGCAAATAATGCACGGAGGGATCAAATAATTCACGGAGGGGCCTAAATGATTCACGAAGGTATCAAATAATTCACGGAGGGGCCTAAATGATTCACGGAGGTATCAAATGATTCTCGGAGGGGCGTGAATAATGCACGGGGGTATCAAATAATTCACGGAGGGGCGAAATAATTCACGGAGGGGCATAAATAATTCACGCAGGTATCAAATGATTCGCGGAGGGGCCTAAATGATTCACGGAGGTATTACACAATTCACGGAGGGGCGTGAATAATTCATGGAGGTATCAAATAATTCACGGAGGGGCGAAATAATTCACGGAGGTATCAAATAATTCACGGAGGGGCCTAAATGATTCACGGAGGTATCAAATGATTCACGGAGGGGCCTAAATGATTCACGGAGGTATTACATAATTCACGGAGGGGCGTGAATAATTCATGGAGGTATCAAATAATTCACGGAGGGGCGAAATAATTCACGGAGGTATCAAATAATTCACGGAGGGGCCTAAATGATTCACGGAGGTATCAAATAGTTCACGGAGGGGCCTGAATAATTCACGGAGGTATCAAATAATTCACAGAGGTATCAAATAATTCACGGAGGTATCAAATAATTCACGGAGGTATCAAATAATTCACGGAGGTATCAAATAATTCACGGAGGGGCCTAAATGATTCACGGAGGTATCACATAATTCACGGAGGGGCATAAATAATTCACGGAGGTATCAAATAATTCACGGAGGGGCATAAATACTTCACGGAGGTATCAAATAATTCACGGAGGGGCCTGAATAATTCACGGAGGTATCAAAGAACTCACGGAGGGGCGTAAATGATTCACGGAGGTATCAAATAATTCACGGAGGTATCAAATATTCACGGAGGGGCATAAAAAATTCACGGAGGTATCAAATAATTCACGGAGGGGCCTAAATGATTCACGGAGGTCTCAAATAATTCACGGAGGGGCCTGAATAATTCACGGAGGTATCAAAGAATTCACGGAGGGGCGTAAATGATTCACGGAGGTATCAAATAATTCACGGAGGTATCAAATATTCACGGAGGGGCATAAAAAATTCACGGAGGTATCAAATAATTCACGGAGGGGCCTAAATGATTCACGGAGGTCTCAAATAATTCACGGAGGGGCCTGAATAATTCACGGAGGTATCAAATAATTCACGGAGGGGCGTGAATAATTCACGGAGGTATCAAATAATTCACGGAGGGGCAAAATAATTCACGGAGGTATCAAATAATTCACGGAGGGGCCTAAATGATTCACATGGGTATCAAATAATTCACGGAGGGGCATAAATAATTCACGGAGGTATCCAAAAATTCACGGAGGGGCAGAAATAATTCACGGAGGTATCAAATAATTCACGGAGGTATCAAATAATTCACGGGGGGGGGCGAAATAATTCACGAAGGTATCAAATAATTCACAGAGGTATCAAATAATTAACGGAGGGCCATCAATAATTCACGGAGGTATCAAATAATTCACGGAGGGGCGAAATAATTCACGTAGGTATCAAATAATTCACGGAGGGGCCTAAATGATTCACGGAGGCATCAAATAATTCACGGAGGGGCCTGAATAATTCACGGAGGTATCAAATAATTCACGGAGGGGCACAAATTATTCACGGAGGTATCAAATAATTCACGGAGGGGCCTAAATGATTCACGGAGGTATCACATAATTCACGGAGGGGCCTGAATAATTCACGGAGGTATCAAATAATTCACGGAGGGGTAGAAATAATTCACGGAGGTATCAAATAATTCACCGAGGGGCGAAATAATTCACGGAGGTACCAAATAATTCACGGAGGTATCAAATAATTCACGGAGGGGCATAAATAATTCACGGAGGTATCAAATAATTCACAGAGGGGCGAAATAATTCACGGAGGTATCAAATAATTCACGGAGGGGCCTAAATGATTCACGGAGGTGTCAAATGATTCACGGAGGGGCGTGAATAATTCACGGAGGGATCAAATAATTCACGGAGGGGCGTAAATGATTCACGGAGGTATCAAATAATTCACGGAGGTATCAAATAATTCACAGAGGGGCATAAATAATTCACGGAGGTATAAAATAATTCACGGAGGGGCGAAATAATTCACGGAGGTATCAAAAAATTCACGGAGGGGCCTAAATGATTCACGGAGGTATCAAATAATTCACGGAGGGGCCTGAATAATTCACGGGGGTATAAAACAATTCACGGAGGGGCAGAAATTATTCACGGAGGTATCAAATAATTCACTAAGGTATCAAATAATTCACCGAGGGGCATAAATAATTCACGGAGGTATCCAATAATTCACGGAGGGGCAGAAATAATTCACGGAGGTATCAAATAATTCACGGAGGTATCAAATACTTCACGGAGGGGCATCAATAATTCACGGAGGTATCAAATAATTCACGGAGGGGCAGAAATTATTCACGGAGGTATCAAATAATTCAAGGAGGTATCAAATAATTCACGGAGGGGCATAAATAATTCACGGAGGTATCAAATAATTCACGGAGGGGCCTAAATGATTCACGGAGGTATCACATAATTCACGGAGGGGCGTGAATAATTCACGGAGGTATCAAATAATTCACGGAGGGGCATAAATAATTCACGGAGGTATGAAATCATTCACGGAGGGGCCTAAATGGTTCACGGACGTATCAAATAATTCACGGAGGGGCCTGAATAATTCACTGAGGTATCAAACAATTCACGGAGGGGCAGAAATTATTCACGGAGGTATCAAAAAATTCACGAAGGTATCAAATAATTCACCGAGGGGCATAAATAATTCACGGAGGTATCCAATAATTCACGGAGGGGCAGAAATTATTCACGGAGGTATCAAATAATTCACGGAGGTATCAAATACTTCACGGAGGGGCATAAATAATTCACGGAGGTATCAAATAATTCACGGAGGGGCAAAATAATTCACGAAGGTATCAAATAATTCACAGAGGTATCAAATAATTCACGGAGGGGCATACATAATTCACGGAGGTATCAAATAATTCACGCAGGGGCGCAAATAATTCACGGAGGTATCAAATAATTTACGGAGGTATCAAATAATTCACGGAGGGGCATAAATAATTCACGGAGGTATCAAAAAATTCACGAAGGGGCGAAATAATTAACGGAGGTATCAAATAATTCACGGAGGGGCCGAAATGATTCACGGAGGTATCAAATAATTCACGGAGGGGCCTGAATAATTCACGGAGGTATCAAATAATTCACGGAGGGGCAGAAATTATTCACGGAGTCATCAAATAATTTACGGAGGTATCAAATAATTCACAGAGGGGCATAAATGATTCACGGAGGTATCAAATAATTCACGGAGGGGCCTAAATGATTCACGGAGGTATCGCATAATACACGGAGGGGCCTGAATAATTCACGGAGGTATCAAATAATTCACGGAGGGGCAAAAAAAGATAACGGAGGTATCAAATAATGCACGGAGGTATCAAATAATTCACGGAGGGGCATAAATAATTCACGGAGGTATCAAATAATTCACGGAGGGGTCTGACTAATTCACGGAGGGGCGTAAATGATTCACGGAGGTATCAAATAATTCACGGAGGTATCAATAATTCACAGAGGGGCATAAATAATTCACGGAGGTATCAAACAATTCACGGAGGGGCATAAATGATTCACGGAGGTATCAAATAATTCACGGAGGGGCGAAATAATTCACGGAGGTATCAAATAATTCACGGAGGGGCGAAATAATTCACGGAGGTATCAAATAATTCACGGAGGGGCCTAAATGATTCACGGAGGTATCGCATAATACACGGAGGGGCCTGAATAATTCACGGAGGTATCAAATAATTCACGGAGGGGCAAAAAAAATTAACGGAGGTATCAAATAATTCACGGAGGTATCAAATAATTCACGGAGGGGCATAAATAATTCACGGAGGTATCAAATAATTCACGGAGGGGCGAAATAATTCACGGAGGTATCAAATAATTCACGGAGGGGCCTAAATGATTCACGGAGGTATCAAATAATTCACGGAGGGGCCTGAAAAGTTCACGTAGGGGCGTAAAGGATTCACGGAGGTATCAAATAATTCACGGAGGTATCAATAATTCACAGAGGGGCATAAATAATTCACGGAGGTATCAAACAATTCACGGAGGGGCATAAATGATTCACGGAGGTATCAAATAATTCACGGAGGGGCGAAATAATTCACGGAGATATCAAATAATTCAAGGAGGGGCGAAATAATTCACGGAGGTATCAAATAATTCACGGAGGGGACTAAATAATTCACGGAGGTATCAAATAATTCACGGAGGGGCGAAATAATTCACGGAGGTATCAAATAATTCACGGAGGGGCCTAAATGATTCACGGAGGTATCAAATAATTCACGAGGGGCCTGAATGATTCACGGAGGTATCAAATAATTCACGGAGGGGCCTAAATGATTCACGGAGGTATCAAATAATTCACGGAGGTATCAAATAATTCACGGAGGTATCAAATAATTCACGGAGGGGCGAAATAATTCACGGAGGTATCAAACAATTCACGGAGGGGCCTAAATGAGTCACCGAGGTATCACATAATTCACGGAGGGGGTGAATAATTCACGGAGGTATCCAATAATTCACGGAGGGGCGAAATAATTCACGGAGGTATCAAATAATTCACGGAGGGGCGAAATAATTCACGGAGGTATCAAATAATTCACGGAGGGGTCTGAATAATTCACGGAGGTATCAAATGATTCACGGAGGGGCAGAAAGTATTCACGGAGGTATCAAATAATGCACGGAGGTATCAAATAATTCACGGAGGGTCACAAATAATTCACGGAGGTATCAAATAATTCACGGAGGGGCAGAAATAATTCACGGAGGTATCAAATAATTCACGGAGGTATCAAATAATTCACGGAGGGGCATAAATAATTCACGGAGGTATCAAATAATTCACGGAGGGGCGAAATAATTCACGGAGGTATCAAATAATTAACGGAGGTATCAAATAATTCACGGAGGGGCATAAAAAATTCACGGAGGTATCAAATAATTCACGGAGGGGCGGAAATAATTCACGGAGGTATCAAATAATTCACGGAGGTATCAAATAATTCACGGAGGGGCATAAATAATTCACGGAGGTATCAAATAATTCACGGAGGGGCGAAATAATTCACGGAGGTATCAAATAATTCACGGAGGGGCCTAAATGATTCACGGAGGTATCAAATAATTCACGGAGGGGACTGAATAATTCACGGATCAAATAATTCACGGAGGGGCAGAAATTATTCACGGAGGTATCAAATAATTCACGGACGTATCAAATAATTCACAGAGGGGCATAAATAATTCACGGAGGTATCAAATAATTCACGGAGGGGCGAAATAATTCACGGAGGTATGAAATCATTCACGGAGGGGCCTAAATGGTTCACGGACGTATCAAATAATTCACGGAGGGGGCTGAATAATTCACTGAGGTATCAAACAATTCACGGAGGGGCAGAAATTATTCACGGAGGTATCAAATAATTCACGAAGGTATCAAATAATTCACCGAGGGGCATAAATAATTCACGGAGGTATCCAATAATTCACGGAGGGGCAGAAATTATTCACGGAGGTATCAAATAATTCACGGAGGTATCAAATACTTCACGGAGGGGCATAAATAATTCACGGAGGTATCAAATAATTCACGGAGGGGCAAAATAATTCACGAAGGTATCAAATAATTCACAGAGGTATCAAATAATTCACGGAGGGGCATACATAATTCACGGAGGTATTAAATAATTCACGCAGGGGCGCAAATATCTCACGGAGGTATCAAATAATTCACGGAGGTATCAAATAATTCACGGAGGGGCATAAAAAATTCACGGAGGTATCAAATAATTCACGAAGGGGCGAAATAATTAACGGAGGTATCAAATAATTCACGGAGGGGCCTAAATGATTCACGGAGGTATCAAATAATTCACGGAGGGGCCTGAATAATTCACGGAGGTATCAAATAATTCACGGAGGGGCAGAAATTATTCACGGAGTCATCAAATAATTCACGGAGGTATCAAATAATTCATAGAGGGGCATAAATGATTCACGGAGGTATCAAATAATTCACGGAGGGGCCTAAATGATTCACGGAGGTATCAAATAATTCACGGAGGGGTCTGACTAATTCACGGAGGGGCCTAAATGATTCACGGAGGTATCAAATAATTCACGGAGGTATCAATAATTCACAGAGGGGCATAAATAATTCACGGAGGTATCAAACAATTCACGGAGGGGCATAAATGATTCACGGAGGTATCAAATAATTCACGGAGGGGCGAAATAATTCACGGAGGTATCAAATAATTCACGGAGGGGCGAAATAATTCACGGAGGTATCAAATAATTCACGGAGGGGCCTAAATGATTCACGGAGGTATCGCATAATACACGGAGGGGCCTGAATAATTCACGGAGGTATCAAATAATTCACGGAGGGGCAAAAAAAATTAACGGAGGTATCAAATAATTCACGGAGGTATCAAATAATTCACGGAGGGGCATAAATAATTCACGGAGGTATCAAATAATTCACGGAGGGGCGAAATAATTCACGGAGGTATCAAATAATTCACGGAGGGGCCTAAATGATTCACGGAGGTATCAAATAATTCACGGAGGGGCCTCAATAGTTCACGGAGGGGCGTAAAGGATTCACGGAGGTATCAAATAATTCACGGAGGTATCAATAATTCACAGAGGGGCATAAATAATTCACGGAGGTATCAAACAATTCACGGAGGGGCATAAATGATTCACGGAGGTATCAAATAATTCACGGAGGGGCGAAATAATTCACGGAGATATCAAATAATTCACGGAGGGGCGAAATAATTTACGGAGGTATCAAATAATTCACGGAGGGGACTAAATAATTCACGGAGGTATCAAATAATTCACGGAGGGGCGAAATAATTCACGGAGGTATCAAATAATTCACGGAGGGGCCTAAATGATTCACGGAGGTATCAAATAATTCACGAGGGGCCTGAATGATTCACGGAGGTATCAAATAATTCACGGAGGGGCCTAAATGATTCACGGAGGTATCAAATAATTCACGGAGGTATCAAATAATTCACGGAGGTATCAAATAATTCACGGAGGGGCGAAATAATTCACGGAGGTATCAAACAATTCACGGAGGGGCCTAAATGAGTCACCGAGGTATCACATAATTCACGGAGGGGGTGAATAATTCACGGAGGTATCAAATAATTCACGGAGGGGCGTGAATAATTCATGGAGGTATCAAATAATTCACGGAGGGGCGAAATAATTCACGGAGGTATCAAATAATTCACGGAGGGGCCTAAATGATTCACGGAGGTATCAAATAATTCACGGAGGGGCCCGAATAATTCACGGAGGTATCAAATGATTCACGGAGGGGCAGAAATTATTCACGGAGGTATCAAATAATGCACGGAGGTATCAAATAATTCACGGAGGGGCACAAAAAATTCACGGAGGTATCAAATAATTCACGGAGGGGCAGAAATAATTCACGGAGGTATCAAATAATTCACGGAGGTATCAAATAATTCACGGAGGGGCATAAATAATTCACGGAGGTATCAAATAATTCACGGAGGGGCGAAATAATTCACGGAGGTATCAAATAATTAACGGATGTATCAAATAATTCACGGAGGGGCATAAATAATTCACGGAGGTATCAAATAATTCACGGAGGGGCAGAAATAATTCACGGAGGTATCAAATAATTCACGGAGGTATCAAATAATTCTCGGAGGGGCATAAATAATTCACGGAGGTATCAAATAATTCACGGAGGGGCGAAATAATTCACGGAGGTATCAAATAATTCACGGAGGGGCCTAAATGATTCACGGAGGTATCAAATAATTCACGGAGGGGCCTGAATAATTCACGGAGGTATCAAATAATTCACGGAGGGGCAGAAATTATTCACGGAGGTATCAAATGATTCACGGACGTATCAAATAATTCACAGAGGGGCATAAATAATTCACGGAGGTATCAAATAATTCACGGAGGTATCAAATAATTCACGGAGGGGCCTAAATGATTCACGGAGGTATCACATAATTCACAGAGGGGTGTGCATAATTCATGGAGGTATCAAATAATTCACGGAGGGGCGAAATAATTCACGGAGGTATCAAATTATTCACGGAGGGGCCTAAATGATTCACGGAGGTATCAAAAAATTCACGGAGGGGCCTGAATAATACACGGAGGTATCAAATAATTCACGGAGGGGCAGAAATTATTCACGGAGGTATCAAATAATTCACGGGCGTATCAAATAATTCACAGAGGGGCATAAATAATTCACGGAGGTATCAAATAATTCACGGAGGGGCAGAAATAATTCACGGAGGTATCAAATAATTCACGGAGGTATCAAATAATTCACGGAGGTATCAAATAATTCACGGAGGGGCATAAATAATTCACGGAGGTATCAAATAATTCACGGAGGGGCAGAAATTATTCACGGAGGTATCAAATAATTAACGGGGTATCAAATAATTCACGGAGGGGCATAAATAATTCACAGAGGTATCAAGTAATTCACGGAGGGGCGAAAAAATTCACGGAGGTATCAAATAATTCACGGAGGGGCCTAAATGATTCACAGAGGGGCATAAATAATTCACGGAGGGGCCTGAATAATTCACGCAGGTATCAAATAATTCACGGAGGGGCAGAAATTATTCACGGAGGTATCAAATAATTCACAGACGTATCAAACAATTCACAGAGGGGCACAAATAATTCACGGAGGTATCAAATGATTCACGGAGGGGCCTAAATGATTCACGGAGGTATCACATAATTCACGGAGGGCGTGCATAATTCATGGAGGTATCAAATAATTCACGGAGGGGCGAAATAATTCACGGAGGTATCAAATAATTCACGGAGGGGCCTAAATGATTCACGAAGGTATCAAATATTTCACGGAGGGGCCTGAATAATACACGGAGGTATCAAATAATTCACGGAGGGGCATAAATAATTCACGGAGGTATCAAATAATTCACGGAGGTATCAAATAATTCACAGAGGGGCATAAATAATTCACGGAGGTATCAAATAATTCACGGAGGGGCAGAAATAATTCACAGAGGTATCAAATAATTCACGGAGGTATCAAATAATTCACGGAGGGGCATAGATAATTCACGGAGGTATCAAATAATTCACGGAGGGGCCTAAATGATTCACGGAGGTATCAAATGTTCCACGGAGGGGCGTAAATAATGCACGGAGGTATCAAATAATTCACGGAGGGGCGAAATGATTCACGGAGGGACAGAAATAATTCACGTAGGTCTCAAATAATTCACGAAGGGGCGTAAATAATTCACGGAGGGGTGAAATGATTCACGGAGGGGCATAAATAATTCACGGAAGTATCAAATAATTCACGGAGGGGCGTAGATAATTCACGGAGGTATCACATAATTCACGGAGGGGCATAAATAATTCACGGAGGTATCAAAATATTCACGGAGGGGCGGAAATAATTCACGGAGGTATCAAATAATTCGCGGAGGGACATAAACAATTCACGGAGGGGCAGAAATAATTCACGGAGGGCCGAAATAATTCACGAAGGGGCGTAAACAATTCACGGAGGGGCGAAATAATTCAGGAAGGGCATAAATAATTCACGGAGGTATCCAATAATTCACGGAGGGGTGTGAATAATGCACGAAGGTATCAAATAATTCACGGAGGGGCAGAAATAATTCACGGAGGTATCAAAAAATTCGCGGAGGGGCGTAAATAATTCACGGAGGGGCAGAGATAATTAACGGAGGGCCGAAATCATTCACGGAGGGGCGTAAATAATTCACCGAGGGGCGAAATAATTCACGGAGGGGCATAAATAATTCCAGGAGGTATCAAAAAATTCGCGGAGGGGCGTAAATAATTCACGGAGGTATCCAATAATTCAGGGAGGGGCATAAATCATTCACAGGGGGTATCAAATAATTCACGGAGGGGCCTGAATGATTCACGGAGGGGCGAAATAATTCATGGAGTGATAAAATAACGTTTTTGGAAGTGCAAATTATTCCATGGCGACGCCCCGCTGTTCCCTGGATTGCCAAAATGTCCCACACAGTTTGTCACACGTTCTAGGGGTGCAAGTCATTGCGCCAAGGCAATGACATCACACCAACTTGGATCACCTCATGGGGATCCTGGGTACATGGCTCAGGATTCGGGGGGGGGGGGGGTGTTTCGGTAGAGCCCCGGATTTGGTTCATGACACCGTGAATTGGTCCACGGAAGCAAACATTGCACAAAGATGAGAGGCAGACAATAGAGACCCTCAGATTGTGGCCGGCAACCCATGACGTTCCATGCCGACATAGTACCATCCATTCCGAACGTCCGATGTCCCACACACACCTCCACATGCGCCACAGTGGAGGCTGTCCAATGTTCCACAGAGCCTGTCACCGCCAGGGTCATGTCATGATTTTTGCGGTCCGAACCGAATGCCAGTTGATGATGTAGGCTTCTCTGCCGGTGCGACCATGCCAAAGACATACCGCTTCACACGATCCGGCAATGGCTTCCAACCACAGTGCTGGGTATGTCCACGGTGAACGGCATGTGGGGCACACACATCACCCCCCCCTCACACTCTCTCACCCCATGGAGCAAGGATGCCACATACACCCCCAAGGGTGTGCAGAAGTTATCGCCCAGGAAGCCTACCGTGTCCACGTGCCTGTAGGCATCCCGCCACAGAGACAGAGACACAGCGCGGTAGGCAGCTGACCGGGGGGGGTTGAGATAGGTTTGGGCCTTTTGGAAGGGCTTGGTGAGCAGAAACTGCACAGGCCTTTGCTCGTGGTCCGCCAAATCCTGTGTGTGGCACACTCTCTCTAACAGCTATGTGTATAAAGTCTGATGTTTGATGTCTGATAAGGGATGTTGTGTGTGCGGTCTGTCCAAGAAGATGTCTGATATTCTTATCTACTGGAGGTGGGTCTAGGGGTCTAATGCCAAGAGAAAATTGGGAGAAACTATGCCTAAATCTAAATCAACCCCCCCCCCAAAATGAAAAAAACAAAAAGGGAGGACACAATTGAAAAATCATTGGGGAACCACCTTGGACAATCAGAAACATGGCAGTACAAAAGTAAAAAAGACTTTGAACATCAAAATGGGAAAATGGGGAAAATGTGTGAGCAAGGATAGTGGCAAACAAAAAGGTGCCCATAGGCCCCCATAGGCCCCCATGGGCCCCCAAAGGTGCCCATAGGTCCCCAAAGGTGCCAATAGGTCCCCGTAGGCCCCCATAGGCCCTCATAGGCCCCCATAGGCGCCCATAGGCCCCCAAAGGTCCCCATAGGACCCCAATGGTGCCAATAGGCCCCCATCGGTCCCCATAGACCCCCATAGGCCCCAATAGGCCCCCATAGGCCCCCAAAGGTGCCCATAGGCCCGCATAGGTCCCCACAGGCCCCCATAGGCCCCCATAGGTCCCCCTTAGATGCCGATGAGTCCCCATCGGCCCCCATCCCCATAGGTGCCCATAGGTCCCCAAAGGTGCCCATAGGTCCCCAAAGGTGCCCAAAGGTCCCCATAGGTCCCCAAAGGTCCCCGTAGACCCCCATGGGCCCCCATATGCCCCCATAGGTCCCCATAGGTCCCCATAGACCCCCATAGGTCCCCATAGACCCCCATAGGTCCCCAAAGGTCCCTAAAGGACCCCATACGCCCCCAAAGGTCCCCAAAGGTGCCCATAGGCCCCCATAGGCCCCCATAGGCCCCCATAGGCCCCCATAGGTCCCCATAGGCCCCCATAGCTCCCCATAGGTCCCCATAGGTGCCAATGGCCCCCGTAGACCCGCAAAGGTCCCCCCAAGCCCCCATAGGTCCCCATAGGTCCCCATAGGCCCCCATAGGCCCCAATAGGCCCCCATAGACCCCCAAAGGTGCCCATAGGCCCCCATAGGCCCCAATAGGTCCCCATAGACTCCCAAAGCCCCCCATAGGCCCCCATAGGCCCCCATAGGCCCCCGTAGGCCCCCATAGGCCCGCCTAGATGCCGATGAGTCGCCCATCGGCCCCCATCCCCATATGTGCAGATAGATCCCCATCCCCATAGGTGCCCATAGGTCCCCAAAGGTGCCCAAAGGTCCCCATAGGTCCCCAAAGGTGGCCGTAGACCCCCATAGGCCCCCATAGGTTCCTATAGACCCCCATAGGTACCCGTAGGTCCCCATAGACCCCCATAGGTCCCCAAAGGTGCCCAAAAGTCCCCAAAGGTGCCCATAGACCCCCAAAGGTGCCCAAAGATGCCCATAGGTCCCCAAAGGTGCCAATAGGCCCCCGTAGGCCCCCATAGGCCCTCATAGGCCCCCATAGGCGCCCATAGGCCCCCGAAGGTCCCCATAGACCCCCATAGGCCCCCATAGGTCCCCATAGACCCCCATAGGCCCCCATAGAGCCCCATAGGTCCCAAAAAGGTGCCAATAGGCCCCCATAGGCCCCCATTGGCCCCCATAGGTCCCCATAGGTCCCCAAAGGTGCCAATAGGCCCCCATAGGTCCCCATTGACCCCCATAGGCCCCCATAGGTCCCCATAGACCCCCATAGGCCCCGTAGGCCGCCATAGGTCCCGCTAGGTCCCCACGTGCCCCCATAGGCCCCCGTAGGCCCCCTAAGGTCCCCATAGGCCCCCATAGGTCCCCATAGAGCCTTGTAGGCCCCCATAGGCCCCCATAGGCCCCCATAGAGCCCCATAGGTCCCCAAAGGTGCCAATAGGCCCCCATAGGTCCCCATTGGCCCCCATAGGTCCCCATAGGTCCCCAAAGGTGCCAATAGGCCCCCATAGGTCCCCATAGACCCCCATTGGCCCCCATAGGTCCCCATAGGCCCCCATAGGTCCCCATAGGCCCCCATAGGCCCCCATAGGCCACAATAGGTGCCCAGAGGTCCCCATAGACCCCCATAGGCCCCCATAGGTCCCCATAGGCCCCCATAGGCCCCCATAGGTCCCCATAGGCCCCCATAGGCCCCCATAGGCCCCCATAGGCCCCCAAAGGTCCCCATAGGCCCCTATAGGCCCCTATAGGTCCCCATAGGTCCCCATAGGCCCCCATAAGTCCCCATAAGTCCCCATAGGCCCCCATAGGTCCCCATAGAGCCCCATAGGCCACCATGGGTCCCCATAGACCCCCATAGGTCCCCGTAGGTCCCTAGAGATCCCCATAGGTCACCATAGGCCCCCATAGGCCCCCATAGAGCCCCATAGCTCCCCATAGAGCCCCATAGGCCCCCATAGGTCCCCATAGGTCCCCACAGGCCCCCATAGGCCCCCACAATATTTGGGGGGTCTACACCCCCAAAATATTTGACGGATGTGTGTCCGTCAAATATTTGGGGGGTCTACACCCCCAAAATATTTGACGGGTGTATGTCCTTCAAATCTTTGACGCATGTCCATGCGTCAGTTACCTAGGGGGGTGTAGACCCCCAAAATATTTGACGGATGTATGTCCGTCAAACAATTGGGGGGTCTACACCCCCAAAGTATTTGACGGATGTGTGTCCGTCAAATATTTGGGGCGTCTACACCCCCAAAATATTTGACGGATGTATGTCCGTCAAATATTTGGGGGGTCTACACCCCAAAAATATTTGACGGATGTGTGTCCGTCAAATAGTTGGGGGGTCTACACCCCCAAAATATTTCACGGATGGGGTTCCGTCAAATATTTGGGGGGTCTACAGCCCCAAAATATTTCACGGAACCACATCCGTGAAACATTTTGGGGGTGTAGACCCCCAAAATATTTCACGGATGGGGTTCCGTCAAATATTTGGGGGCTGTACACCCCCAAAATATTTGACGGATGGGGTTCCGTCAAATATTTGGGGGGTCTACAGCCCCCAAATATTTCGCGGAACCACATCCGTGAAACATTTTGGGGGTGTAGACCCCCAAAATATTTCACGGATGGGGTTCCGTCAAATATTTGGGGACTGTACACCCCCCAAATATTTGACGGATGGGGTTCCGTCAAATATTTGGGGGGTCTGCAGCCCCCAAATATTTCACGGAACCACATCCGTGAAACATTTTGGGGGTGTAGACCCCCAAAATATTTCACAGATGGGGTTCCGTCAAATATTTGGGGGCTGTACAACCCCAAAATATTTGACGGATGGGGTTCCGTGAAATATTTGGGAGGTCTACAGCCCCCAAACATTTCACGGATGGGGTTCCGTCAAATATTTGGGGGGTCTACAGCCCCCAAATATTTCACGGAACCCCATCCGTCAAATATTTTGGGGGTCTACAGCCCCGAAAAAAATCCCGGAACCACATCCGTGAAATATTTTGGGGGTGTAGACCCCCGAAATATTTCACGGATGGGGTTCCGTCAAATATTTGAGGGCTCTACACCCCCAAAATATTTGACGGATGGGGTTCCGTCAAATATTTGGGGGGTCTACAACCCCGAAATATTTCACGGATGGGGTTCCGTCAAATATTTGGGGGTGTACACCCCCAAAAAATTTGACATATGGGGATCCGTCAAATATTTGGGGGGTCTACAGCCCCCAAATATTTCACGGAACCACATCCGTGAAACATTGTGGGGGTGCAGACCCCCAAAATGTTTCCCGGATGGGGTTCCGTCACATATTTGGGGGCTGTACACCCCCAAAATATTTGACGGATGGGGTTCCGTGAAATATTTGGGGGGTCTACAGCCCCCAAATATTTCACGGATGGGGTTCCGTCAAATATTTGGGGGGTCTACAGCCCCCAAAATATTTCACGGAACCCCATCTGTCAAATATTTTGGGGGTCTAAAACCCCGAAAAAAATCACGGAACCACATCCGTGAAATATTTTGGGGGTGTAGACCCCCCAAAATATTTCACGGATGGGGATCCGTCAAATATTTGGGGGCTGTACACCCCCAAAATATTTGACGGATGGGGTTCCGTCAAATATTTGGGGGGTCTACACCCCCAAAATATTTCACGGATGGGGTTCCGTCAAATGTTTGGGGGGTCTACAGCCCCCAAATATTTCACGGAACCCCATCCGTCAAATATTTTGGGGGTCTACAGCCCCCAAATATTTCACGGAGCCACATCCGTCAAATATTTGGGGGGTCTACAACCCCAAAATATTTCACAGATGGGGTGGCGTCAAATATTTGGGGGGTCTACACCCCCAAAATATTTCACGGATGGGGTTCCATAAAATATTTGGGGGCTGTACACCCCCAAAATATTTGACGGATGGGGTTCCGTCAAATATTTGGGGGGTCTACAGCCTCCAAATATTTCACAGAACCACATCCGTGAAACATTTTGGGGGTGTAGACCCCCAAAATATTTCACGGATGGGGTTCCGTCAAATATTTGGGGGCTGTACACCCCCAAAATATTTGACGGATGGGGTTCCGTGAAATATTTGGGGGGTCTACAGCCCCCAAATATTTCACGGAACCCCAACAGTCAAATATTTTGGGGGTCTACAGCCCCGAAAAAAATCACGGAACCACTTCCGTGAAATATTTTGGGGGTGTAGACCCCCAAAATATTTCACGGATGGGATTCCGTCAAACATTTGGGGGCTGTACACCCCCATAATATTTGACGGATGGGGCTCCGTCAAATATTTGGGGGGTCTACACCCCCAAAAAATTTCACGGATGGGGTTCCGTCAAATATTTGGGGGCTGTACACCCCCAAAATATTTGACGGATGGGGTTCCGTCAAATGTTTGGGGGCTCTACAGCCCCCAAATATTTCACGGATGGGGTTCCGTCAAATATTTGGGGGGTCTACAGCCCCCAAATATTGCACGGAACCCCATCCGTCAAATATTTTGGGGGTCTACAGCCCCCAAATATTTCACGGAACCACATCCGTCAAATATTTGGGGGGTCTACAATTCCCAAATATTTCACGGACGGGGTTCCGTGAAATATTTCGGGGGTCTACAGCCCCCAAATATTTCACGGATGGGGTTCCGTGAAATATTTCGGGGGTCTACAGCCCCGAAATATTTCACAGAACCCCAACCGTCAAATATTTTGGGGGTCCACAGCCCCCAAATATTTCACGGAACCACATCCGTGAAATATTTTTTGGGGCTGTAGACCACCGAAATATTTCACCGATGGGGTTCCGTCAAGTATTTGGGGGCTGTACACCCCCAAAATATTTGACCAATGGGGTTCCGTCAAATATTTGGGGGGTCTACACCCCCAAAATATTTCACGGATGGGGTTCCGTCAAATATTTGGGGGTTGTACACCCCCAAAATATTTGACGGATGGGGTTCCGTCAAATATTTGGGGGGTCTACAGCCCCCAAATATTTCACGGATGGGGTTCCGTGAAATATTTTGGGGGTCTACAGCCCCCAAATATTTCACAGAACCCCATCCGTCAAATATTTTGGGGGTCCACATCCCCCAAATATTTCACGGAACCACATCCGTGAAATATTTTTTGGGGGTGTAGACCCCCGAAATATTTCACCGATGGGGTTCCGTCAAGTATTTAGGGGCTGTACACCCCCAAAATATTTGACGGATGGGGTTCCGTGAAATATTTGGGGGGTCTATACCCCCAAAATATTTCACGAATGGAGTTCCGTCAAATATTTGGGGGTTGTACACCCCCAAAATATTTGACGGATGGGGTTCCGTCAAATATTTGGGGGGTCTACAGCCCCCAACTATTTCACGGAACCCAATCCGTCAAATATTTTGGGGGTCTACAGCCCCCAAATATTTCACGGAACCACATCCGTCAAATATTTGGGGGGTCTACAACCCCCAAATATTTCACGGATGGGGTTCCGTCAAATATTTGGGGGCTGTACACCCCCAAAATATTTGACGGATGGGGTTCCGTCAAATATTTGGGGGGTCTACAGACCCCAAATATTTCACCGATGGGGTTCCTTGAAATATTTGGGGGGTCTACAGCCCCCAAATATTTCACGAAACCCCATCCGTCAAATATTTTGGGGGTCTACAGCCCCCAAATGTTTCACGGAACCACATCCGTGAAATATTTTGGGGATGTAGACCCCCAAAATATTTCACGGATGGGGTTCCGTCAAGTGTTTGCCGGCTGTACACCCCCAAAATATTTGACGGATGGGGTTCCGTCAAATATTTGGGGGGTCTACAGCCCCCAAATATTTCACGGATGGGGTTCCATCAAATATTTGGGGGGTCTACAGCCCCCAAATATTTCACGGAACCCCATCCGTCAAATATTTTGGGGGTCTACAGCCCCCAAATATTTCACGGAACCACATCCGTGAAATATTTTGGCGGTGTAGACCCCCAAAATATTTCACGGATGGGGTTCCGTCAAATATTTGGGGGCTGTACACCCCCAAAAAATTTGACGGATGGGGTTCCGTCAAATATTTGGGGGGTCTACACCCCCAAAATATTTCACGGATGGGGTTCGGTCAAATATTTGGGGGCTGTACACCCCCAAAATATTTGACGGATGGGATTCCATCAAATATTTGGGGGGTCTACAGCCCCCAAATATATCACGGATGGGGTTCCGTCAAATATTTGGGGGGTCTACAGCCCCCAAATATTTCACGGAACCCCATCCGTCAAATATTTTGGGGGTCTACAGCCCCCAAATATTTCACGGAACCACAACCGTGAAATATTTTGGGGGTGTAGACCCCCAAAATATTTCACGGATGGGGTTCCGTGAAATATTTGGGGGCTGTACACCCCCAAAATATTTGACGGATGGGGTTCCGTCAAATATTTGGGGGGTCTACACCCCCGAAATATTTCCCGGATGGGGTTCCGTCAAATATTTGGGGGCTGTACACCCCCAAAATATTTGACGGATGGGGTTCCATCAAATATTTGGGGGGTCTACAGCGCCCAAATTATTTACGGATGGGGTTCCGTCAAATATTTGGGGGGTTTACAGCACCCAAATATTTCACGGAACCACATCCGTGAAATATTTTGGGGGTGTAGACCCTCAAAATATTTCACGGATGGGGTTCCGGCAAATATTTGGGGGCTGTACACCCCCAAAATATTTGACGGATGGGGTTCCGTCAAATATTTGGGGGGTCTACACCCCCAAAATATTTCACGGATGGGGTTCCGTCAAATATTTGGGGGCTGTACACCCCCAAAATATTTGACGCTTGGGGTTCCGTCAAATATTTGGGGGCTGTATACCCCCAAAATATTTGACGGATGGGGTTCCGTGAAATATTTGGGGGGTCTACAGCCCCCAAATATTTCAGGGAACCCCATCCGTCAAATATTTTGGGGGTCTACAGCCCCCAAATATTTCACGGAACCACATCCGTGAAATATTTTGGGGATGTAGACCCCCAAAATATTTCACGGATGGGGTTCCGTCAAATATTTGGGGGGTCTACGGCCCCCAAATATTTCACGGATGGGGTTCCGTCAAATATTTGGGGGGTCTACACCCCCAAAATATTTGACGGATATATGTCCGTCAAATATTTGACGCATGCCCATGCGTCAGTTACCTGGGGGGTGTAGACCCCCCAAATATTTGACGGATGTGTGTCCGTCAAATATTTGGGGGGTCCACACCCCCAAAATATTTGACGGATGCATGTCCGTCAAATATTTGACGCATACCCATGCGTCAGTTATCTGGGGGGTGTAGACCCTCGAAATATTTGACGGATGTATCCTTCAGCGCTGCAAGCGCCTGTGCCTCACTCTCTCCCACAGAATTTCCACGAAGATTGAGGGACAGGGTATGCAGTGAGGCGGCATCCTTCAGCGCTGCAAGCGCCTGTGCCCCACTGTCTCCCACGGAATTTCCACGAAGATTGAGGGACAGGGTATGCAGTAAGGCGGCATGCTTAAGCGCTGCAAGCGCCTGTGCCCCACTGTCTCCCACAGAATTTCCACAAAGATTGAGGGACAGGGTATGCAGTGAGGCGGCATCCTTCAGCGCTGCAAGCGCCTGTGCCCCACTGTCTCCCACGGAATTTCCACGAAGATCGAGGGACAGGGTATGCAGTGAGGCGGCATCCTTCAGTGCTGCAAGCGCCTGTGCCCCACTCTCTCTCACAGAATTTCTAGAAAGATTGAAGGACTGCGTGTCCGTCAAATATTTGGGGGGTCTACACCCCCAAAACATTTGACGGATGTATGTCCGTCAAATATTTGACACATGCCCATGCGTCAGTTATCTGGGGGGTGTAGACCCCCAAAATATTTGACGGATGTATGTCCGTCAAATATTTGACACATGCCCATGCGTCAGTTATCTGGGGGGTGTAGACCCCCAAAATATTTGACGGATGTATGTCCGTCAAATATTTGGGGGGTCTACACCCCCAAAGCACTCGATAGTGGCTTTAGCAACACGGCACCACACCCCTCTTCGCGCAAATACCGATCCCCATCATCCGAGAATGTCGCACATCGGCCTCTCCTGGATAGCATCCCGGCTGCACGAAAGCTGATGAACACCTCGAAATTGAAGAGCAGGTTTACTCCCACCGCCACGGCCACCTCCCAGTCATGCGCATACATGGCCTTGCATGCAGCATCCGTTGCCACCAACGAGGATGAACATGCAGTGTCAATCGTCATAGAGGGTCCCACCAACCCAAACACATACGCCAACCAACTAGAAAAAAAAACCTGAAAAAGAAAAACAGGCATACCCTCCCTAACCTCAACCATACAAGCAGGGAAATGGCAGGGTGGGAGGGAGGGAGGGAGGGGAGGAAGGGAGGGAGGGAGGGAGGGAGGCTCTCTTGGGCGGCCGTAGGGGCTGTGTTGTGCTGTGTTGTGTTGCAATATGCTGTGCTATGCTGTATGTTGTGCTGTGCTGTGGTGTGCTGTGATGTGCTGTGATGTGCTGTGCTGTGCCGTGCTGTGCTGTGCCTTGCTCGAAACCCACTACCCCCCCTCTCCACAGTTCCGGCCCAACCCGATGAACCCCCACCCACCCACCACACCAGCAAAACGAACCCGATTAGCTCAGGTGAGGTCGCTTGGGCCAGACATCAGGATTCTGTTCCCACTTGTCTTCAGTCACATATGAGCCCCCCGATCGGTTTGAGTCAGAGAGATGGGGTGGGGTGGGGTGGGGTGGGGTGGGGTGGGGTGGGGTGGGGGGGGGGGGGGGGGGCACGTACCATCATTGAAGGGGTTGCAAGCACTGGTTGGGTTTCAGACGCTAGGGTCGAGACCACAACCCACTTCTACACCTCAAGGGTGTGGTGACAATGGGACAAGTCTGATATTGGGGGGGACACGGGGGGGGGGGGGGGTAGAAAGGGTGTTGGGGTGGGGGGGGGGGGGGGGTGATGGTCCATAAAAGTTTGATGTCTGATGTCTGATAGCCGACTAGGTCGCTATACACATAGCTGCTCTCCAACCCCTCAATGTCATGCCACCCTGCCCAGTCTGTGTCCTCATCCTTGATGAGGATGTAGGGCAATGCCCACTCCGTGAAATCGGGGAGGGTCACCCCGAGGTGGATTGGTTCTACTTCCCCCGATTGGAGGCGCAGCCGCATCTCCAATGTCCCAACCCTCTTGTTGGCCATGATCCGCTCCCAGTCCAACAATTGGTCACTCTGGGGGGGGGGGGGGGGGATCACCAGGGTCAAAGGCTTTTGCATGCTTCCTCCACGGTTTTCAAAGCCAGTGCCCCACCACCCCCAACCCCCCCCCCTTGAACTTGTAAATGACACCCACCTCTGGTTTGGCAAGGGTAGGCTGTTGGTACAGAACCCCTGGAAGCCGCACCCTCTGTACGTCCTCTTGGGATGGTGACTGCCGCAGTTCGTCAGCCATCACCCTCAGCCCACTCAACCAACCCGCGATGAGGGGGGAGTTGTCCCAACCGAAAAAGGGCCCGAACAGATGCAGCTCACATTGGGCCCTGCTGGTTAGTGTGTTTGCCTGCACCACATCCTTCATGATCCCCGGCTCCGAGGACACCAAAGAGGCAAGGACAACCGGGGCTTGCAGACCCTGGTACCGGTCCACGGTGGCGATTGTTTGCACACACTCATATGCCTGGTTCCCATGCAGCCTGCGCCCTGCCTCCCACACACAGTGCTGCAGCCATAGCATCTGCGCATAGTGTGTGGTGACGATTGCCACTGACTTTGGGGGGGTACACATGTGCACTGTGTGCATGCTCCAAAAAGTGCAGCACCAGCCAAGCCTCGTCCCTGCTCAGGTTCCCCTGGGCGAGCATGGCGTCGTCCATGACAAGGCATTCCCATGCTCTGCCAATCTCCCTTCTCAGTTTGTCCACGCGCTCGGCTGACATCCCGTACCATGTCAGCTCCTGTCTCCACTCAGGATCGTCTGTGCTGACTTTGCGGATGTGTTGCCCTCCCAACACCGGGGGGGGGGGGGTAATGCTGGGGAGGAGGAGGGGTACCAGCCCAATGACCCCCCCGTGAACAGCCCACGCACCACCGTTGCCAGTGGCAGGTCCATGCGGAACTGCTGGGTTAGGACACACGCAGTACACCTTGTACGGTACAGGACAAAATGCAACACACTACTTGTGGCGAAGCACTGCGAGTCACCATACTGCATCCCTGGTCCCTCGTCGAGGTGCACATTGAGGTTAGCAAAATGCTCGGACTGTGGCCAAGCAATTTTTTTAGCCGTCACCTTGCCCACTTTCTCCCCTTTCTCCCCTTTCTTCGATGCGAGAAGAGTGATGGCACTGTATGGGCGCAGTTGACCGGCATCCCCACAAAACATGCACTGTGCCCCAAAAGCGGCCAAGTCCAGACCCACTGGGATGCTATGCCTCGAGGACTCATCCACGAAGCTGAATGCGAACCGAGTTTGTGGGTCACCGGGGGGGCCCGCAAGCAACAAGTTCCGCCGTGTGGCGACCATACCGGCTGTTGCAAAGAGAACCCGGCAGCTGTTGAGGGCACATGCAAATGTGCCATTGCAATCCGGATGATTGGCCAACGTCTCTTGGACTGCTGCCTGGTTGCACGGCTGCAAATATCGGGGGGTCCGGCCCCTTGCAGCTCGGAGCCGCATCCAAGGCACGGCATGATCCTTAAGGACTTCCTCTGAGAAGACAGGATCCTGTTGTGCCGATTGGATCACCGGCACCATCAGGTTGTCGACGTGCGCGTTTGTTGGGGCGGTGACCAAGATGCATGCCCGAGGGGGGTTGTCGGTGGGTGCCCCCCCCCCCCCCCCCCCTTTCTTGCCAGTGTGTATCGAATCTAGCGCCTTGGGATTCGGGATGCATGGGTCAAAGTACCCCTGTTGCCACATCACTGCCTTGATGCAGGCCACCAGGGTCTCCGAGTTCCCCGTGCCGGCCCCCCCAGTCATGGAGGAGACAACAGCACCCTCATCCAGACATTGCCGGACAGCCAAGGCTTGGCAGGGGTTCAGGTTATGATGCTCCACAAGGTGACGCAGGATCTGCTGCTCATCGGCAAGGAGGCTGGCAGTCAGCTGTGGTTCTTGCCGGGTGGCATTGCGCAACGCGTTCCAGGCCTGCCCCGTCCGTATCTCCTCACGCAACGACCGGAACGCTACCTCATCGGGCAGGACACAGCACCACCACCTGTGGATGTGCAGAATCGGCGATTTGTTCGCACAAACAATGGTCACCATGTCACCGGAGGCGCCATCACCTTGCACCTTGCCAATCCAGTCCGGGCATGGTGCCACGTCGATGGTGTCGACATCTGCCCGCTTCATGTCCCATCCATGGATGAGATCCCCATCGGTCAGATCGTAGTTGCCCCAAACTTCGATCTCAGCAACCCATTCTATTACCTTGACCATTTTGCCATACTTGTCCTCCTTCGGCCGCTCTTCCCTCTCAAACCACAGCTGCCTCGGGGCACCTTGCTCCCATGCCCGGCTCCGGGCAGCGGCAATCTGATGCACGGTGTGCACCAAGGATGCCTTCTGGACATACGCATCGCGATCAGCCCAACGGGTGGTGAATCTCTCGGTTGGGTTCGTGTCGATGTCGTAGTGCACGTGGGCAAGGGTTTGAGCAAAGGTCCGGGCCTTGTCTTTGGCTTGCGGAGAGCGTTGGCCTGTGCCTTGTGGAGGGGCCTGGCTTTTGCCTTGTGGGGGGGCATGGCCTTTGCCTTGTGGAGGGGCTCGGCCTTTGCCTTTGCCTTGCTGGGGGCCTTTGCCTTGCGCAGGGCCATGCCCTTTGCCTTGCTGTGGGCCTTTGCCTTGCTGAGGGCCATGGCCTTTGCCTTGCTGAGGGCCTTTGCCTTGCGCAAGGCCATGCCCTTTGCCTTGCTGTGGGCCTTTGCCTTGCTGTGGGCCTTTGCCTTTGCCTTGCTGAGGGCCTTTGCCTTGCCAAGGGCCATGGGGCTGTGTTCGCCCTCCGTTTGGCATGTTGTCCGGGTCGGGGCGTTGTGGCCGGGGACCGAGAGCAAACTCCTGCGGCTCAGAGGCCTGCACTAGGTGAGTTGAAGGTTGAAATACGACCCTGGTCGGGGCGCTGTGGCCGGGGACCGAGGGCGAACTCCTGCGGCTCAGCGGCCTGCAGCAGGTGAGTTGGGGGTTGAAAGACGACCCTGCTCGGGGCGCTGTGGCCGGGGACCGAGGGCGAACTCCTGCGGCTCGGCGGCCCGCAGTGGGTGGGTACGGAGACGAACGACGACCCTGGTTGGGGCGCTGTGGCCGGGGATAGAGGGCGAACTGCTGCGGCTCGGCGGCCTGCAGTGGGTGGGTACGGAGAGGAGAAACGACCCTGGTCGGGGCGCTGTGGCCGGGGACCAAGGGCAAACTCTTGCGGCTCAGCGGCCCGGAGTAGGTGAGTTGGGGGGTAGACGACGACCCTGGTCGGGGCGCTGTCGCCGGGGACCGAGGGCGAACTGCTGCGGCTCGGCGGCCTGCAGTGGGTGAGAGATGAACGCGTGGGTTTTGGGGCAGGCCCAACTCAGATGTCTGGGTCAGAGACGCAACGGTCTAGACCCAAGACGTACTTCCTCGCCTCCAGGGGGAGGTTGAAAATAAAAGAGTGCCCCATGTGTAAGAGACGCCCGGTGCACACTTGCCGAAGAGCTAGAAATTGGAACGTCTCGCCGAAGTCTGTGGACGTGGCGGGGGGGCTTGCGCAGGCAGCAATGACCCAAACTGCGGCCTCTCCGGCGGGGGGGGCGGACTGAGACGCACGCCGCTGGAGCAATGAACCGTACTGCGGGCTGGGGCATGGCCGCTTTGGGGCGGGAGCCAATGGGAGGAGTGAGGAGCGGCGGTGCTTGCTATACTAGGTCAGTGTCACCTGATCATTTGCTGGAGGGGGCAGTGGCCGCCGAGGCACAGGTTGTGGGGCCGGCTTGGGGATACGGGGGGGTTTGGGGGTAGCACACAGGATTTCAAGCACCACTGCTGCATGCTCCTCGTCCCTGGTAAGGAAATGCGAACGGGTAATTCGCATGCCCTCCTGCCACACCCGCAAGGGGTTTTTCTTGGGCTGCTGAACCGCAAACCAGTACATCGCTCGGCGGTTCAGCACCCCGTCTACGAGATACTGAACCCCACCCCCGTGATTCTCCCGGATGAGCTGCAATGTTTTGGTACTGTCGGGCCCGTGAACAGTGGGTTTGGGGGGGGGGGGTCCTTGGGTACGTACTTGGGGGCCGTGGGGGGGATAGCAGTGGAATGGCAGTGCACATCAAGGCCTCCTCCACAGCTTCCAGGGCTACCTTGTATGGGGTTGAGGTAACGTGGGGTATCCGTGGAGGACTTACTGGCGTTGGAGAGGTTTTTGGTGAAGGAGGAGAGGGGGGCGGTGTTGGCAATGGAGGCTGGAGCGAGGCCAGTTTGCTGAGACACTTCTCAGCGTCAGAGTCCCACGGTGGCGATGGGGGTTGGTCTCCAAACCGCAAGAGCTCCGGCAGATCCCCCCAACCACATTCCGGGAACGAACGGCTGGAGGGGACGGAAGAGGCCACGCTAAGGGGGCTAGACAACATGGCAAATTGCGGCCCGCAGTGGGTGGGGGATGAACGCGTGGGTGCTGGGGCAGGCCCAACTCTAATGTCTGGGTCAGAGACGCAATGGTCTAGACCCAAGACGCACTTCCTCGCCTCAAGGGGGAGGTGGATAACAACGAAGTGCCCTATGTGTAGAAGAGGCTCAGTGCACACTCGTCTCCTTTGCAATACACGCATTTCCCTTTGTCTCAGTAAGACGCACAACATGCAACAATTACATATACCAGGAAATCAGAACCAAATTAAATCAAAACGAAATACCTCCAAGTTGTCAACCACCAATACCCACATAGCACAGCCCCTTCTCAGTTTTTTTTTGGATGACAGTGGGACTTCTGCATCACCCAACTCAAATGCACTCCGCCACATTGGACAGTACTGCGCCCAGCAAGGCACAATGAAAAAGAAACCTTGGGGCCGGAATCTGCGCCATGACCCAGACAAGCTGTCAGGGTAGGGGCTGGCATATGTCGTGCAGCAGTAGGGTGCAGGAGGGCTGGGTGCACTGGTTTTCGGCAAGTTTGGCAAACATGCAGATGCGTTGGAGTATGGGGAGATGCCTGGCTCCATCCAACAAAATAGGGCCTAAAATAGTAGGTCCCGGGACGGATTGTTCCCACATGGCTGACACATCATTGAAGGGGATGCATACATACAAAGCACAACCTGGGTACACATGTGCATGCAAATACCTACAAATCGGGACCATCAAATAAAATAAAAACAAATCAAATAGTGCCAAAACACAAACATCAGCAACGCAGGGCCCGTCTCAGTATTAGCAAAGTAGCCGAAACAGCCAAAGCAGAGCCCCTTCTCATTACATTGATTTTGGTGGAAGTGTCAGCCTCCCGGCGCCATGGGGATGTTTGAAATATGTCTCTGGGGCTCCTTAGGGATGTTGCTGCTGCGAAGCTGGATCCCTTCCCAGTGGAATGTAGTGTTGGATGGTACTGATTTTCCCATGCTTAGGCAAATGCTCCTTCACGCCCCACTTTCTCAAGAGCTCTGCCAACCCAAACAGGGCCTAAGAAAAAAGGTCCCTGCGGGAGTCTGTGCCTCTGCTGTTAAGGAAGCACAGACCCGATGTCGGCGGAGCATCCCCCTGCGTTTGCGCCCTCGGAAACAAAAAATCATTGAAGGGGATGCACAACACCTGTAACACACACTTGGCAACACAACAACAGAGAAGAGCCCCTTCTCAGCTATCCCCCTGCATGTGCACAAAGGACCTAACATTGGATTCATGGTTTTTTGGGGAGCGGTGTAACACAGCGTTGTACCCACAATGTTACATGCTAAGCGTGTCAACTGTTTGCTTGGGGACCCACATCAGGTGCGGTATTGGCTGTACTAGGATGAGCATTTGGGCATTGGCACTGGCAGTGGCATTTCAAAAAATCCGTGGAACACAAAACAGGGCCTAAGAAAAAGGTCCCTGCAGGGGTCTGCGCATGGCTCCCTGCTGCAGCCCAGACCCAAGTTCCACGGTGCAGGCCCGTGCACACACAACGTCGCCATCATCGAAGGGGCTGAAAATGGTTGGAAACTGCACAACCCACATCTACTAACAACAAATCGGGACGGGGTCGCAATACGTGGATGCAAATACCAGGAAATCAGAACCCCTTCTCAGTTGTTGTCAACACATTCTTCATCGAAGGGGTCTGTGGTCGTAGGCGCCAGGGCCTAGACCACACACAGCTAAAACACCTCAAGGATATTCCGCATAATGAAATTGTGAGCACATTCTGATTGGATGCAGAAACAAACATGTCAAAACCCCTTCTCAGCTGTTGTGAGCATCATCACCGAAGGGGTATATGGTCGTAGGCGCCAAGGCCTAGACCACACACAACCAAAACACCTCCAGGGTGTTCTACATAATCACATTGAAACAACAGCAAAATGTCTGTGTGAGTGTGCTAGCCTGAGGTCCTGGAGCAAGCAGCACAAATGGTATCCTAATTATACCCAAGTCGGCACCCTTGCTAAACCCGGCGCATGTCTTTACACGGTGCGATGGGGTACGCCCCACGTCTCTCCGCCCCTAGGTGCCCAATTTCTGTGCTGGCACCATAAAACCTTGGGGAATACCCAACGCTAACGCCAAGGTATTGGTTTTGTCTAACTACCTACCTACTGCAGGGGAGGGGTGGCCAAAAGCTATGAGGCATGAAAACGCCTGTTTGCTATGTGGCCAAAACCTAGGCTACCACTGCCACTGCCCAACGAAAACCCTGTTAAAATTCCAGGACACTGGCGGGACAGTGACACACACACTGTAGGTCCTACACACCCTACTGTGGACCCAGCCTTCGAAGGATGACATCATCCAGGCCTTCCACTCCTACACGCACACGCTACTTGGTGCTGCTGCCAACGAGGTCGTAGGGCCTACTGGCCTTCCTGTGAGAAGCGAGCAAAACACAGAGCTGCTAAGCTGCTGTGGCCTGACAGGGACGCCATTACACGTACCCCTGCCACGGCTTGGAGGGAAGGAGTGCACTGCGGCGCAGCGTGAGTACGTGTCGTTCATGGCGGAGTCATTCATCATCTTCTTCGCTGCTTCCCCATTTGTCTCGTGTGATCTGCGCCCTTTTTGCTGGGCAAAAAATTGCGCTGTCGAAGACATCGAAGGGCACCAATAACCCTGACCTACACCACCTGAAAGGTTCACATGCAGGCACTGTTTTGGGCTGAGGAACCTAACCACCCTCGCCGTATTATATGGGTCCTGCAGTGGAAAATAATAAGCTGTCCCAAAACAGGTCCTTCCAAGCAAGCAAGCTTAAGGAACTCCGCCCGTTCTCTTATACAACGTAGGGCGGAGCCCCTTGGTAACCTAAACAAGGGTTTACCGAGCGCACCACGCGTGGCCTACCCTTTAATGCGTCATGTGCATGCACAGGAGCCACATTCTGAGGACGATCGCAATGACTCTACCAGGGGGTGGCCCCTCCTGGACTTACTCACCTTACCTACCGCTGCAAGCGAAAGGGGGGCACGCCACATGACATGCACACATGAAGCATATTTTCCCCAACCCACCATTTTCATGAAGTTCCTGTGTCTCTCTGTGGGGGGGGGGGGGTACTGCACTTTTATCACCATTTTCCTGAAGTGAAGTTCCTATGTGTCAGGGGGGGGGGGGGGCTGCACTTTTATTATTCGAAACGGGGGGGGGGTTCTATACTTTCCCCCATGTTGAACGTTTTCCGAGGTTCCATATTTTCCCATTTTCCACTTGTCCGCTAGTCTGATATTGGGGGGGGGGGGGGAGGTCTGTCATGGGGGGGTTGGGGGTTGGGGGGGGGGTCCATAAAAGTGTGAAGTCTGAAGTCTGATAGCCCATTGGGTTACTATACCCATAGCTGGTTCCCAAACCCAAATAATGAGAAGCTCCAACCGGACACGAAAATCAAAGGCACACAGAACCAGTGCGCCCCTTCTTTGTCATTGGTATTAACCACAAAAATGTGACGACGGCACCAAGCCATGTCGTTCTGTGTTGTGGCGGATTCAACTATCCGCATGCACGTGAACAGTCTCTTGATATATAGAACTGCCAGAGTCCCACATGGTTCATCAATTTCCATGTGGCAGAGCTCTTGGTTCAACCAACACAAGATATCCTTGTCCAACAACCAATCTCCCGCCCCAAAAAAGGTTACTTTGCTCGGGATGGTTCTTCGAGTACGCCTTTTGGAAGTGGGAGGGTCGACGGAGCATGCACTTGGCAAGACCTTCTTTCCCTTCACCTTCAGGGGGGGCACTTGGCAAGGGGGCGGAATTGCTACATAACCCTGCCTTGTCGGGGGTCCTCAACAAACGAGAATAAAGTCAGAAGTGGCTGCCCCACCCCTGCCCTCTCGGGGGCCCGGAAGAGGGTGGAATTGCTACGTAACCCCTACATTCTCGGGGGTCCCCAACAAAGGGAAAAAAAATCAGAAGTGGCTACCCCACCCTTGGCTCCTCGGGGACCCAAAAGAGGGCGGAATTGCAACGTAACCCCTGCATTCTCGAGAGTCCTCAACGCGCAGCGCAGGGACAAAATCAGAAGTGGCTACCTCACCCCTGCCTTCTCAGGGGCCCAGAAGAGGGCGGAATTGCTACGTAACTCCTGCATTCTCCGGGGTCACCAACGCCAAGCCAGGGGACAAAATCAGAAGTGGCTACCTCACCTCTACCTTTTCGGGGGCCCATAGGAGGGCGGATTTGCTATGTAACCCCTGCATTCTCAGGGATCCCAAGCAAAGGGTAAGAAAATTAGAAGTGGCTGCCCCACCCCTGCCTTCTCGAGGGCCGAGAAGAGAGCGGAATTGCTACGTAACCCCTGCATTCTTGGGGTTCCCCAATGCCAAGCGCGGGGATAAATTCAGAAGTGGCTACCTCATCCCTGCCTTCTCGGGGCCCAGAAGAGGGCGGAATTCTGATGTAACCCTTGCATTCTCAGGGATCCCCAACAAAGGGGAAGAAAATCAGAAGTGGCCACCCCACCCGTGGCATCTCGGGGGCCAAGAAGAGGGCGGAATTGCTAAGTAACCCCTGCATTCTCGGGGGTTACCAACGCCAAGCCAAGGTCCAAAATCAGAAGTGGCTACCTCACCCCTGCCTTTTCGGGGGCCCAGAAGAGGGCGGAATTGCTACTTAACCCCTGCATACTCAAGGATCCCCAACAAAGGGGAAGAAAATCAGAAGTGGCCGCCCAACCCGTGCCTTCTCGGGGGCCCAAAAGAGGGTGGAATTGCTAAGGAACCTCTGTAATCTCCGGGGTCCCAAACACCAAGCCAAGGGACCACATCAGAAGTGCCTTACCTCATCCCTGCCTTCTTAGGGGCCAGAAGAGGGCAGAATTGCTACGTAACCCCTGCATTCTCGGGGATCCCCAACAAAAGGGAAAAAAATCAGAAGTGGCTACCCCACCCCTGCCTTCTCGGGGGCCCAAAAGAGGGCGGAAATGCGATGTCACCCCTGCATTCTCGGGTGTCTCCAACAAAGGTAAACAAAATCAGAAGTGGCTACCCCACCCTTGGCTTCTCAGGGGCCCAAAACGGGGCGGAATTGCTATGTAACCCCTGCATTCTCGGGGGTCACCAACGCCAAGCCAAGGGACAAAATCAGAAGTGGCTACCTCACGTCCGGCCTTCTCGTGGGCCCAGAAGAGGGTGGAATTGCTATGTAACCCCTACATTCTCAGGGATCCACAACAAAAGGGAAGAAAATCAGAAGTGGCCGCCTCACCCCTGCCTTCTCATGGACCCAGAAGAGGGTGAAATTGCTACGTTACGCCAGAAATCTCCGGTGTCCCCAAGGCCAAGCGCAGGGACAAAATCAGAAGTGGCTACCTCATCCGTACCTTCTTGGGGGCCCAGAAGAGGGCGGAATCGCTACGTAACCCCTACATTCTCGAGAGTCGCCAACGCCAAGCGCAGGGACAAAATCAGAAGTGGCTACCCCACACCTGCCTTCTCGAGGGCCCAGAAGAGGGCGGAATCGCTACGTAACCCCTGCATTCTCCGGGGTCGCCAACACCAAGCCAAGGGACAAAATCAGAAGTGGCTACCTCATCCTTGCCTTCTCAGGGGCCTAGTAGAGGGCAGAATTGCTATGTACCCCTTGCATTCTCAAGTATCCCCAACAAAGGGGAAGAATATCAGAAGTGGCTACCCCACCCCTGCCTTCTCGGGGGCCCAAAAGAGGGTGGAATTGCTACGTGCACCCTGCATTCTCAGGGATCCCCAATGCGAAGCGCAGGGACAAAATGAGAAGTGGCTACCTCATCCCTGCCTCCTCGAGGGCCAAAAGAGGGCGGAATTGCTACGCAACTCCTACATTGCTGAGAGTCGCCCACGCCAAGCGGAGGGACGAAATCAGAAGTGGCTACGCCACCCATATCTTCTCGGGGGCGCAGAAGAGGGCGGAATTGCTACGTGACGCCTGCAATCTCGAGGGTCGCCAACGCCAAGCCAAGGTCCAAAATCAGAAGTGGCTACCTCACCCTTGCCTTTTCGGGGGCCCAGAAGAGGGCGGAATTCCTACGTAACCGCTGCATTCTCAGGGAGCCCCAACAAAGGGGAATAAAATCAGAAGTGGCTGCCCCACCCTTGGCTTCTCGGAGGCCCATAAGAGGGCAGAATTGCTACGTAAACCCTGCATTCTCAGGGATCCCCAATGCCAAGCGCGGGGATGAAATCAGAAGTGGCTACCTCATCCCTGCCTTCTCGGGGGCTCACAAGAGGGCAGAATTGCTATGTAACGCCTGCATTCTCGGGGATCCCCAACAAAGGGGAAGAAAATCAGAAGTGGCTACCCCACCCCTGCCTTCTCGGGGGCCCAAAAAAGGGCGGAAACGCTATGTCACCCCTGCATTCTCGGGGGTCCCAAACTAACGGAAAGAAAATCAGAAGTGGCTACCTGACCCCTGCCTTCTCAGGGGCCCAGAAGAGGGCGGAATTCCTACGTAACCCTTGCATTCTCAGGGATCCCAAACAAAGGGGAAGAAAATCAGAAGTGGCCACGCCACCCTTGGCTTCTCGAGGGCCCAGAAGAGGGCGGAATCGCTACGTAGCCCCTCCATTCTCCGGGGTCGCCAACGCCAAGCCAAGGGACAAAATCAGAAGTGGCTACCTCATCCTTGCCTTCTCAGGGGCCTAGTAGAGGGCAGAATTGCTATGTACCCCTTGCATTCTCAAGTATCCCCAACAAAGGGGAAGAATATCAGAAGTGGCTACCCCACCCCTGCCTTCTCGGGGGCCCAAAAGAGGGTGGAATTGCTACGTGCACCCTGCATTCTCAGGGATCCCCAATGCGAAGCGCAGGGACAAAATGAGAAGTGGCTACCTCATCCCTGCCTCCTCGAGGGCCAGAAGAGGGCGGAATTGCTACGCAACTCCTACATTGCTGAGAGTCGCCCACGCCAAGCGGAGGGACGAAATCAGAAGTGGCTACGCCACCCATATCTTCTCGGGGGCGCAGAAGAGGGCGGAATTGCTACGTAACCCCTGCAATCTCGGGGTCGCCAACGCCAAGCCAAGGTCCAAAATCAGAAGTGGCTACCTCACCCTTGCCTTTTCGGGGGCCCAGAAGAGGGCGGAATTCCTACGTAACCGCTGCATTCTCAGGGAACCCCAACAAAGGGGAAGAAAATCAGAAGTGGCTGCCCCACCCTTGGCTTCTCGGAGGCCCATAAGAGGGCAGAATTGCTACGTAAACCCTGCATTCTCAGGGATCCCCAATGCCAAGCGCGGGGATGAAATCAAAAGTGGCTACCTCATCCCTGCCTTCTCGGGGGCTCACAAGAGGGCAGAATTGCTATGTAACGCCTGCATTCTCGGGGATCCCCAACAAAGGGGAAGAAAATCAGAAGTGGCTACCCCACCCCTGCCTTCTCGGGGGCCCAAAAAAGGGCGGAAACGCTATGTCACCCTTGCATTCTCGGGGGTCCCAAACGAACGGAAAGAAAATCAGAAGTGGCTACCTCACCCCTGCCTTCTCGGGGGCCCAGAAGAGGGCGGAATTCCTACGTAACCCTTGCATTCTCAGGGATCCCAAACAAAGGGGAAGAAAATCAGAAGTGGCCACGCCACCCTTGGCTTCTCGAGGGCCCAGAAGAGGGCGGAATCGCTACGTAACCCCTGCATTCTCCGGGGTCGCCAACGCCAAGCCAAGGGACAAAATCAGAAGTGGCTACCTCATCCTTGCCTTCTCAGGGGCCTAGTAGAGGGCAGAATTGCTATGTACCCCTTGCATTCTCAAGTATCCCCAACAAAGGGGAAGAATGTCAGAAGTGGCTACCCCACCCCTGCCTTCTCGGGGGCCCAAAAGAGGGTGGAATTGCTACGTGCACCCTGCATTCTCAGGGATCCCCAATGCGAAGCGCAGGGACAAAATGAGAAGTGGCTACCTCATCCCTGCCTCCTCGAGGGCCAGAAGAGGGCGGAATTGCTACGCAACTCCTACATTGCTGAGAGTCGCCCACGCCAAGCGGAGGGACGAAATCAGAAGTGGCTACGCCACCCATATCTTCTCGGGGGCGCAGAAGAGGGCGGAATTGCTACGTAACCCCTGCAATCTCGGGGTCGCCAACGCCAAGCCAAGGTCCAAAATCAGAAGTGGCTACCTCACCCTTGCCTTTTCGGGGGCCCAGAAGAGGGCGGAATTCCTACGTAACCGCTGCATTCTCAGGGAACCCCAACAAAGGGGAAGAAAATCAGAAGTGGCTGCCCCACCCTTGGCTTCTCGGAGGCCCATAAGAGGGCAGAATTGCTACGTAAACCCTGCATTCTTAGGGATCCCCAATGCCAAGCGCGGGGATGAAATCAAAAGTGGCTACCTCATCCCTGCCTTCTCGGGGGCTCACAAGAGGGCAGAATTGCTATGTAACGCCTGCATTCTCGGGGATCCCCAACAAAGGGGAAGAAAATCAGAAGTGGCTACCCCACCCCTGCCTTCTCGGGGGCCCAAAAAAGGGCGGAAACGCTATGTCACCCCAGCATTCTCAGGGGTCCCAAACTAACGGAAAGAAAATCAGAAGTGGCTACCTCACCCCTGCCTTCTCGGGGGCCCAGAAGAGGGCGGAATTCCTACGTAACCCTTGCATTCTCAGGGATCCCAAACAAAGGGGAAGAAAATCAGAAGTGGCCACGCCACCCTTGGCTTCTCGAGGGCCCAGAAGAGGGCGGAATCGCTACGTAACCCCTGCATTCTCCGGGGTCGCCAACGCCAAGCCAAGGGACAAAATCAGAAGTGGGTACCTCATCCTTGCCTTCTCAGGGGCCTAGTAGAGGGCAGAATTGCTATGTACCCCTTGCATTCTCAAGTATCCCCAACAAAGGGGAAGAATATCAGAAGTGGCTACCCCACCCCTGCCTTCTCGGGGGCCCAAAAGAGGGTGGAATTGCTACGTGCACCCTGCATTCTCAGGGATCCCCAATGCGAAGCGCAGGGACAAAATGAGAAGTGGCTACCTCATCCCTGCCTCCTCGAGGGCCAGAAGAGGGCGCAATTGCTACGCAACTCCTACATTGCTGAGAGTCGCCCACGCCAAGCGGAGGGACGAAATCAGAAGTGGCTACGCCACCCATATCTTCTCGGGGGCGCAGAAGAGGGCGGAATTGCTACGTAACCCCTGCAATCTCGGGGTCGCCAACGCCAAGCCATAGTCCAAAATCAGAAGTGGCTACCTCACCCTTGCCTTTTCGGGGGCCCAGAAGAGGGCGGAATTCCTACGTAACCGCTGCATTCTCAGGGAACCCCAACAAAGGGGAAGAAAATCAGAAGTGGCTGCCCCACCCTTGGCTTCTCGGAGGCCCATAAGAGGGCAGAATTGCTACGTAAACCCTGCATTCTCAGGGATCCCCAATGCCAAGCGCGGGGATGAAATCAGAAGTGGCTACCTCATCCCTGCCTTCTCGGGGGCTCACAAGAGGGCAGAATTGCTATGTAACGCCTGCATTCTCGGGGATCCCCAACAAAGGGGAAGAAAATCAGAAGTGGCTACCCCACCCCTGCCTTCTCGGGGGCCCAAAAAAGGGCGGAAACGCTATGTCACCCCTGCATTCTCGGGGGTCCCAAACTAACGGAAAGAAAATCAGAAGTGGCTACCTGACCCCTGCCTTCTCAGGGGCCCAGAAGAGGGCGGAATTCCTACGTAACCCTTGCATTCTCAGGGATCCCAAACAAAGGGGAAGAAAATCAGAAGTGGCCACGCCACCCTTGGCTTCTCGAGGGCCCAGAAGAGGGCGGAATCGCTACGTAACCCCTGCATTCTCCGGGGTCGCCAACGCCAAGCCAAGGGACAAAATCAGAAGTGGCTACCTCATCCTTGCCTTCTCAGGGGCCTAGTAGAGGGCAGAATTGCTATGTACCCCTTGCATTCTCAAGGATCCCCAACAAAGGGGAAGAATATCAGAAGTGGCTACCCCACCCCTGCCTTCTCGGGGGCCCAAAAGAGGGTGGAATTGCTACGTGCACCCTGCATTCTCAGGGATCCCCAATGCGAAGCGCAGGGACAAAATGAGAAGTGGCTACCTCATCCCTGCCTCCTCGAGGGCCAGAAGAGGGCGGAATTGCTACGCAACTCCTACATTGCTGAGAGTCGCCCACGCCAAGCGGAGGGACGAAATCAGAAATGATACGCCATCCATATCTTCTCGGGGGCGCAGAAGAGGGCGGAATTGCTACATAACCCCTGCAATCTCGAGGGTCGCCAACGCCAAGCCAAGGTCCAAAATCAGAAGTGGCGACCTCACCCTTGCCTTTTCGGGGGCCCAGAAGAGGGCGGAATTCCTACGTAACCGCTACACTCTCAGGGAACCCCAACAAAGGGGAAGAAAATCAGAAGTGGCTGCCCCACCCTTGGCTTCTCGGAGGCCCATAAGAGGGCAGAATTGCTACGTAAACCCTGCATTCTCAGGGATCCCCAATGCCAAGCGCGGGGATGAAATCAGAAGTGGCTACCTCATCCCTGCCTTCTCGGGGGCTCACAAGAGGGCAGAATTGCTATGTAACGCCTGCATTCGCGGGGATCCCCAACAAAGGGGAAGAAAATCAGAAGTGGCTACCCCACCCCTGCCTTCTCAGGGGCCCAAAAAAGGGCGGAAACGCTATGTCACCCCTGCATTCTCGGGGGTCCCAAACGAACGGAAAGAAAATCAGAAGTGGCTACCTCACCCCTGCCTTCTCGGGGGCCCAGAAGAGGGCGGAATTCCTACGTAACCCTTGCATTCTCAGGGATCCCCAACAAAGGGGAAGAAAATCAGAAGTGGCCACGCCACCCTTGGCTTCTCGGGGGGCGAGATGAGGGCGGAATTGCTACGTAACCCCTGCATTCTCCGGGGTCCCCAACGCCAAGCCAAGGGACAAAATCAGAAGTGGCTACCTCATCCTTGCCTTCTCGGGGGCCCAGAAGAGGGCGGAATTGCTACGTAACCCCTGCATTCTCAGAAACCCCAGCAAGGGAAAGAAAATCAGAAGTGGCTACCCCACCCCTGCCTTCTCAGGGGCCCAAAAGAGGGTGGTATTGCTACGTAGACCCTGCGTTCTCAAGGATCCCCAATGCCAAGCGCGGGGATGAAATCAGAACTCGCTACCTCATCCCTGCCTTCTCAGGGGCACCGAAGAGGGCAGAATTACTATGTACCCCCTGCATTCTTAGGGATCCCCAACAAAGGGGAAGGAAATCAGAAGTGGCTACCCCACCCCTGCCTTCTTAGGGGCCCAAAAAAGGGTGGAATTCCTCCACAGACCCTGCATTCTCAGGGATCCCCAATGCCAAGTGCGGGGACAAAACCAGAAGGGGCCACCTCATCCATGACTTCTCGGGGGACAGAAGAGGGTGGAATTGCTACGTAACCCCTACATTATCGACAGTCCCCAACGGCAAGCGCAGGGACAAAATCAGAAGTTGCTACGCCACCCCCGCCTTCTCGGGGACCCAAAAGAGGGTGGAATTACTACGTAACCCCTGCAATCTCCGGAGTCCCCAACGCCAAGCGCATGGACAAAATCAGAAGTGGCTACCTCACCCCTGCCTTCTCGGGGGCTCACAAGAGGGCAGAATTGCTACGTAAACCTTGCATTCGCGGAGATCCCCAATGCCAAGCGCGGGGATGAAATCAGAAGTGGCTACGTCATCGTCGCCTTCTCGGGGGCCACAAGAGGGTGGAATTGCTACGTAACCCCTGCATTCTCGGGGGCCCCCAACGCCAAGCCAAGGGACAAAATCAGAAGTGGCTACCTCACCCGTGCCTTTATGGAGGCCCAGAAGAGGGCGGAATTGCTACGTAACCCCTGCATTCTCAGGGATCCCCAGCAAGGGAAGAAAAATTAGAAGTGGCCGCCCCACCCTTGCCTTTTCAAGGGCCCAAAAGAGGGTGGAATTGCTACGTAGACCCTGCAATCTCTGGAGTCCCCAACGCGCAGCGCAGGGACAAAATCAGAAGTGGCTACCCCACCCCTGCCTTCTCGGGGGGGCAGAAGAGGGCGGATTTGCTACGTAACCACTGCATTCTCAGGGATCCCCAACAAAGGGTAAGAAAATCAGAAGTGGCCGCCCAACCCCTGCCTTCTCGGGGGCCCACAAGAGGGTGAAATTGCTACGTAGACCCTGCATTCTCAGGGATCCCCAATGCCAAGCGCAGGGAGTGGCTACCTCATCCCTACCTTCTCGGGGGCCAGAAGAGGGCGGAATTGCTACGTAACCCCTACATTCTCGACTGTCCAAATTGTCCAGCGCACGGACAAAATCAGAAGTGGCTACCCCAACCCTGCCTTGTCCTGGGACCCAGAAGAGGGTGGAATTGCTACGTAACCCCTGCAATCTCCGGAGTCCCCAACGCCAAGCGCAGGGACAAAATCAGAAGTGGCTACCCCAACCCTGCCTTCTCGGGGGCCGGGAAGAGGGTGGAATTGCTACGGACCCGCTGCATTCTCGGGGATCCCCAACAAAGGGGAACAAAATCAGAAGTGCCTACCTCACCCCTGCCTTCTCGGGGGCCAGAACAGGGCGGATTTCCTACGCAACCCGGGTCCCCAATGCCAAGCGCCAAGACAAAATCAGAAGTGCCCGCCCAATCCCTGCCTCCTCGGGGGCGCAGAAGAGGGTGGAATTGCTACGTAACCCTTGCAATCTCCGGGGTCCTGAATCCCAGGGGGGGCGACTACAACTGGTCCTCATGCGACGACCCCCCAGCTATTTGTCAAAACGGGGGGGTGTCCAGCCGGGGGTCAGGGGGGGTCCTGCCGGGGGTCGGGGTGGGGGTGTTCCTGCCGGGGGTCAGTGGGGGGTCTAGCCGAGGGTCAGGGGGGCGTCCAGCCAGGGGTGAGGGGGGGGGGGGGGTTAGGGTTTAGGTTAAGGTCACCGAGCTGGTGGAACCAGTCTTGGTTTTATAACCCTTTTTAGTGTCTAGGGTGGACCTACCAGGTTTAGCAGCAGCAGCAAGCAGCAAGCAGCAGCAGCAAGCAGCAAGCAGCAGCACGCGCGAAATGGGTAAAAATCAGAACTCCGTTGTGGTGCTTCACATTCGGCTGAAATTTCGGTGGATGATACCTATGGGTGTGAAGTACAATCACACAAAGTTTGAGCAAGAAACTCAACGCAAGCGGCCGGGAACGGGATTCGCAAGTGGCGGACCTCCGTTTCAGAAACTGCAGTTTAGGGCCAAAAACAGCCATTTTTGGGCCAAAAAAGCCCTGGAACACATTCAAAACGGCCAAACGAAGGGCAACGGTAAGTACACTCCACGTGCTGCTTGACTTCCCTGTGTCAACGAGCTCTTTGCGGCCCTCTAACTCCATGATATGCCGCGGAAGCGGCCCAAAAAGGCCCCCAGAAGCTCCAACTGCCGATAGCCACAAACCAAGAATAGGCCATATCTTTGGCTACATGGCTCAAAATGCGATTCCGAGGGCACCTACTCCACCCGCAACCCCCCACGTTTTGTGGTTTCCACCCCTCAGAATTGCCCAAACGGACGCCTAGACCCCAATAACTAGGCCCACTAGGCTGTGGCAAGCTGCAAGGTCAAGCCCAAACAGGTGGGTACCCAAATGGGTCAACAGGGTCCGAAAGGGGTAAAAATATGACTTTCCGCAAAAATGATCCTAGACCATGTGCGACGCCAAAACAAGTGTTTTTGGACTGTTTTGAGCTTGTGGTGGCCCATTTGGGTCCTCCAAAAATCCCAAAATGCCTTGAAAATGGGCTCTTTTGGGACCAAAAATGGGTCAAAAATGGGTCAAAAACACATTTTTCCAAAACTCATCCTAGACCATTTGGGGTGCACCAACGGGTGAAATGAGCCCATTTTGAGCCCATTTTGGGGCATTTTGGCCCCTGAGAAGTCCAAAAAGCCTTGAAAGTGGGCCTCGTGGTGATGGGGTTCAGGTGCATTTCACTTTGTCAAGAGCCATCAATGTGTGAATCATTCTTGATGTCCCTCACCATTCATATCTAATGTTCCCTCCCACACCAGCTCGGTCCCAATATTCAGTCTTGAGGGTCACCGAGCTGGTGAAACAAGTCTTGGTTTTATAACCCTTTTTGGTGTCTAGGGTGGACCTAACAGGTTTAGCAGCAGCTGCAGCAGCAGCAGCAAGCAATCAAGCAGCACGCGCGAAATGAGCAAAAATCAGTGGTGCTTTGCATTTGGTTGAAATTTTGGCGCATGATACCTATGGGTGTGAAGTACAATCACACAAAGTTTGAGCGAGAAACTCAACAGTGGCAGCCCGGAACGGGATTCGCAAGTGGCGGACCTCAGTTTCAAAAACTGGTTTAGGGCCAAACAAAGCCATTTTTGGGCCAAAAAAGCCCTAGAACACATTCAAAACGGCCAAACGAAGGGAAACGGTAAGTACACTCCACCTGCGCCTTGACTTTCGGTTGTCAACGAGCTCTTTGCGGCCCTCTAACTCCATGTTATGTCCCGGAAACGGCCCAAAAAGGCCCCCAGAAGCTCCAAATGCCGACAGCCACAAACCAAGAATAGGCCATATCTTTGGCTACATGGCTCAAAATGCGACTCCGCTCCACCTGCAACCCCCCACTTTTTGTGGTTTCCACCCCTAACAATTGCCCAAACAGACACCTAGATCCCAATACCTAGGCCCACTAGGCTGCGGCAAGCTGCAGGCTCAAGCCCAAACAAGTGGGTGCCCAAATGGGTCAACAGGGTCCAGTAGGGGTAAAAAGATGACTTTTCTCAAAAATGATCCTAGACCACGTGCGACGCTAAAACAAGTGTTTTTGGACCGTTTTGAGGTGGTGGTGGCCCATTTTGTTCTTCCGAAAATCCCAAAATGCCTTAAAAATGGGCTGTTTTGCTACCAAAAATGGGTCAAAAATGGGTCAAAAACGCATTTTTCCAAACCTCATCCTATACCATTTGGGGTGCACAAATGGGTGAAATGAGCCCATTTTGAGCCCATTTTGAGGCATTTTGGCCCCTCAGCAGTCCAGAAGACCTTGAAAGTGGGCCTCGTGGTGATGGGGTTCACTTGCAAGCTGATTTCATTTCGCCAAGAGCCATCAATGCGTGAATCATTCTTGATGTCCCTCACCATTCATAGCTGATGTTCCCTCCCCCACCAGCTCCGTCCCAATATTCAGTCTTGATTAGCGTTAGGCTTAGGGTCACTGAGCTGGTGGAACCAGTCTTGGTTTTATGACCCTTTTTAGTGTCCAGGGTGGACCTACCAGGCTTAGCAGCAAGCAAGCAACCAAGCAAGCAAGCAAGCAAGCATACAGCAAGCAAGCAACACGCGCGAAATGGGGGAAAATCAGATCTCTGTCGTGGGGCTTCAGATTCGGGTGAAATTTTGGTGGATGATACCTATGGGTGTGAAGTACAATCACACAAGATTTTAACGAGAAACTCAACGGTGGCAGCCAGGAACGGGATTCGCAAGTGGCGGACCTCAGTTTCAACAACTGCAGTTTAGGGCCAAAAACAGCCATTTTTGGGCCAAAAAAGCCCTAGACCACATTCAAAACGGCCAAACGAAGGGAAACGGTGGATACACTCCACGTGCGCCTTGACTTCCCCGTGTCAACGAGCTCTTTGCGGCCCTCTAACTCCATGATATGTCCCGGAAACGGCCCAAAAAAGCCCCCAAAAGCTCCAAATGCCGACAGCCACAAACCAAGAATAGGCCATATCTTTGGCTACATGGCTCAAAATGCGATTCTGAGGGCACCTACTCCACCTGCGGGCCCCCCACTTTTTGTGGTTCCCACCCCTCAAAATTGCCCAAACGGACGCCTAGACCCCAATACCTAGGCCCACTAGGCTGCGGCAAGCTGCAGGCTCAAGCCCAAACAAGTGGGTGCCCAAATGGGTCAACAGGGTCCAGTAGGGGCAAAAAGATGACTTTTCTCAAAAATGATCCTAGACCATGTGCGACGCTAAAACAAGTGTTTTTGGAGCATTTTGACGTGGTGGTGGCCCATTTTGTTCTTCCGAAAATTCCAAAATGCCTTGAAAATGGGCTGTTTTGCTACCAAAAATGGGTCAAAAATGGGTCAAAAACGCATTTTTCCAAACCTCATCCTAGACCATTTGGGGTGCACAAACGGGTGAAATGAGCCCATTTTGAGCCCATTTTGAGGCATTTTGGCCCCTCAGCAGTCCAGAAGACCTTGAAAGTGGGCCTCGTGGTGATGGGGTTCACTTGCAAGCTGATTTCATTTCGCCAAGAGCCATCAATGCGTGAATCACTCTTGATGGCCCTCACCATTCATAGCTGATGTTCCCTCCCCCACCAGCTCCGTCCCAATATTCAGTCTTGATTAGCGTTAGGCTTAGGGTCACCGAGCTGGTGGAACCAGTCTTGGTTTTATGACCCTTTTTAGTGTCCAGGGTGGACCTACCAGGTTTAGCAACAAGCAAGCAACCAAGCAAGCAAGCAAGCAAGCAAGCAGCAAGCAAGCAACACACGCGAAATGGGGGAAAATCAGATCTCTGTCGTGGGGCTTCAGATTCGGGTGAAATTTTGGTGGATGATACCTATGGGTGTGAAGTACAATCACACAAGATTTTAACGAGAAACTCAACGGTGGCAGCCAGGAACGGGATTCGCAAGTGGCGGACCTCAGTTTCAAAAGCTGCAGTTTAGGGCCAAAAGCAGCCATTTTTGGGCCAAAAAAGCCCTAGAACACATTCAAAACGGCCAAACGAAGGGCAACGGTGGATACACTCCACGTGCGCCTTGATTTCCCCGTGTCAACGAGCTCTTTGCGGCCCTCTAACTCCATGATATGTCCCAGAAACGGCCCAAAAAGGCCTCCAAAAGCTCCAAATGCCGACAGCCACAAACCAAGAATAGGCCATATCTTTGGCTACATGGCTCAAAATGCGATTCCGAGGGCACCTACTCCACCTGCGCCCCCCCCACTTTTTGTGGTTTCCACCCCTCAAAATTGCCCAAACAGACACCTAGATCCCAATACCTAGGCCCACTAGGCTGCGGCAAGCTGCAAGCTCAAGCCCAAACAAGTGGGTGCCCAAATGGGTCAAGAGGGTCCAGTAGGGGTAAAAAGGTGACTTTTCTCAAAAATGATCCTAGACCATGTGCGACGCTAAAACAAGTGTTTTTGGACCGTTTTGAGGTGGTGGTGGCCCATTTTGTTCTTCCGAAAATCCCAAAATGCCTTAAAAATGGGCTGTTTTGCTACCAAAAATGGGTCAAAAATGGGTCAAAAACGCATTTTTCCAAACCTCATCCTATACCATTTGGGGTGCACAAATGGGTGAAATGAGCCCATTTTGAGCCCATTTTGAGGCATTTTGGCCCCTCACAAGTCCAAAAAGCCTTGAAAGTGGGCCTCGTGGTGATGTGGTTCACTTGCAAGCTGATTTCACTTTGTTAAGAGCCATCAATGCGTGAATCATTCTTGATGTCCCTCGCCAGTCATAGCTGATGTTCCCTCCCCCACCAGCTCGGTCCCATTATTCAGTCTTGATTGGGGTCACCGAGCGGGTGGAACGCGTCTTGGTTTTACAACCCTTTTTAGTGTCTAGGGTGGACCTACGAGGTTTAGCAGCAGCAGCAGCAAGCAGCAAGCAAGCAGCAAGCAAGCAGCAGCACGCGCGAAATGGTAAAAAATCAGAACTCCGTCGTGGTGCTTTGGATTTGCGTGCAATTTTGGTGCATGATACCTATGGCTGTGAAGTACAATCACACAAAGTTTGAGCGAGAAACTCAACGGTGGCAGCCCGGAACGGGATTCGCAAGTGGCGGACCTCCGTTTCAGAAACTGCAGTTTAGGGCCAAAAGCAGCCATTTTTGGGCCAAAAAAGCCCTGGAACACATTCAAAACGGCCAAACGAAGGGCAACGGTAAGTACACTCCACCTGCGCCTTGACTTCTCCGTGTCAACGAGCTCTTTGCGGCCCTCTAACTCCATGATATGTCCCGGAAACGGCCCAAAGGGGCCCCCAAAAGCTCCAAATGCCGACAGCCACAAACCAAGAATAGGCCATATCTTTGGCTACATGGCTCAAAATGCGATTCTGAGGGCACCTACTCCACCCGCCACCCCCCACTTTTTGTGGTTTCCACCCCTCACTATTGCCCAAACGGACGCCTAGACCCCAATACCTAGGCCCACTAGGCTGCGGCAAGCTGCAAGCGCAAGCCCAAACAAGTGGGTGCCCAAATGGGTCAACAGGGTCCAATAGGGGTAAAAAGATGACTTTTCTCAAAAATGATCCTACACCATGTGTGATGCTAAAAGAAGTGTTTTTTGAACTGCTTTGAGCTTGTGGTGGCCCATTTTGTTCCTCCGAAAATCCCAAAATGCCTTGAAAATGGGCTGTTTTGGGACCAAAAATGGGTCAAAAATGGGTCAAAAACGCATTTTTCCAAACCTCATCCTAGACCATTTGGGGTGCACCAACGGGTGAAATGAGCCCATTTTGAGCCCATTTTGAGGCATTTTGGCCCCTCAGCAGTCCAAAAAACCTTGAAAGTGGGCCTCGTGGTGAAGTGGATCACTTGCAAGCTGATTCTACTCTATCAACGGCCTTCAATGTGTGACTCATTCGTGTCCCTCACCATTCATAGCTGATGTTCCCTCCCCCACCAGCTCCGTCCCAATATTCAGTCTTGATTAGGATTAGGGTCACTGAGCTGGTGGAACCAGTCTTGGTTTTATGACCCTTTTTAGTGTCTAGGGTGGACCTACCAGGTTTAGCAGCAGCAGCAACAACAGCAGCAAGCAAGCAAGCAAGCAAGCAAGCAAGCAGCAAGCAGCAAGCAGTACGCGCGAAATGGGGAAAAATCAGACCTCCGTCGTGGGCCTTCAGATTGGCGTGAAATTTTGGTGCATGATACCTATGGGTGTGAAGTACAATCACACAAGATTTTAACGAGAAACTCAACGGTGGCAGCCAGGAACGGGATTCGCAAGTGGCGGACCTCAGTTTCAAAAGCTGCAGTTTAGGGCCAAAAACAGCCATTTTTGGGCCAAAAAAGCCCTGGAACACATTCAAAACGGCCAAACGAAGGGCAACGGTGGGTACACTCCACGTGCGGCTTGACTTCTCCGTGTCAACGAGCTCTTTGCGGCCCTCTAACTCCATGATATGTCCCAGAACCGGCCCAAAAAGGCCTCCAAAAGCTCCAAATGCCGACAGCCACAAACCAAGAATAGGCCATATCTTTGGCTACATGGCTCAAAATGCGATTCCGAGGGCACCTACTCCACCTGCGGGCCCCCCACTTTTTGTGGTTCCCACCCCTCAAAATTGCCCAAACGGACGCCTAGACCCCAATACCTAGGCCCACTAGGCTGCGGCAAGCTGCAAGCTCAAGCCCAAACAGGTGGGTGCCCAAATGGGTCAACAGGGTCCAATAGGGGTAAAAATATGACTGTTCTGAAAAATGATCCTAGACCATGTGCGACGCTAAAACAAGTGTTTTTGGACCGTTTTGAGGTGGTGGTGGCCCATTTTGGTCTTCCGAAAATCCCAAAATGCCTTGAAAATGGGCTGTTTTTGGGACCAAAAATGGGTCAAAAATGGGTCAAAAACGCATTTTTCCAAACCTCATCCTAGACCATTTGGGGTGCACCAACGGGTGAAATGAGCCCATTTTGAGCCCATTTTGAGGCATTTTGGCCCCTCACAGGTCCAAAAAGCCTTGAAAGTGGACCTCGTGGTGATGGGGTTCACTTGCAAACTGATTTCACTTTGTCAAGAGCCATCAATGCGTGAATCACTCTTGATGTCCCTCACCATTCATAGCTGATGTTCCCTCCCCCACCAGCTCGGTCCCAATATTCAGTCTTGATTAGGGTTAGAGCTGGGGTTGGGGCTAGGGTTGCTGTTAGGGTCCGCAGCCCTCCTGTAGCCCTCCTTCTGGTCAAAATTTTTTCTTGTTGTTTTAACACAAATATGAATTCTCTACAAATTTTGAGTATTTTGAGTATAAACACAAAGTATGAAGAAAAAAAATTGGCGCCTGTGGCTCCGGACAGTTTTCTCTAGGGACACTTGTTGGTGGCTGACCCGGCACCACTATCTTTCCCAACCCCGGGGGGGGGGGGGGGGGCTGGGGGGTGTCGCATACAAGGACCGGGCCCGGCCGCCACCCCGGGTCCCCAATGCCAAGCGTGGGGACAAAACCAGAAGTGGCTACCTCATCCCTGCCTTCTCGGGGGCCAAAGAGGGCGGAATTGCCACGTAACCCCTGCATTCTCGGGAGTCCCCAACACCAAGCGCGGGGACAAATCAGACGTGGCCCACAGGTGGGCACATCGCCTACATGCATGCATTTTCAGACAAATTGGTGGTTTTATTCTTTGCGGTAAGGTCGTGTGATTTTTTTTGGGTACACACGTGAAAAAAAATTGTCACGTCGTGTAACTTTTTTTTGCGGTAAACGCGTGTACGAAAAAATTGTCAAGTCATGTAATTTTATTTTGCGGTAATCTGTGTAACGGGCTTACACGACTTACCGCAAAAAAAATTGCACGACGTGACGCTTTTTTTGTTACATTTACCGCAAAAAAAAATACACGAATTACAACATACACCTTTTGAGCACAGAGGCACACACTTGAGTGGTCCGTGCAACTTGGCCTCTGAATGCCAATCCACTTGCTTCACATCCAAATCCAGACTTCCAAAGATCTTGCTGCCGTCGCCATGAGTGGAGCTACTTCTCGCGTGTTCCACACATCTGCATAGCCGCTGCAACACCACTGGTACCGAGTTGATGAAGGCAGAATTGAGGGCATGCTCACTTGAGCTGGGGTCGACGCGAAGGAGAGAAATGCAGGTGAGCGGCAATGAAGGCGGCTCCGGTTGCCTGAGATCAAAAGGGGATTGGTTCAAGTTGGGGACACCACAAGTGGAGCTGATTGAGAGGGCTCTGGCGAAAATGAACCACAAGGCCCCCCTGTTCTGATGCATAATAGCGTGAAGGGGAAAGTGGACATGCCTGTCCCCTCAAAACAATGCCTTAAGAATGACCGTGACGGCAGGGCTTTTCATGGGGCTCAAACGAAGAAGAGACAAGAAGCATAAAACAATTCTTGTCGGGGGGGGGGGTGTTACTTGAGATCAGATCCATATCCCTCGTACTGTTCAACGCTCCGAATCCTCGGCGCAGACGACAACACGGCGTCTTCTCCAAGAGTCTCCCAAGGGGGCGTTTTCACACAGCGTGGGCACAGCACATGCACAGCGCCAAATATTATGTTGTTTATACCGGCAACACCCCTGAAAACCACCCACCTACAAAAGCATGCATGATCAATTCAAAACAGCATGGGGTGCAGAATTCAGGGCCTTGGGATCCGTGGCAAGCATCAGACTACAAAAAAACTCCTTGGTGTACCAGCAGGGGCTGTAGGGTGCAGAATTCAGGACCCTGGGACCTGTGGCTACCAGTGGTGGAAAGCAGCCGACTTTTAGCACAGTGCTTGCGCGGTGCGCCCCCCAAAAATGGTTAGCATCACTTTTTGAACTTGGTGTATCACACACCAAATCACTTTTGGGTGGGGGTTCAGCCGCAAGAGAAGAAAAGAAGTTTCAGGTTTAGATTACATTGCTGGTCCAAAATGTTGGGGCTGTTCTCAATAAAGATGCAGCCACTTGGTAGCAAACCCACAGTTGAAATCCACATGGTTGTTGCTCGGTCTGGGACCCACACACAACCCCTCCCCCCACGGGTGCTGAGTAGTTAAGTCGAACTCTGGGCACCAGTGCTGCGCACTCATCGGTTGTGTGTGCTGCCACACATGGGACAATTCTCCTCACTCCATTATGCTGGGAATCGATTCCATTAATGCCATAAAGGGCCCATGCTCTCAGATGATGGTGTAAATTTGCACCGCAACCACAACCAAATCCAAAACAAATTGTGTGACCTGGGGGGTCCAGAGGATGGGTGGGGGGTAGATGGGGGCCACCATGGGCATCTGGGCCAAAAGATTTGCAGGCTGAAAAACCATGCTTCTTGCTTTTTCTTTTTGTGGCATGGCATGGCATACCATGGTATACTGTTCTTGAGGAGCATATTTTTCTGTAACAAAACACCATGGTATTGTGAAAAGATATTGAAAGGCCGTTTTCAGGAACCACTGGTCATTGAAGTGGGTCCATGATAAAGTGAAAAACCTGAGCAATATACCGAGGATTCCTTTGACATTCATTCAGGGACCATGGAGTTGTAAAGCAAAAAATGAAAGGTCTTCAGGCGTTCTTTGCGACTTAGCCAGGGATCATGGGTTATGGGGTCACAGTGGCTACGTAACCCCTGCCGTCTAGGAATCCCAAAGAGCTGTCAGGAACCTCAAAGAGGGGGGGAGGAGATCGAAGTGGCTACATAACGTCTCGGGGACCCCTGTGTGGGGAAAGAAATCAAAGTGGCTACATAAGCCCAGCCGTCTCGGGGGACCCCAAAGCCAGGAGGTCCCAAAAAAGCGACATTTCTGCACTCAGTTTTACCGGTGACCACCACGATTCCGATCCCAACCCATCCTAACCAGGATTGAATATTGGATGAGAAAGTGGATGAGAGCGGCTCAAAAGGGGCTCAAAATGAGCCGTATTCATCTGTTTGGGCACCACAAGTGGACTAGGATCATATCTGGAAAACCATGGTTTTGACCTGTTTTTGAGCCATCTGTGGTCCCAATACAGCCCTTTCGGCCTTGAGAGGGGCCAAATTCGCTCAACATGAGCTCAAAATGGGCTCGTTCCACTTGTTTGTGCACCCCAAATAGTCCAAAAGTATCTTTGGAAAAACACATTTTGCATCCATTTGACTGATTTTTGGTCCCAAAACAGCCCATTGTCAAGGCATTTTGTGACTTTGGAGGGGCCAAAATGGCTTGCAATGGGTTCAAAAAGGTGTCATTTCACTTGTTTGTGCAACCCAAATGGACTACCATCATATTTGAAAAAAAACATTTTGGACCCATTTTTGACCATTTTTGGTCGCAAAACAATCCATTGTCAAGGCATTTTGTGACTTTGTAGGGGCCAAATTGGCTTGTAATGGGCTCAAAATGGGCTCATTTCACTTGTTTAGGCACCCCAATTGGTCTAGGATCATTTTTGGAAAAACACACTTTGGACCCATTTTTGACCCATTTTTTGTCCCTCTACAGCCCATTTTCAAGGCATTTTGGGATTTTAGGAGGGCCAAAACGGGCCACCACAAGCTCAAAACGCGCCAAAAACACTTCTTTTGGCATACCATGTGGTCTAGGATCATTTTTGAAAAAAAAAATTTTGCACCTGGTGGACCTTTTTGACCCATTTTGGCACCCACCTCTTTGGGCTACTTCTTGCAGCCTGCTGCAGCCCACTGGGGCTTAGGTACAGGGGTCTAGGCATCGGTTGGGGCAATTTTGAGGGGTGGAAACCACCAAATATGGGTGGTTGCGGGTGGATTAGGTGTGCTCAAAATCGCGTTTTGAGCCATGTAGCCCAAGATAAGGTCTGTTTTTGGTTTTGGGCTGTCGGCGGCCAATGTGCACAAATTCTGGGGCTTTTGGGGGCCTTTTGGGGGCAGTTCGCGGACATCTTGTGGAGTTAGAGGGCCTTAGAGGGCTCCTCGGCACGGGGAAGTCTAGCTACATGCGTAGAGTAGTCACTATTTCCTTCATTTTGCCGTTTTCAGCAGGTTCTAGGGCGGTTTTGGGCAAAAAAAAAAAAGGCTGATTTTGGCCCTAAATTGGAGATTTTGAAATGGAGGTCCAGCACTTGCAACGCCCGTTCCAGGCCGCCACCATTAACTTTTTGGCTCATACTTTGTGTGGTTGTCCCTCACACCCATAGGTAGCATCCACCAGAATTTTGGCCAAATCCGAAGCACCACGACGGAGCTGTGATTTTTCCCCATTTCGCGCGTGCTTGCTTGCTTGCTTGCCAAACCTGTTAGGTCCACCCTAGACACTAAAGAGTGTTATAAAACCAAGACTGGTTCCACCAGCTCGGTGACCGTAACCCTAACACATCCCAACCTACCCACAGGCACCGCCAGCCCTCTTAAACCCCTCCCTCCTTACAGACCCATTTTGGAGCAAAAAAACCCCACTATTTGGAAGAAACCCACTGGGGGCTCCCTTTCTCCCCGCCAACTACTACCCCGAGTATCCGGTGGAAAAAGGAATCCCCACCCCGTAATATGTGTTGTGCATCCTTGCACATCAACAGCCAAAGCACCCTGCCCCCGTTCCAGCGACAACACAGCTGTGCCCAGTCCGGCGTGCCTATGCACCCCGCTGGAAGCAATCCCTGTTTGCAGGGCTGGCTAGGTCTCTGTGGGCGGTCGACTTCCTGTGGCTTGTTGTCATGCTAGTGTCGCGATACCCGTGAGCTCACAAGGCCCTTTCCTTGGCCCCTGTGCTGGGCAGGACCGGGTCTGCACCGACGTGGCACGAAGGGGCAGGGCAGCGAGGATTGCAAACGTGCAATGAATGCGCGTCTGGAAGACCTGTGAACAGTGCGGAAGCTCCCACTGTTTCCCAGGTCTTCGGGTATCGCTGCGTTGGGAAGCGGAACATCACAAGATTTCGAATCCCACATGTTCACGTCGCTCTCCAGCTCAGGACTGGATTCCACATACACCTTCAAACAAATGAAAAGCTGTTGCGTGGGTGCCAACCTCTCGCCCTAACAAATCAAGGGACAGCTTCACCACCTCTTCAAGGCTTTCGCAGGGGGAAAAGCGGGCATTCACAAATGGTAGTGGCACCAATCCACCTGTCCCCCCAATCCCACTGTGCTCCCATTTCCAGCAAGCTACTGTCAGCCTGGAGACATGGGGGATTGTGCACAATTGTACACACCAAACGCTCATAAAGAAGGAGGGCTGTGGCTGAAACTCAGCATAGCCATCAGCGGCGCCCACACAACCCATGTGGAATTGCACACAGGGACACAAAGGCCTTTATGCAACAATGTCGACAAGGATGTTGGGATAGGATCACATTTTGGTGAGGGTGTGGGTTGGAGCACCGATGCCGGCTTAACCAGGAACAGTGGCACACCACCTTGTTGTGAGGATTCAGCTCTTGATCAAGGCGTACAGATTGGAGGATGGAGCCGCTCGTCCCGGGCTCAAATGCCGCCTTAGACACCCATTGATTACCCTCCATCTTGGTGAAGGACTCGGGGTGTCTCAAAAAGTATGCATAACGCTGCATTAGACTGTAGTAATACCTACAGAGGGCGAAAACATGGCCGTTCATTTTCTAAGACTTCACACTGGGGAACGGTATTGTCCGCTGCTGCGCCCATATCCAAACCCACAAATGCGCCCATGTGCAAGCACACACGCAGGATACCACACAGACATGCGTACGCAATGCAGACACAGGGTGATAAAGGCAGAAACACCCTTTCAGCGAAGGAAACCCAACAGCCCATGCCACGTGTGCCAAAGGCTACACACACAGGAATGAATGAAACTACTGCCATCCCAGTGGCCCTGTGCACTGATCGACGAACACAATATGAATAATGAGTCTGCAGATTCTCGTCGGCGCCATCAATCAGACATGAGCCATTTGGGGTAAAAGCCCTGTTCTGTGCACAAATGACAACGCACTCAGGTCCAGAGGTTGGGTTGAGCGGAAACCTTTCCGCATTTGTCCTGCAGCCAGCCTCCTTGAAGCCAGCACAGGACGCACCAATGAGATGTGCAGCACAATGCTCCTCTCTCATGCGCTGGAGCAGCACGCCCGAAAGACTTGCGCACCGCCGTGTGCGTGGTTCTGTGAAGCTCTGGTCAGTATCGCCAGTCAAAGCGAATCCACTGCATCCACATCCGGCGCTCATGCCATACTGCTTCACTGGACCCCATTGGCCCCGAAAGGAACAGACCCACACACACATGGATGTAAAACACCCTAGTCCCAAAGGCAAAATGTCTGGAAAACTTCGTCAGTACAGTAACACACACACACACACAGGCGCACACACCATTCGGCTGTATCTGCGCTATCTTCCTCGACCACAAGGCTTTCGGTTAACTGACGACAAGAGAGGAGCAACACATGTATCAAAGGATGACAATCTGCTGCCTTGTGTCATGCCAACTTCTCAAGGCCGAATGGCACTGCTCCCTTAGCCTGGGGTTGCAGGTCCCAACCGACGCAGGAACAACATGGCATCAGAAGAAATGAAATGAAAACCGAACGAGCATCAGTGCTGCGTTCCAAAAACCCAGCAAACAATCCACCATCCCACTGCATCACGGACACAATTTCATTACCTTCATCGGAAGGGTTGTGGTGGAGGAGGAGCTCGAGACACAAACCATGCCATCCATATCCATCCACGACTGGGTAGACTGTACCAATGGGAGATCGGAGGCGCAAGGGGAGTGAGCATCGAAAGACAAACAGAAATCAAAACGCAGAATTGCCAATCCAGCAGGGCCCTTCCATCCCACTATAGACTCTGTAGCACCATTCCCTTCCTTCAGGTGTTGCATGCACATGATCTGGTGCACTAGTCACATGATGCATAGATGTGCCCCAAGGAATGTGACAAGGTTCAGAGATACAAGAGAGATATGGCAATGTGGCGTACCCCTGATGTGACAGACTGCCATTTGAGGGGCACAGAACCCCTTCTCCACACCAAACTCGACCAATGATGGGTAGCCAATTCAGGTGTGCCCTCGATTCTCCACAGAAGCAGCTCGCACTCGTATTCATTTGCCGGCCCTGAACAATGCAAATGCAGACAGACGCCAGAGCAGCGTGTAACGCCTATAAAAAAACGGAACTACTCAGCCAGTGCGACTCAAGTGGGAAAGTAGACACTAAGTGGGGATTTACCCGAACTGTGTGTGCACCGTGCATGCACCATGCAAGGTTTTTGTGTTACCCTTAGACCCAAAAAGGTTTCCTCCGGTGGTTTAGAATGTCGCAGCTTTCCAATCGTTCTGTCCAGGGGGTAACTTCCGGGTGCATCACCGGAAAAAAACAACAACTTGTGCACACAGCGTGCAGGCTCTGTGCAAAAATGCCCCCTAGTGGACACCCCCCCCATCAGTTCCTTCATGCAGAACATGGCCGAAATGAAGATTCCCTCACCCCCCTCCCACTTCGGAGGGAAACTCAAAAAAGTGTGGGAAACAGGAAGACATGCACAAACCAAGGGCATAACATGCACAAAATGCAACCGTTTGTTGCGATGTATGCTCAGGTCTGTTCAGAAATGGGCTCTGTGTGCTAGTTTTTTGGGTGGGGATATTGAAGAGCTGAACATGCTCAACAAACGCCGGTGGAATGAGCTCACCTGCAGCAGGTTTGGCTGCAGGCTTGGCTGCCACCTTGGCTGGAGGTTCAGCATGGGACTTGGCTTTGGGAGGGGGCTTGGCAGGAGGTCTGGCAGGAAAATGCAGCCCTTGTTTCAAATGGTTTCCCTCAGGAACACAACACGTGAAATACAACTTCGCATACAAAACATTTGCCAAACCCTATCCTCCATGCACTACCACTATATTCTTCCGCACAAGCATCAAAGCTTCAAAATCACAATCAGTGGTAGCGTGAGAGGTATCACCATACCCTCAGCCAACCCAGAACTTCCCATCCTATTGCTATTACCATCAAATGATCCCCGTCAGCCTGCCAAAATGGTGACAGGGGTCAGAAGGAGGGAGAGAAAGTACAAAATCAAAATTAGAGGAAAAAGGGAAGCATCAGGCAACTTGAAAACAATGCAGAAAATAGGAAGCCCATACAGCTGCCCTAAGGTCCTCGTTACAAAACCTTTCCCATACATCTCTAATCCGCGTGGTCATCGTACATCTCGAATGCAGGTGGTCATCAAATGACAAAAAAGGTGAAACACTTTTTCTTGCCCACTACTAGCCATCAACAATACGAGCAAATACCAAAAGGGGTGCTCAACATGTAGCGCTGATTACTGATTTTTTTTTCGAATTCATCATACCGTGCAAACACTGCATATTCAGGAGGGCCAACATACTTTGAAAAATCAAAATCATGCGAAAAATTGTCCACTGATGGGTGCAGAGCACAGGACATCCAACACCATCCATTGTATAGCAAAGAGAATCTATTTTGCAAATCCTCTTTTGTGGAGAACATACAACATCATGGTCTACATTTGCTTCCTCCTTCTTTATGAACTCCACACTTCCATTTGTCATTCCAACTGATTCATCAAACAAACCACCATTCCCCGTGAGCACAAGTATAATGTTCAATACACACAGTGTATGGCTTGTGCAGACCCGGCGTATTCAAGAAAACGCAGTTTGTCTTTGTGGACTAGCATGGCCAACTGCAGCATAGGGGGCGCCCAGGTGCAGCCCTTGACCCCGACACCCCTTAGAGTAATGTACAAAAAAAATGGGATGTTGTTGTTCAGGTGCATGGATTGGTGTAGGGATAGAAGACCCATCTCCAAATAACAGCAGGTTCTGAAAAAATCCAATGCATAGTTTCTCCCATGGAAATTCAATTTGGGTATTTCTGTTCTATCGTGGTACACCCCCCCCCCTCACCACGCTTGATAGCAGTTGCCCTTGATTTTTCATGGAGGCCAGGGAATTGTTGCCTCAACTTTTTAAATTTGAGCAAGAAAGGTGCATTTGCAGGTGGTCATGTGTTTCTAGTGGTTCTAGTGGTACATGCAGAGTGGTGCAAATGCAGATTCTCTGATTTGCAAAGGCTAGCAAACTAGTGCTATAAAACCCTGCAGTTCAGGGGGGGGGGGGGGAGCTGCAGCCCTTGACCCCATAACACACACCCCCCTCAAAAGACCAAAATGTGCAAAAAGTACCGACCATACTAACCGCCAATACAGGGGAATTGGCCGGCGCCACAGCGCCGGAAGTTTTTTTTGCCTATCGGAAGGGGTTGGTAAAATTGTTTACCCCATGTGTTTATGCTCAAAATGCTCGCATCAAAAACGTACTACAAAAAAAAACCTGGTCCCCCCGTCAGGGTCCCCTAAGAAGGCAGAGGTTATGTAGCCACTGGGCCCACATGTGGGCCCCCGAGACGGCAAGGGTTAAATAGCCACTTCTGATTTTGTCCCTGGGCTGGGCACTTGGGCCCCCAAGAAGGCAGGGGTTATGTCGCAACGCCGCCCACATGTGGGGCCCCGAGACGGCAAGGCATCAATAACCACTTCACTTCTGATTTTGTCTCCGTGGTTAGCATTGGGGTACCTTCAGGGGTTATGCGGCCACTTGGCCCACACATGGGCCGTGAACTATACACGTCACTCTAGTGGGTAGTGTCCCCACTACTACCGCAGAGCGGCGTAGTGGAAATATCCACTTTTTTTGTGGAGTTTTTTGTGGGGGGGGGGGGGGGTCAAACCGTGTAATCATTGTGGCACGTTTGGCGGGCGGCTGACAATACAAAAATCACCTCCTCGTTGTGGGGGTATGAATCCCGTATGTGACTTTCAATGACATACGTACATAGCCACCTATAACATGTTACAACAAGGCACTACACAAGTAAATTGAAGCAATGGTTCCAAATGGAAATTGCATTCAAGATGACAAGAGAATCTTGTGTCCAAATCACCTCACACCGGTTGTTAGATCAAAGCCACGCAGGCGTATATAGGGGGAAACGCCACATACCCCCCATTTTGGGCCTTTTTGGGCCTATTCGCGTACCCTACCCCAAGGGTTTGAATTCTTATTTTAACCCCTTGTAAAATCATTATTTTGTCCAATAAACGCATCCCCCAATGAGTTTTTGGTCCGGACCCCTCCAGAGCCCCCCCCACTTGAAACCCACTTTTTTGAGGTTTTGAGGGAGGGGGGGCTGGGGTCAAAAAAATGACCCCCCCTTTTGTTGGGTCGAAAATCATGAATCTTTTGGTTTTTTTCGATTTTGAGCCGAAAAAGTGTTTCCGGGTCCCAACTCCATGGGGTTTGTATGGGGCGGAGTGGGACGAGCGCTCATGCAGTTTATGCACTTTTCAGCCATTTTTGCTATGTTGGCGGTTTTGGCGACCTTGGTGACCCCGTGGTACCCACTCTAAGGGGTGTGAGTGGGGATGTTATGACAGTATATACCTACTAGGATACAAAACGACGTTCTTTGCAGTCTGCAGCCTTGCCGAGGGCCGGTCAATGCCGGTGCCAAAGACGCGAAATGACTCTTTCCACCAATAATGGCCTAGTGAATGGGCCGGTACACTTTGCACCTTGGACATCTCAAAAATCGAAGTTTTCGAAACTTCTTTCTTTGATATTGTGCTCCCTTAAAATGACCATCCGCTATGTAAGGCATGTTTTAGGCCGTAATTATGTGTTTTTCACCCTATTAGGGTATTAGCTCCGGGGGGGGGGGGTCTCCCAAGAGATTGGTACACAACCTGCTAATGCATTTGTTCACCCTAGGCAGCTCAAAAATCGAAGTTTTCAAAACTTATCTTTATGATATTGTGACCACACAATATGACCATCCAAGCTATGTAAAGCATGTTTTAGGCTGTATTTCTGTGTTTTTTGTGCCTCTTGTTGTGAACGTGCACGTGGTGAGGCTGCCTAGCTGAGCCACAACTTTCTTGCATTCTCCTTTGACACTCCCGCATCTTCCCTTGCTTTCGCCCCCGCGCCCTGAGCACAATGGGTGACCAAGCGTGGGTGGCCACCCAAATAGCTGCCCTCCTACGGCGCCCCGCGGTCCTTACGGCCATAGGCGCGGCGCTGGCTCCTTTTATCGCGGGTGCACCGCCCGCGACAGTCGACGAGGGGGCGGCGCGCGGCCGCTCCGATTCCAAGGGGCGCAAGGGGGGCGGTGGATCCGCCCAAGCGCCCCCCCCCCCCCCCTCGACTGCGGAGCAGGCGATGATTGCCTCACTCCAGCGCCAGATTGCGTGCCTCGAGGGCGTGATCAACAGCCTCTGCCGCGAGCTGGAGGAGTCGCGGCGCGAGCTAGCGCCGAAGCGGCCCAAGACAGCCGCACCGGCCCCGGCCGCATCGACGATAGCGGCGGCAAGGCCAAGGCCGCAACGACTACTACAGGGGGGCTGCGAAGCAACCCCCACAGTGGCAACCCTGCTGCATGCTCTCCACCGCTCGAAGACCAGTCTTGCAGTGCCGGGCACGTCTCTGCAGGGCGTGGTTCGGACCGAGCACCCACCCTAGGAGACGGCCGACCCGGAGGTGGTGGACCCCGCTCCGCCGAGGCAGGTTCTGCAACTCGTCTCGGAGCGTCTCCTGGAGGATGACGAGCGGGAGGTGGCTGAGCTCCCGGACATAGATCCTGCGCCGCTGGACCCCCACCCGTCTATAGTCCGGGTCGTTTGCGTTCTGGACCCGGCGCTGGCGGATGCCGACATACGCCGGCTCCACGTGGGTGCCTTCGGCAAGGACCACGCCTGGCAGCATCTCAAACCGCTCATGGGGGCGGTCTTGCCCCACCCCCCGCCCATGCAGGCGGCAGTGCGGGGGTCGAAGGTCGAGGTCTTAGCGGATCTCCCGTCGGCGGTGGCACCGCTGGTGATGCATGCCAACGGCAAGGCCCAGGGTGTCCATTTCAGGCCGTGGATAGTCACGGGCGCCGCCTGCCAACATCCCGCGTTCGTGCTGTGGTACAAGCAGCCACCGGAGCGCTGCGGGCCCCGGAGGTCTGGAAGACCCTCGCCGAGGACCAGGAGCTCCATTCCATGTTTGCGGGACTAGTAGACAAGGGTGCCCCCAGCAACGTGGGAGTCCGCGTCTGGGGGACCAAGCCACCGGACCCCTAGATGATAGCGCACATCGCCGGCTTGCTAGGCGCGCCGGCCCCGGCGCAGACTACCTCTGTGCGGGTCCGGGGCTACCCGGCGCAATTGGGTCTGGCTTGGACGAGTATGCGCAGCTCCGGCGCTACGCCTAGGAGGCGTTTGGCCCGGAGGTGCCCATCCGCGTCCACCGCTGCACCCAGTTGGCCCACAGCACCCTCGACCGGCCGGTCTTTGACCTCGAGCTGGAGGGGGTGCCTGAGGACTGGCAGGGTGTCCGGCTGGGCGCACCTGACACCCGCCTCCCTGACCGCCTCTGGGAGCGGACCACGCGCAGCTCCCGCCAGGGGCGCTACCGGCCCGTGGGCCCCAGGGCCCGAATGATGCGCCCGGAGGGATCCGGGGAGGGCCAGCTGCAACCCGAGGCGGCCCGGGAAACCCCGGACCACACGGGGGATATGGCCATGGCAAATGCGGAGTCGGCGGTGGTCGACGTGGACGAGGAGGACGACGACATTCTTTCCGCAGTGGCTGACAAGGGCCTGGGTGGTGAATTGCGGGGAGGCGGCGGCACGACCACACCCCCTGGCACCCTACCGGTCACACCCGATGCCGGTGACGGCGGTTATGGCAACGACTGCAGCCCCGGCAACCACCCCCTTGGGGCGGCCCGAGGGACCAGACCCCCTGCCCGGCAGGCCACAGCCCATGCAAGCGCCCCGGGACGAGGCGATGGCCTGGGGTCCCCTCCGGGGGAGGGAACCAGCCCGGGCGGTGGCAGGGGGCCCCACACCGGAGTGGGGTGGTGGCAGTATGGCAAGGGGCACAACCGCCGCGGCACTGTGGCTGCCCCTCGCACCGGGCATGACCGGGACGGTGGCCAGGGACTCCCCCCCCTCCCCCCCCCCCCCTGGGAGAAGCAACGTCCATGGGGCGGATAGGCAGCATGTACCACCTAACCGGGGAGCAAGGGGGGGTGGGATGCGCGGCGGATGGAGGTGACAGCGAGCCCACGCCCATGCCGGCCGACCCCAGCGACCAGCCCGGGAGAGGCGCCGTCCATGGGACGGGCGGACAGCGTGTTCCGCCTAACCGGGGAGCGATTGGGGGTGGGATGTGCGACAGCTTAGGGCGTCAGCAGGCCCATACCCACGCCGACCGATGCCGGCGCCCAGACCAGCAGGGGCGCCCGCCCCGGAGCCCTAGACCGACCCCCTGCCACCCTGCCGGCTGCGCCCAGAGCTAACGCTGGTGGTAAGGACGGCGGACTCAGTACCGGTGGGTTTCCCCTCAGGCTGGGCCCGGGGCCCGGATCTTCAATGCGGCACGAGGGTGCCTATACGCCCACGGCCCAAGAGGGCGCCCCGCGGCGAGGTGATGGCTCTGGGCCCCTCTCGGTGGGGGGGCTTCGCCCGGGCGGTGGCAAGGGGTCCCACACCAGCGTGGGGCGGTTGCGGGATGGCATGGGACCAAGATGCCGCGGCGCTGCGGCTGTCCCTCGGGCTCGGCGCAGCGGGGTGTGTCATGAAACTCCCCCCCCCCTCCCCCGCCCACCGCCAGAGCGGACGGCGGCCGCGGGCCGAGCAGACAGGGCGCACCGGCTGACCGGGGAATGGTTGGGGTGGACCCCACGACGGCACGAAGCCCCCCCCCATCCCCTGCCCCGGCCAGCCTGCGACCTACCGTGGCCCCCTTGTGGCCTGCCACCAGCCTTTTTTGCCCATGGCACGGGGACCGCGAGGACGAGGACGAGGCCGAGGCCGGGGGCGAGGGCGCGGGCACGCGGCCGCGGCCCCCTCCACTCCCCTGGCACCGGGGACGGCACCATGGCCTCGCCCTGCTGCGATGGTGGCACACCCAGGCCGCCCTGGTGTTCCCCGCCCCCCACTAGCGCTGTACGGGGGTCTAGGCATCGGTTGGGGCAATTTTGAGGGGTGGAAACCACCAAATATGGGTGGTTGCGGGTGGATTAGGTGTGCTCAAAATCGCGTTTTGAGCCATGTAGCCCAATGTACCTACGGCTCACTGGTGGCTAAGTGGAAATGTGAAGTTGGGGCTCATTTGGGGCTCAGTTGGGCATTGCGATGTCTTTGTGCTTGTTTGTTGTGCGTTTTGCATGCTAGGTAATGTGCATTTAATGTTTTTAGAAGTTTTAGATACTACTTGGTCAAGGTTCAAGGGGGGGGGTACTTTTTTTGGCGACGGCTCAGTTGACTGAGCGCCCGACTGAGCCGTCACTGAGCCGTCACTGAGCCGGCTCACTGAGCGCTCAGTGAGCGCTCAGTGAGCGCTCAGTGAGCGCGCCAAATGGCTCAGTGAGCGCTCAGTGAGCGCTCAGTGAGAGCTAATTGGGGGCTCACTCAGAGGGTTCCCCCCCCTTCCCGCCTCTCCTCCGCCCCCCTATCCGCCTACCCATCCATTCCTTCTCGCTCCCATAGGTCCTCTCTTTCACACCATGTCTATTGTTGTCCCAGGCCTGGAACCGGCAGCTTCAAAGGCTCTCGCGTCTTTCCTTAGTCGCCCCCGGGTACCTACCGCTTTCACAGAGGCAGCGTACCCGGGGGTGCCTTCGACGGACCTAGAGCCCTTGAAGCTGTGGGCCCAGCAGCTCCCTGCCCCTTCCCCAGAAGTGGTCCACATCAACGTGACCGATGTGACCCTTCTTGGAAAGAGCTGGATGCACCGGTGCAACCAAATGTTGCGCCAGGTGCATCCAGCTCTTCGTGCCGTACGCTTCCGCTTTCCTGTGGCTGCTGTCCAAGATTTGGTGCAGCAGTCCTCAGGAAAGCTGATTGGTACCCCCCACGAGTTCGGGACACGGGTTCATGACACCAAAGATCTCCAACACGGTTGGACTTCAGATCTTGGTGTCAGCCACATGGCACCCAAGAAGGGACTCCTTGAGCCCCTGCCTTTCGGGGTCGGGGTGGTGTCAGGGGAATGGTGGGAAAGCCTTTCGGCTTGTCCCATCATTCCTGAGTGGTGCCATGTGGTGCCCGACTACACCACCCCAGCCTTGTACAGGACCAAGGAGCCCGTGTTCCTCCGCGGTGCCGCCTCCCCTCCCCCCTACATTTCCCTGGCTGCCCCGGTGTTCTCACATGAACTCCCGGCTCATGACCTTGAGTCGGATGAGTCCTTGTGCGACTTGGGGCTCCGGGTGGTTAGGGGGGCGGTAGAGGCCAAGGAGTGCGAGAACTGGTACCGCATTCTTGTCGACTCCTGCGGCACCCAGCCGGATGCAATTTGGGATCTGCTGTCCAATGCACACTCTCGCGAGGAGTGCTTGGCTGATCCCAAACTGCCACGGCGCTGGGGTACTCGGCCCGGCAAGCTTATCTCTGTGTTGGGAAGGGACCCCTTGCAACGGGCTAGTCAGCAGTGCAGTGCTCGCTGGCCCGAGATGAGGGGTCTCTTCCCAACGCAGTGGTCGGCAATTGCCGCCGGGGAAGATGCTAGGGAGCAGACCTGGCACACTGACATTGATAAGTTGCCAGGTACGCTCCCTATCATGGGTGAGCTGCCCGACCATCTCTCAATGATGCTTGTCCTCTCGGACAAGTATCATTTAGAGGTGCACCTGGGCAGCCACCTGGGTGACCATGACGCTCTGCGGGTCGAGACCTTCGAGTTTCAGCGTGGGGACATGGTTCTCTTTGCCTCCACGCTGAGACATCGGGGTCTCGCCGCGCTGCCGGGGGTGGGGAAGCAGGTCGTTCTCTTCCGCTTCCTCACCCCCGACGAGCGTCACAAGTGGGTGGACGTGGAGCGGTTCATCCTTGACCCTCTGCCAGGGGCCAAGGATGAGCTGGCTTCACGGCCACGGGGAGACGGGCCGCTGCCCAACCCCAGGGCTATCAGCCACTGGGGGCAGTACTTCGCCTTCGGCGAGGGACTGCAGGGCGCGGTCGGTCTGCCGCGGTTTGAGCAGCTGGACGACTGTCTGGCCCCCGTGGGCGCGTCAGGCCCCGGCTGCCCATACCACCCGCTGCTGCTGGCCAGGCCTGCCCTGGACGCCGCCGACCCTATGTGCCACGTGTACGTGGAGGAAGGCGACGTTCTGTGGACAAGCGGGCCATCATGGCTCGACCGGGGTAACAGTGGACCCGGGGAGGCCGCCATGCTGCAGCAGTATTGGGCCCCCTGCTCCCGCCCCATCTCCGCACAGCAGGCTTTGCTTCTCGGCTTCTCGTGGCATCGCGGGCCGGAGAAGCGGTGTACACGGAGCGATGCGGGCGCCGAGGTCCCGCTTTTGATGCGCTGCATCTGCAGCGGCAAGGTGTTACTCCTTCTCCCCCTGCCCTGCAGGATTCACACCGGGGTGTTGGGGGGAATATTGGTAGGGGGCGCGACAGGGTGGTGGTGGGGTGCACCAGGGTGTTTGGACAGGTGGGTCTCGGGCTGTGGGCCTGTGGGGCTGTGGGCTGGCAGGGGGTTTTCTGTGTGCCCCACGAGCGGGCTTAACATGTGCACAGGGTGCCCCACGAGTGGGTTTAACATGTGCACAGGGTGCCCCACGAGTGGGTTTAACATGTGCAGAGGCTGGCCAGCGCGTGGGCCTACTGCACAGGCCGTGCCAGTCTGCTGCTGGCCTTTACGGGGCCTGTATGGGGGCCTGTACGGGCCCTGTGTGTGGCCTGCATGGGGCTGTGCTCAGGCGGCTCGAGCACCCTGCCGCCAGTTGCAGTTGCCAGTCTGGAGGTGCAACTGAGACCTGACGGAGCCGTCTGGTGCGCTCAGTGAGCGCTCACTGAGCCATTTGGCGCGCTCACTGAGCGCTCACTGAGCGCTCACTGCGCCATTTGGCGCGCTCACTGAGCGCTCAGTGAGCGCTCACTGAGCGCGCCAAATGGCTCAGTGAGCGCTCAGTGAGCCCAATTAGCTCTCACTGACGGCTCAGTGAGCTCTCAGTGGGGGAGGCGCGAACGTTACCTGGCACCTTCGGTGGGCGGCGCGAACGTTACCGGGCGCGAACGTTGACTCTGTGCTTTGCTGCTGTTTCCATCTTTTTTTTTGGACCCCCCCCCCCCTACGTTTGCAGGCTCAATTCCCCCTGCACGAGCCTTTGGTTGATGCAAACGGCAGCAAAACACAGAGTCAACTTTTGCGCCCGGTAACGTTCGCGCCGCCCACCGAAGGCAGCTCCTCACGACCACCGCTGGCAACGCGACGGCAACTGCAACTGGTGTCAGCGATGAAGGATGGGGCATCGGGAGCGGAGCCTGCGATGGCAGCGGCGGTTGACAAGGCTCGGGGGCCGGTGGGCCCATCACTCGCCGACCTGGCCATCGGGTCCCCGGTCCCTTTTCCCGTGGTGCAGCCACCCCGGGCCAGTGATGTACGCGCGGGCTTCTTGGGGCTGTACATTGCCCCGGTCAACAAGCAGCCGGCACCGGCGTACCTCCTCAACAGGACGGTGAACGTGAAGGGGGTACCGCGGCACTCCACCGAGAGGTGGTATTGGAGCGTCACCCTCAACGCGGTCACCGCCGCGCAGCAAACGACGGCCACCCAGATGCACCTGCCGTGCAGGGTGACCCTGTCTGAGGATTGTGGGCTTGTGGCAGGGGAGGGGGGATTTTTTGTAGCCCGTTTTGCCTACCGGCTGGGGTCCAAACACTGGTGCTTGGACCTAGCCGTGGGGTCGGAGGAGGGGGGGTTGCTGGCGCGCGCTGGCTCAATTGCTTTTAAGCAGGTGCTGTCATGGGACGTGCAGGGGGAGGGGTTTTTCTCGGAGGCTTGGCACGCCATGTGTGGCCACGTCTCCACCTTCCGTGCCAGCGCTCTGGGGGGGGACGTCATTGACCTAGAGGTGGTCAGTGATGGGGAGGTGACGGATGGGGGGAAGAGTGATGGCGGCCGCAGTGGTCGGAGTGCCCGCAGTGGGACCGCAAAAGGAAAAAAACGGGCCGACAAGGACAGCAACCCCCCCGCCCCCCCCAAAAAGCTGGCGGGCAAGGGAAATGCAGCCGCACCTCAGAAGGCGGCCCTGGGGAGCCCCCTTCGTGAGCCTGGGTCACCGGGCACTGTGCCCATGATCGTGTACCGGGAGGCATGCCGTGACCGTGACCAGTTTCGCCAGGAGCGGGATGCTGCCCGTCTGGCAGCGGAAGCAGCCACCCGTCTCAAGGAGGAGCTGGACACGGTCAAGCGGCAGCGGGACGACCTGCAGGCGAAGCTCGTGGACGCTGATCGCCAAGGGGCTGCCACTGAGGCACGCCTGGAGGTGCTGCAGCGGTCCAAGGGCTGGAAGCACATTGAATCTGTGCCGGGGGCTGCATCCCCCTCCCAGTCAGGGGTTCCGGTTGCACCCCCCGCCACCTACAGCGCGCAGTCCATGCAATTCCTGGCATCGGGACTGTTGGAGTACGCCCACTTGGCCACGCGGCTGATGGCCGACGCCAAGTCGTCGTGCCAGCAGCTGCAGACCATTGCTGGGCTGGCTCGAACAACCACGATGCCGGACCTGAGCGTGGACAGCCTGCCGAAGGTTGAGGCGGAAGTGTCAACTCGCCTGCAGAACGCCGACCGCCGGTACCGGTCGGATGTGGTGGCGGCTGCTCAGCAGCCTGGCTGGGAGCCAGAGCCCGTGGTTGGCAGTCCGGGTTCTCTCCCTGGAACTGCGGCTCTGTGGTAGCCGCTGGACCCCCACTACGTGGTTCGTATATATGTATGGTATATATTGTTGTTGAGCACTTCATGAAATTTCTTTTGGGGGGGCTGGGGCCACAGATTGCAGCGTGCTGTGCACTTGCTGCACCACTTTCTGCCCTGCTGTGTGCCTTTGTTTCACAGGTAAACGTGCCGTGATTGTGGCCGTGTACCGATTGCAACTGTATGTTATTCCAAAAATATTGACGGAGCTGAAAATTTTCCAAGGCGGCCAGGGGCCACCACTTTCAGCTCTGATGTGCTGCTTCTTTTCACACAGGCCAGTGGCCACAACTTTCAGCCCTGTTATGGGCACGAACAAGTGCAGGGCTGTGCTGCCTTTTTTCACACAGGCCAGTGGCCACAACTTTCAGCCCTGTTGTGGGCCTATGTTCAAGACCAGGGCCGACTCTGGCCCCTGTGGTATGTTAATTGCGACCCTTTTTTTTTTCTTTCAATTTTGTATGCAGGCCAGAGGCCACGTCTTTCAGCCCTGTTACGGGCAAGAACCAGAGCAGGGGTGTGCTGCCTTTGTTCACACAGGCCACACAGACCGCAAACAGTATTTGAAAACAGTATTGGCCTCTTGTGTGGTGCCTGTGTACTGCCTGTCTTTTGGTGTGCAGTGACTGAGAGGTAACTGAGAGCTCAGTGAGAGCTAACTGAGCGCTCACTGAGCTCACTGAGCGCTCACTGAGCCATTTGGCGCGCTCAGTGAGCGCTCACTGAGCGCGCCAAATGGCCCAGTGAGCGCTCAGTGAGCGCGCCAAACGGCTCAGTGGGCTCTCAGTCGGGTGGATGGAATTGTTGGCCGCCACAAACAGGTGGTTGTGGGCAGGGGGTGCAAGGGGGATGTGCCACCTACCACCAGGGACTGAAAAAAGGTGTGTGCCAGGGCTGGGGGGGGGGGGGGGCTGCAGCGCATATTACGGCATCAACCGGGCGGAGGGGGGCGTCAAAGGGGGCAATGCGAGACGCTGCGGTGGGTGGGGGGGGGGGGAGGATGGGACAAACACCCTGGCGGCATCCTCGGGGGGGGGGGTACGACGGGACAAACACGCTGGCGGCATCCCCGGGAGGGGGGGGGGGGGGGGCAAACACCATGGCGGCATCCCCCCCGGGGGGGGGGGTGGGACAAACACCCTGGTGCAACCCCACTACCCCAACCCGACGAAGAGTGTGAATCCTGCAGGGGCAAGGGGGGGGAAGGCTAGGGACAACAATCAAGGGGAAACAGGTGGGGGGGATAGCAAAGACATGTGAAAAGAGGCAAGTGTGACGCAAGCACGGGGACTGCATGTGGCAATACACCTCTACCACAGGTCCTACACAAAATGCCACCCAAGCGGCCCTTTTCCTTGTTGGGAACACAGCGCCAGCGCGCAACCCGGATTGAGCATCTGGAGGCCGCGGTGGCGGCCTCCCTATGTGAGGAATATCGGGCCGAGCTGCAACCCGATGGTAGCATACTGCTAGTCCCTGAGGACTATAGCCGGCCCACGGACACCACCCCCGACATCAAGTCGGAGGCCTTGCGCGTGCTGTGGCGGATGCGTAGTTCACAGATGTCGCGCCGCGACATGGCCTACCTGCTGCCCGACCTGGACAGCACCGTTAGCTGGGCCGACGTGGCCCAATGGCTGAAGCACCTCAGCCAACCTGCTAGCCGGCGGGTTTGTATCCTTGAGGGGGAGTATGAGATGCAAGGAGCGTACTGCAATATTGCTGAGCGGCTAGCCCTGCTCTATGAAGCGCGTGCCGTACGCACACCGGAAGCCTTGCAACCGGGCGCGCAGCGCAACACCTGGGTGACCATCGGCGTTGACGGCACCAACCGGTGGAATCGGGCCTACGTGCACTGTGCAGTGGCTGCACCGGGTTGTGGGCCCACACAGCTTGCTAGTTGGTGGCTGTTCGAGGGTAGCGAGATGTGGGCCACGGTGTACGGCATGCAATCGGAGTGTGACTTCGATACTCAGCTCCGCGCTGCTACGGCCCTGCAACTGCCGCATGCGGATGGGGTGGCACGCAGCCCCCTATTCTTCGTCCGGGCCGATGGCAAGGCCCACATCATGCTGGCCGGCGGGGACGGCTTCACCAAGAAGAGCCCCGGGGCCATGGTGTGCCACTGCTGCGGGGCAAACAGTGAAACGGTTTTGCGCAAGTTCGGGGGACAAGAGGTTGCCCTGGAAGGAATCAAGGGACATGTACGGCTGACCGGGGTGTTTCGTGACATCCCGGCGGACCGCCGCATTCCTGACTTCGGTGCGCATGGAGTCATGCGTGTTGCCATTGCGGGGGTCAATGGAATTGTGCGGGGGCTGGTGACCCATGGCGGGGTATCGAGGAAGAGTGCGGCCACCATGGTGCAGGGGGTTATAAACGGGGCACGGAAAGTGGCCCGCACGGTGCGGCCTGGAAAGTGGGGGGCGGACAAGGCAAATGCCAAAGGACAGGTGCGCATGGAGTTGGGGGCTGCTGCGCACTTTGTCAAGGCCCGGCTGTGGGGCCCACTGTTGCAGCTGGTTGCACCGGTGATTGGGAACCATCAAGTGGGGGGCAGGCCATGGGTTGATGTGTGCACGGAGTGGTGGGAGGCGTTTGCGGCCATGGCCGAGGTGGCCTGGAAGGCCGACTTTTTGAGTGGTGCAGAGCAACGTGCCTTGCTGCAACGGCAACGGACCATGGGGGCAAGGCACCTTGACCTGGGATGGGGGAAGACGTTGTGGACGCACATGTGGGTTGACCACATGTATGCGTATGTTGCACGGTGGGGGACCATTGCAAGGTTTAGTTGCTTTGCATTGGAGGGCAGCCACGTGCGACTGAAACGGTTGCTTAGGAATAGTGGGGGGGTTAGCTTGCTGAACGATAGGTCCGGCTTGCAATGTGTGGTGGATAACCACACACTAGATGATCACCTCCGCAAGGAAGGTTGGGAGGTGGAGAGTAGGGCCGTGACCAAGCAAAGGGGGTTCCAACGACGGTGCATGACTTGGTCACGTGCCCGGCGGGAGAGGAAGGGGAGGGAGAACATGGTGAGGAGGATTGTGGAACGTGCATTGCGACAAAGGACCAAGTAAGTGCTTATGATGGATGATTTGTGCCCGTGCATGTTAAGTGAGCCCTGAGTGAGCCCCCAATTAGCTCTCACTGAGCGCTCACTGAGCGCTCACTGAGCCATTTGGCGCGCTCACTGAGCGCTCAGTGAGCCCCCAGTGAGCGCTCAGTGAGCCGGCTCAGTGACGGCTCAGTGACGGCTCAGTCGGGATGCTCAGTCAACTGAGCCGTCGAAAAAAAGAAACCCCCCCGGTGAAATCCTCTTGGCCTAGGGATTGGGATCCCTTTGGGGACATTCCAAAACCCCAACCCACCCCCGAAAGCCACAACTTTTCACATTAAACACCTTGAAAAACACCACTTAGCCCCAAATGAGCCGTTTTAGCCCCAAATGAGCCCCAACTTCACATTTCCAAGTGAGCCGCAGGTACAAAGATAAGGTCTGTTTTTGATTTGGGGCTGTCGGCGGCCAATGTGCACAAATTGTGGGGTTTTTGGGGGCCTTTTGGGGGCAGTTCGCGGACATCTTGTGGAGTTAGAGGGCCTTAGAGGGCTCCTCGGCACGGGGAAGTCTGGCTACATGTGTAGAGTAGTCACTATTTCCTTCATTTTGCCGTTTTCAGCAGGTTCTAGGGCGGTTTTGGGCAAAAAAAAAAAAGGCTGATTTTGGCCCTAAATTGGAGATTTTGAAATGGAGGTCCCGCACTTGCAACACCCATTCCGGGCCGCCAACATTAACTTTCTGGCTCATACTTTGTGTGGTTGTCCCTCACACCCATAGGTAGCATCCACCAAAATTCGGCCAAATCCGAAGCACCAGAACGGAGCTGTGGTTTTTCCGCATTTCGGGCGTGCTTGCTTGCTTGCTACTTGCTTGCTTGCCAAACCTGTTAAGTCCACCCTAGATACTAAAGAGGGTCATAAAACCAAGACAGGTTCCACCAGCTCGTTGACCCCACCCCTAGCTCTAACCCTAGGCTAGGGTGGGATCCAAAATGGAGAGCAACGATTTGCCAAAAGTAGCAATGAACGAAATTTTGGGGATCTTTTTAAGCCTAATCAACATGGATGGCATGAATGAACCAGCTCGCTGCAAAGGTTAGGGTTAGGTTTAGGGTAATTGTATGGTTAAAGGGGGGGCATGGGCAGGTAAGGGGAGCCTGTGATGGACCAACGCTTGGCCTAAGGGGCAAGTACCCCCCAGATCGCCCCACATAAAATCCCCCCCTCCCCTGGGCAAAAGCTCCTTGGACCCCCCCCCCCATCCTGCGGTGGTTCCCAGCGCGTGGAGGCCGCTTGGGTTTTGCCAAGAGAGGCCGCTCACCTCTCGGTGACGCCCCTTGTGTCGCCCCCTAAACCCCCCCCCCCCCCCTAGCAACAAGCAACCCAAACACCATGAAAGAACCACCGAGGGCAAGGGTTGGGACCCATCCCCGTGCGCCCTGGGCCATGAATCAACATGTGCCACGTGTGAAAGTCGCCTCGTGTTGGCCTTTTGAGCAACCACCCCCACCTCTCAATAATCGGATATCCCTTGTGGTGCCACTCTCTTGCACTTGCACACCTTCTCCGGCCCACCGCAGAACACCATCCGCAACATGCTGCAACGACCAACACCTCAGCACACTTCACTGCACACTAGCACGCCCATTGCACAACCACAACCAGCACGACATACTGACATCGAGCGCACACGTCGCAGCGCCACTAGGACACACAGACCCAGACACAACCCTGCCTTGCATGCCTCGGCCCGTCGGCCCATAGTTAGCGAGCCCACTCCATGACGGACCGGCACCCCTATGGTGAACGCTATGGTGGCGCGAGAGCCTAGCGGCCACCAGCTCTTGGCAGGCACCCTGCAGCCGCCTCAAGCACCTAGCAAGCAACCAGCGAACGCGCCTTGCGCACGGCAGCTACCCTAGGTGAGATCTGCATCCTATGGTGTTGCCCGTGTACATCGCATCAGCCCTTGGTCATGAAATGCGCCCAGTGGCAGCTATTCTGATACCACGCACCCAGTGTTCGCGCTTAGACACAACATGCGCCCTCAGCTCCCCGTGTGCATAGGGAGTGCACTATGAGAGAGTAGTAAGGTCCCGCACCGGCAAAGAGCAGTGCAGTCCCACACTGCCAGAGAGCGGTGCATTCGCACACTGCCGACAGCAGCAGACCCACACTGCTAGTGAGCAGTGCCATCTCACTCTGCCAGTGCGCAGTGCCGCCCCGTGCTGCCAGGGAGCAGTGCAGTTCCACGCTGCGAGAGAGCAGGGCAAACCCCGGCTGCCAGTGAGCAACCACTCCCACAGTGCTAGTCAGCACTGCGGTTCCACATTGCTAGTGAGCAGTGCAGTCCCGCACTGCCAGAGAGCGGGGCATTTCCACGCTTTTGGAGAGCACCGGAGACCCATACTGCCATAGAGCAGTGCAATCCCACTCTGCCAGTGCGCTCTGCAGCCCCCCGCTTCCAGGGGCAGGGCAGTCCCGCACTAGGAGAGAGTAAGGCCGCCCACACTGCCCGTGAGCAACCATTCCCTACACTGCCAGTGAGCAATGCGGACCCACACTTCCAATGGGCAATGCGGCCCCACACTGCGAGACGACAATGCACACCCACACTACCAATCAGCAATGCACTCCCACACTGCCGTTGATCAGTGCAGTGCTGCGCAGACACAAGGCAATTGAGTCCCGCATTGCCAGTGAGCACCACCGTCGCACAGTGCCATAGAGAGCATAGAGTAGTGCACTCACACACTTCCAAAGAGCAGTACAGTCCGGGGCTGCCTTTGAGCAGTGCCGTCTCACATTGCCATTGAGCAGTGCAGTCCCAAAGTGCGAGAGAGCAGGGCAAATGAGTGGTGCAGTTTCAACCTGCCGGTGAGCAGTGTAGACCCACACTGCCAGTGGGTAGTGCAGGCCGACGCTTCGATACATCAGTGCACACCCACACTGCGACAGAGCAGAGCGGACCCACACTGCCAGTGAGCATGCGGTTCCACACTACCAGTGGGCGGTGCACTCCCACACTGTGAGGCAACAGTGCAGACCCACAATGCGACGGACCACTACAGTCCCACAGTGCGAGTGAACAGTGCAGACCCACACTGCCAGTGAGTAGTGCAAGCCCAAAATACCATTGACCGGTGCAGTCCCACCCTACGAGAGATGAGTCCCTTGGGATTTGTAGTCCCACACTGCACATGAGCGATGTTGTCCCCCACCGCTAGAGAGCAGTGCATTCCTACACTGCGAGACAGCAGTACAGTCCCACATTGCCAGTAACAGTACCATACCACAATGCCAATGAGCAATGCAATCCCACTCCTCCAGTGAGCAGTGCAGTCCCACACTACAAAACAACAATGCAAGCCCACACTGCGAGAGACTAGTGCAATCTCACACTGTGAGAGAACGATGCACACCAACCCTACCAATGAGCAGCGCAGTCCCACACTATCATTGAGCAGTGCTGTCCCACACTACCATTGAGCAGTGCAGTCCCACAGTGTGAGAGAGCAGTACAATCCCACAGAACCTTTGAGCTTTGCAGTCGTACATTGCAGATGAGCAATGTTGTCCCACACTGCGAGACGGCGGTACAATCCCACAATGCCAGTAAGCAGTGCCATCCCACAATGCTAGTGAGTTGTGCACTCCCACACTTCCACAGAGCAGTATTATTCCACACTGCTAGTGTGCAGTGCAGTCCTGCATTGCCAGTGAGCAATGTTGTTCCACACTACGAGAGACCAATGCAATCCCACACCGCGAGAGAACAGTGCCGACCCACGCTGCCAGTGAGCAGCGCAGTCCCACACTATCGTTGAGCAATGCAGTCCCACAATGCGAGAGAGAAGTGCAGTCCCACGGGATTTTGGAGTTTTGCGGTCCCACATTGCAGCTGACCAATGGTGTCCCACGCTGTGAGACGGCACCACAGGGCCACACTGCCAATAAGCAGTCCCCTCCCACAATGCTAGTGAGCAATGCAGTGGCACGCTGACACTGAGAAGTACCATCCCACACCCCCAAAGGGCTTGTGGAGTCCCAGACTATCAATTAGCATGTCACTCCCACACTACCATTAAGCGGTGCCATCCCTCACTGTTAGTGCGTAGCAGAATCGTGCGCTACCAGGGAGCAGTGTAGTCCCACGGTGCGAGAGAACAGTGGAGTCCCACAGTGCCACTGAGCAATACAGTGCCACACTGCCAATCAGCAGTGCCATCCTACACTGCCAGCGCGCAGCGCATTCCTCGCGGTGCCCACGAGTATCATTGTCCCACACTCCGAGACAGCAGTGCACACCCACACTGCCATTGTCCCGTGCGATCCCACGCTGCCAATAAGCAGTGCACTTCCGCGCTGTGAGATAGCACTACAGACCCACATTGCCAACGAGGAGTATAGTCTCACACTGCTATTCAGCAGTGCAGTCCCACGCTAATAGTCAGCAGTGCATAGTGCATAGTCCATGGAGCATTGTAGTCCCGCACTGCGAGAGAACCATGCAGTCCCACACTATCTTTGAGCGTTGCAGTCAGACACTGCTGATGAGCAGTGTGGTCTAGCACTGTGAGAGATCACAGCGGTCCCCCGGTGCGAGAGAAGAGGGCATTCCTCCACTGCCAGTGGGCATTGCACTCCCACACTGCCAATGATCAGTGCAGTCCCGCGCAGACAGAGGGCAATTCAGTCCCACACTGCTGGTGAGCAGCAAAGTCTCACATAGAGAGCACAGAGCAGCGCATTTCCAGACGGCCAAAGAGCAGTACCGTCCCGGACTATTTTTCAGCAGTGGAGTCCCACATTGCCATTGAGCAGTGCAATCCCGCAGTGCGAGAGAGCAGTGCAATCCCGCAGTGCGAGAGAGCAGTGCAGACCCACACTGCCAGTGGGTAGTGCACGCCAACGCTGCAAAACATTAGTGCACACCCACACTGCGACAGAGCAGGGCGGACCCACCCTGCCAGTGAGCAGTGTAGTCCCTGACTACCATTGAGCGGTGCAATCCCACCCTACGAGAGATGAGTGCACTCCCACAAATCCTTTGCGATTTGTAGTCCCACACTGCACATGAGCGGTGCTGTCCCCCACCGCTAGAGAGCAGTGCAGTCCCACACCTTGAAGCAGCAGTACAGTCCCACATTGCCAATAAGCAGTACCATACCACAATGCCAATGAGCAATGCAGTCCCACTCCCCCAGTGAGCAGTGCAGTCCCACACTACAAAACAACAATGCAAGCCCACATTGCGAGAGACTAGTGCAATCTCACACTGCGAGAGAACAATGCACACCAACGCTGCCGATGAGCAGCGCTGTCCCACGCTATCATTGAGCAGTGCTGTCCTACACTACCAGGGGGCAGTGCAATCCCACGGTGCGAGACGGCGGTACAATCCCACACTCCCATTAAGCAGTGCAATCCCACAATGCTAGTGAGCCGTGCACTCCCACACTTCCACAAAGCACTATTATGCCAGTGTGCACTGCAGTCCCGCGTTGCCAGTGAGCGACGCAGTCCCACATTGCGAGAGACCAGTGCGATCCCACACTGCGAGAGAGCAGTGCAGACCCATGCTATTGGTGAGCAACACATTCCCACACTATCATCGAGCAGTGCATTCCCACACTATCATTGACCAGTGCAGTCCCAAAGTGCGAGAGAGAAGTGCAGTCCCACGGAATCTTTGAGCTTTGCAATCCCACATTGCAGATGAGCAATGGTGTCCCACGCTGCGAGAGGCACCACATGGCCACAGTGCCAATAAGCAGTCCCCTCCCGGAACGCTAGTGAGCAATGCAGTCCCGCACTGCCAGTGAGAAGTACCATCCCACACCGCGAACGAGCAGTGTAGTCCCAGACTTTGAATGAGCATGGCAGTCCCACGCTACCAATGAGCAATGCCATCCCTCACTGTTAGTGCGCAGCACAACAGTGCGCTACCAGGGAGCACTGTAGTCCCACACTGCGAGAGAATAGTGCAGTCCCACGGTGCCACTGGGCAGTGCAGTGCCACACTGCCAATGAGCAATGCCATCCCATACTGCCAGCGCGCAGTGCATTCCGTGCGTTGCCCTCGAGCATCGTTGTCCCAGCGTGCGAGACAGTAGTGCATACCCACACTGTCATTGTCCTGTGCGATCCCACACTGCCAACAAGGAGTGCAGCCTCACGCTGTGCGACAGCACTACACATCCACAGTGCCACAGAGTAGTGCATTGTCACATTGTCATTCAGCGGTGCAGTCCCACGCCGATAGTGAGCAGTGCAACCCCACATTGCCATTGAATATTGCAGTCCCACGCTGACTTTGAGCATTGCAGTCAGGCGCTGCCGATGAGCAGTGTTGTCTCGCACTGTGAGAGAGCACTGCGGTCCTCTAATGCGAGAGAGGAGGGCATTCCTCCAGTGCCAGTGGGCATTGCACTCCCAAAATGCCAATGATTAGTGTAGTCCTGCGCAGGCAGAGGGCAATTGAGTCCCACACTGCCAGTGAGCACTACAATCTTGCAATGCCATAGAGAGCATAGAGCAATGCAATCCCAAACTGCCAAAGAGCAGTACCGTCCCGGACTATTTTTGAGCAGTGCAGCCCCACACTACCATTGAGCAGTGCAGACCTATACTGCCAGTGAGCATCACAGTGCCGCACTAACCAAGTGTATATATATCTATAGTGTAGTCCCACACTACCAATGAGCAACAGAACAATGCCGACCCACCGTGCCATAGGGCTGTGCAGTCTCAGATTGCCAGTGAGCAGTGCCATTCCACAGTGCCCATCGGCAGTGCGATCCAACACTGTGAGGGGGCAGCGCAATCCCACACTGCCAAAGAGCAGCATATTTCCACAAAGCGATAGAGTAGTAATGTCCCACCCTGCTAGTGAGCCCTGCAGTCGAGTGCAACACGGGAACACAGCAGCCTTGACCCGCAGTACTATAGAGCAGTACAGTCCCATACCGCCAAAGAGCAGTGCAATCCCATACGGTGTGAGAGTAGTGCATTACCACCTTGCCAGAGAGCGGTGCACACCCTCACAACCATAGAGTAGCGCGGTCCCACACAGCCGTTGAGTAGTGTAGCCCCACACCACTAGAGCGTAGTGCAATCCCACACTGCTAGAGAGGAGTGCGGTGTCACATTGCTAGTGAGCAGTGAAGTCCCACGCTGCCATTCAACAGTGCAGATCCACACTACCATTGAGCAGTGACATCCCCCATTGCCAATGAGTACCGCTGATCCGTGCTGCCAAAGACCAGCGCGGTCCCACGCTGCTCATGAGTTCGGCTGATCCACCCTGCAAACGAGCAATGCAACCCCACACTATCCGTGAGTAGTGCTGATGGACACTACCATTGTCCCGTGCAGTCTCACGCTACCAGTGAGCAATGCAGTGTCACACTGCAATTCCGCAGTGTAGTCCCACATTGCCAGTGAGCAATGCAGTCACACACTGCGAGATAAAAATGTAGTCCAAACTGCTCTTGAGCATTGCAGTCCTACACTGCAGATGAGCAATGCACTCCCACACGGCGAGACAACAATGTAACCCCAAACTACCTTTGAGCATTGTAGTCCTACAATGCAGATGAGCAATATTGTCCCACACTTTGAAAGAGCAGTGCGGTCTCCAGTACGAGAGAATAGGGCATTCCTGTATTGCCATTGGGCATTGCAATCCCACACAGCCAGTGAGCAATACAGCCGTGCGCAAATAGAGGACAATACAATCCCACACAGCTAGTGAGCAGTCTAGGCTCACACTGCCAGAGGGAAGCAGAGAACAGTGCACTCCCACAGTGCCATAGAGAGGTACAGTCTCATGCTACAAGAGAGAAATGCATTCCCACACTGCCTTTAAGCATTGCAGTCCCACACTGCCATTGAGGAGTGCAGTCCAACACTACCATTGAGGACTGCAGTCCCACACTACCATTGACCAGTGCACTCCCACATTGCCTTCGAGCACTGCACTCCCACACTGCAAATGAGCAGTGTTGTCTCACACTGCGAGAGAGCACACTGCTAGTGGGCTGTGCAGCTCCACAGTGCTAGTCTGCAGTGCAGTCTTGCGCATACAACCGGTAGTATAGTCCCATGCTCCCAGTGAGCAGTACCATCGCACACTGCTAAGGATCAATGCAATCCCAAACTGCGAGAGAGCATTGCAGACTCAGAGTGCCAGTGGGCAATGCAGTCCCACGCTACCGACGAGTAGTATTGTCCCACACCAAGAGAGTGCCGTGCAAACCCACAGTGGCAATGAGCAGGGCAAACCAACCTTGCTAGCAAGCTATGCAGACCCACATTGCCAGTGAGTAGTGCCGTTCCACACCGGCGATGGGCATTGCACAGAATACTCCAAGAGGGCAGTGTCCCACACTGATAGAGCAGTGTAGTCCGACACTGCGAGAGAACAGTGTTGTCCCATACTACCAGTGAGCACTGTAGTCCAATGCGGCAACTGAGCAGGGCTGACTTGCAGTACTACAAAGCAGTACAGTCCCACACCGCCAGACAGAAATTGAGTCCCATGCTGTATGAGAGTAGTGCCTTCCCACCCTGCCAGAGAGCAGTGCCAACCCACAAAACAAGAGAGTAGTGCAGTCCCACACAGTTGTACAGTGTGGGGCTGCACTGCTTGCTGGCAGGGTGGATCAAGTGAACTCATGAGCATCGTGGGACCGCGCTGCCACATAGCGGTACTCACGGGCAATGTGGGATGGCACTGCTAAATGGCCGTGTGGATCTGCACTGTGGACTGGCAGCGTGGGACTTCACGGCTTACTGGCAATGTGAGATCGCACTCCTCTCTAGCAGTGTGGGACTGCATTACTCTCAATGAGTGAGTACTGCTCATCCACACAGCCATAGCAGTACAACCCCATGCGACCGGTGGGTAGTGTAGTTCCACATTGCTAGGGAGTAGAGTAGTCCCAGACTATCAGTCCGTACTGCCCATCCACACTGCACGAAAGCAGTGTAGCTTTAAAACGGGGCACTTCCGGTGCTTCGTCAACAATGGAAGAACACCAGGGCGTACCCAACACCGGGGCGTACCCAACACCGGGGCGTACCCAACACCACACGCAAAAATTCAGAATAGAAAAATGAAACCACAAGTAATACTACAAGTACACATCTTTGCAAAAGATGTGTGCACCAAATAGAAAATGTGACAAAAATGGGGGAAATTGCATTGATGTGGAATAAATTTCCCACATGCCCTCTCTTTCCACACCATTTTCCTCATCGTTCCACAGCCTCACCATCTCTCCCTCTAGTGCCTTTGATGAATTTTGCGCGCCGCACTTGACAATTGGAAAAAAGAAACAATTCTAACTAGCTAACACAAGCCAGAATTCTAGCTAGTGCGGAGGGTTGACTGGAGGATACGTGCCGATTAACGGACGGGCAGTGGTGCAAAATACACAAAAGTGCCTATGGGGCGGGAACAGCACACCCGCAGCCAAAGGGTATGTAGTAAACCAGAGTAAAAAGATTATTTAAGAAAATTTTTTGCTAGGTAACAGTTTACTAGATTCACTACTTTTTACTAGGTATTGGGAACCTAGTCAAAAAAAATTTTTACTAAGTTGCAGAACGTAATAAAAAGAAGTTTTTGTTTTTGTTAGGTTGTAGAACATTTAAAAAAAAGATTTAGGCTTTGGAACTTTCATGCCACTTGTTGGCCAATGCTCATCTTGTCGCCCCGCTCTGAGGGGCTTTTTTCCACTAGCCTGGTGAGGGCACTTTTTGAACCCCTATCCGGGGCCCCCCGAGAATGCAGGGGTGACATGGCATTTCCGCCCTCTTTTAGGCCCCCGAGAAGGCACGGGTGAGGTAGCCATTTTCCTTTTTGTTCCCTTCTGTTGGGGACCACTTCTGCTTTTGGTCCCCGCGCTTGGCAATGGGGATTCCCGAGAATGCAGTGGTGCCTTGCAGCGTGGGCCTGCACTGCTCAATTGCAATCTGCAACTACACTGCTCAATGGTAGTGTGTGCTTGCACTACTCAATCCGCAATGTCATACTGCACTGCTCAATGGCAGTGCGAGAGTGCACTGCTCATTGGTAATGTGAGACCCCAATGCTCACTTGCATTGTTGGTTTGCACTGCTCTTAGGCAGTGTGGAATTGCACTACTCACTGGTAGTGTGGGGCTACATTGGTCTGTGGTAGTGTTGGTGTACACTGCTGTGTTGCATTGTGGGACTCCAGTGCTCAATACGCGTGTGGGACTGCACTAGTCAATGACGGTGTGGCACGGCGGTGTAAACTAGTAGCGTGGGCTTGCAGTGCTCTCTTGCAGTGTGGGTCTACGCCGCCGATTGGCGGTGTGGGGCTGCACTGCAAACCGACAATGTGCAACTGCACAGCTCTCTAGCAGTGTGGGACTACACTGCGCGTTGGTCGTGTGGGAATGCACCGCCCTCTGCCACTGTGGGTCTACACTGCCCAGTGCAGTGTGGGACTACACTGCTCACTAGCCGTTTGGGACTGCACTGCTTTGGCCAATGTGGAACTAAACTCCTCAGGGGTCGTGAGGCACAATCATTAAAGCTCCCCATCGAATGGGAACAAAATCAGAAGTGGCTATCTCACCCTTGCCTTCCCGGGGGCCCAAAGGAGGGCGGAAATGCTTTGCTACAGTAGAGACCCACACTGCTAGAGACCTGTGCATCCTAGTGAGTAGTGCAGTCCCACATTGCCATTGACTATTGCAACCCCACACTACCATTCCGCACTACCATTGAGCAGTGCAGTAAGACACTGCCATTGAGCAGTGCAGTCACACACTACCATTGAGCAGTGCAGTTGCAGATGGCCTTTGAGCAGTGCAGTTCCACGCCGCAAAGCAGCAGTAGAGACCAATGCTGCCAAAGAGCAGAGGAGTCCCACGCTGCTAGTGAGCAATGCAGTCCCACGCTGCCATGGAGCAGTGCAGCTCCACGCTGCGAGAGAACAATGTCGTCCTATATTGCCTTTGAGCATTGCAATCGCACACTTTACATAACCAGTGCTGTCCCACGCTGTGAGGGAGCAGTGCAATCCCCTAGTGTGAGAGAACAGGGCATTCTTGCACTGCCAGTGAGCATTGTGGTCTCACACTGCCAGCAAGCAGTGCAATACTGCAAGCCTCAGCAGGCATTGAGCAGTGCATTCCCACACTACCACAAAGTAGTACAGTCTCGAAGCACCAGTGAGTAGTGCACTCCCACGCTGCGATTGAGCAGTGCAATCCCACACTAACCGTGAGCAGTGCAGTCTCACACTGCCAGAGAGCTGTACAGTCTCACACTACCACTGAGTAGTGCAATCCCATGCCACTAGTGAGCAGTGCTGTCTCACACTGCCACAGAGCAGTATAGTCTCACACTACTCATGAGCAGTGCAATCCCACAGTGCCATTGAGCAGTGTAGTCCCACACTGCAAATGAGCAGTGCTATCCCACGCTGCGAGGGAGCACACTACCAGTGGGCACTGCAGTACCGCACTGCCAGTGCGCAATGCGCTCATGCACAGACAAAGGGCAGTATAGTCCCACGCTCCCAGTGAGCAGTACAGTCTTACCGTATCACCAAGCCGTACAATCCGACGGTGCCAGTGAGCAGTGCAGTCCCACACCGACAGTGTGCAGTGCACTGCCAAACTGCGAGAGAGCATTGCAATGACTCACTACAAATGAGCAGTGCTAAGCCACCTTGCCACAGAGCTATGCCGTCCCACATTGCCAGTGAGCAGTGTTGTTCCACACTGCTAATGAGTAGTGCAATCAGGGGGGGGGGGGGCAGAAAAAAAATCCCCCCAGGAGGTGAATTTTTTTTTCAACCGGGACACTTGTCACCCCCCAACCCCGTATACAAAAATTTCTACCCGCGGGGGACTTTTTCTACCCTAACCCCCCGTTGTCCCCATTGGGCCCACAGACCCCCCCCTTGAGCCCCCCCCTTGAGCCCCCCCCTTGAGCCCCCCCCCCCTTGGCCCCCCCCCCGTCCCCCCCCCCCCCCCCCCAACCCCAGCCCACCCCCCTTGCTCCGCCGCCCCCACAGAAATTTTGTGGAGGCTGCCCCGGCTACCATGGCCAGGCGTGGCCAATCACGTGCCCCCGATCCTGGGGCCGACTCACGGAGCGCCGGGTTCCAAGCACATGGATTGTTCACATGTATATGTACAGGAGCACATTGATCTTTTGACACCATCGCTCTCTCAAAGAGAAGAGACTACGGCCCCGGCTCAATGTGCAAAAGCGTAGAAGGGAATTGCACCCTTCGGCACTGAGTCGCACGCGGTACTCGCACGCACAACGCTTGTGTCTGTCTCCCTCACCATGCGAAGATACAGCCCTTCTTTTTCTTGTAGCCTTTGGTGAGTGTCTTAACAGAGTCGTCATCCAGAGTTTACTCCACAAACTCTTCATACCTGCACAACAGTGGGCGGAGCGACAACATACCTGTTTTTTGGAATGCCTGTCTTCGGCGCCATGCGAAGATGCCGTCTGGTGGCAGATCTGCGACTGCAACAACTGCTCGTGCAATTGCGACATCCGTATCTCCTGCTCGGATTCCATCGCCTGCGAATCCTTGATACCTGCAGAAAAGTGGCAAGCAAAACACACCTGTATTTTTGCCTGTCTTCAGCGCCCAGAAAAAATTCGCTGCCCATCCTAAAGCAGTCGGTAGCCCGCCGCCTCAACGCCGTAAATGTGCATGAGCTGCCGGTTGGTGACCTGCAGAAAAGTGACAAGCAAAACACACCTGTTTTTTTGCCTGTTTTCAGCGCCAGTCAATTGCGCTTTGATTCACATCATAGGTGGTCTTCTCAGCATGATAGCACGTGTATCCTCCATGGGGATCACCGAGCTGATCGTGCGATGGCGCCTGAAAGAAAGAGCACACATGCACATGCACAACACACCTGTTTTTTGCCTGCCTTCAGCGCCAATCAGAGATGCGCTGCCCATGATGCGGCCATCCTCCACTTGAGAATCAGTTCTTGGTGTTGCTCCACAAACCTTTGATACCTGCAGAAAAGAAGCTGGGGCGCCGACATACTTGTCTTTTGGAATGCCTGTCTTCAGCGCCGGTCCATTGCTTCTTCAGATTCCTCCTGAAGAGCGTCGGCTTGTTCATTCGCTGCGATGCGCAACATACCTGTTTTTTTTTGCCTGTCTTCAGCGCCATTCCGCGATCGGTGCAAGTAACGTTGCGTCCAAATTACTTCCTCTAGTGCAAATCTGTAAAATGGTGCAGAGAAATCGCACACACATGCGCAACACACCTTTTTTTGCTTGTCTTTGGCGCCATTCAGAGATACCTGCAGACAGCTTTCAGGGCGAACATGGACGATACGCACGAGAAGCACCGCCCCCCCCCCTGCTCCGCCACCTCCACAGGAACTGCAGTGAGTTCCTGTGAAGGCTGCCCCGGCTACAATGGCCACGCTTGGCCAATCACATGCCCCCGATCGCGGGGCAGACTCACGGAGCGCCGGGTTCCCACCCCCCAGCCCGCCGCCATTCCCCCTGCCCCCTTCCCTCTGGTCCCTCTGTCCACCATCTTCTCCACCCTCTGTCATTGGCGGCGGGCCTGCCCCCTCCCTCCCCTCTTGCCCTCCTCCGTCTCGTCGCTCTGTCCACCCTGTTGTGGGTCACGGTCACGGTCACTTGGCCTGTTTGCCTCCCTGTCTGTACCTTGTCCTGGTGAGCCAGCCCTGTCCTGCGCAGTAGTTGGTCAGACTGCACAGGCGCATTGTTCTCCTCCTCCCTCCTCCCTTTCCACCTCAGGTCAGCTACTGATCCGTGTGGCTGCCAGGGTAAGGCCCACGGGGTCCTCCGCGCATCGCCGGTGTGGCGTCCTTGCATCGCACTTGCATCGCCCTTGCATCGCCGCTTCTTTTGCTTCTCTGGCTCCCATGCCCCCTGCGGTTCTGATCTGCACCTGTGTCCTCCCCCTCTTGGTCCCGCTGCCACAACACTGGGACCACCCCATGGCGCACGTCGCTTCCCCAACATTGGCCGTGGTCCCACCACCACACCCCGGCGGGCCTGCCACCTCCACCGGAGTGTGCGCGCAGTGTAGGGGGGGTGTCGATGTAGGGGTCTGTCGGTCTGGCCCCCCGGCACCAGACAATGGCGGGCTGCACGAACCAACGCCAGATCCACGCCGCACGCCACAGGGCAATCACCAGTGCCGCGGTGCGCTGGCCACTGTCCCTGTCCACCATCTGGGTCCCCTTCAGCACTTCCTTCTTTTCTGTGCAGGCTCCACCTCTTCTTCCTCCTCCTCTTCTTCCTCCGCTTCTTCCTGCTTTCTCTTGCTTGCCCGCTCGGTCTGTTGCCTCCTTGGTCGCCTAAGCGCCCGCATGCCGACGACCGCGTCACTCTCCGTCTCCGTGACCATCAGCACCAGCCACCGCGCCTTCGCCACCGTCTCCGCCTTCCGGGTCTTGCTCCACTGCCGACTCGGGTGCGCCAAGCCCAGCAACTCCTGCGCGCGCGAGGTACTGCAGTACCGAAACTCCATGTCCGGGGCTCCGGGCATCAGCACCGGTTCGGGGCCGGCCGCCACGCTCTTCATCACGTCGGGGGCCCGTCCACTGTGCCTCGCCACAGCCGCCATCATCGCCTCCTTGCTCAGCGGGGTGTACCCGCTCGGCCGCAACCCTTCTTGCAGGGTGGTCTCCGGGGTGTTGACGATCAGGGGCCGCTTGGGGACGTGCCTACCCCGTCTCTTGCCCGTCCCCTGCACCTTGATCTCGGCCCATCCCTGCAGCCGTTCCAGCGTGGAACGCTGCTCTTCCCGGTGCTACCCCGTCATCGACTTGTCCTTGTCGAAGAGGTCACCGGGTTCGGGGATCCTCCTATCGTCCGTGGGCCCGTACATGAACGCGCTGGCGGTTTTCACCGCCAGGTAGGAGCAGTTCTGCTTCTGGGCCACCTTCTCCGGCCAGGGCGCCTGCACGGCATGCACCGTGAATCCGGCTCGCTGGAAGCTGACCCCCAGGTCCTACGCCGGCTGCAGGTGGAGCGGATCCACAATCCACGCCTCCTCGTCCTCCCGGTCCACGGCCACCACATACGAGTGGCGGCTCGAGCGGGAGGGGTTGAGCGCCCCTTCATCCCGGGGGCTGTGGTATGCCTGCGGAAAATCCGGCAGCCGCCCGGCGCGCCCTGCAGGCAGCCAGCCTGCGCGCTTCAGGGCTCCGTGCAGGCTCCGCACCGTTTGCCGCCTTTCCCGCAGATCGTCTAGGGCGGCGTTCGACTTTTGCAGCTGCCGATTCCTTTGCACGCCGGATGGGCCGCGGACATTGGCGACGTTCTCAACCCACCTCTCGGACAGCTTCACCACTTGCGCCCGTTCTGTTTCCCAGATCCGTGCCATCAAGTCCGCCTCATTCTCCGCTGCTTGCCTCTTGTACCGCCGCTTCAGGCCATCGAAGATCTTCTTGTCCTCCGCTTGTCTTGCCTGCATCTTTCTGCGCGCCTCCTCCCTGGCCCGCTGCCGGTCTGGCTCCGGGGTCCGCACCCTGCCACTCACCGCACGTACCCGGTGAGCAATCGTGTCCGACTCGGACGACCAGTCCTCCAGAACGTCCTTGTTCGTGTCACGCACGTTTGGTTGGCCCATGGACGAGCGGGGCGCCTTCTTCTTGGCGGGGTCCGGTGCGCTCCACAGCTTTTGCGTGGATCCTCCGGATCCTTGTGTTGCCTTCTCCTCCGCATGTCCCTTCTCCGCCTGCGCAGGCTTCCCTCCTCACGGCTGATCCGCTGCATGTCCTTTCTCTGCCCGTGCCTGTGCCTCTGGTGCATCCTCCTGTTCCTTCAACCAATCCTCCACCCATTGAAACTCCTGCGCCTCCCGGGTCGTCTTCTGGCCTTCGACGAAGTAGTACGCAGTCGGCGTGGTATCCGTGCTCACGTGAAACCTCGCAAGGTTCCCCTTCTCGTCCACCATCCCGCGGGCGACATTTGCTGCGCCCTTGCGGTATTGTTCTCGGTACCTCATCCGCCACTTCCGGTCTTGCCAACTCCGTCCAACAGGGGCAATCCCCACTACCTTTGGGACATCCCACTCAGCACCATCCGTTGGTGGTGGGCCCGCGGTCTTGTAGGCCTCCAGCTCCACGTCCGTCATCTCGGGGATCGCCCCGCTAGAAAAGGTGGCGGAGTGCCCGCCCGAGGAGGAATTGTCCGTATCTGCCTCATAGCCGGGTATGGTGACCCCGGGTCGCAACCAATGCTCCTTCTCTTTTGCCTTCTCCATCGCCTGCGGCTTTGCTTCCTTTGCTGCCTCCTTTGGCGCTTGCGGCTTTGCTTCCTTTGCTCCCCCCACCGGCGCTTGCGGTTTTGCTTCCTGTGCTGCCTCCTTCGGCGGTTGCGGTTTTGCTTCCTTTGCTGCCTCCTTCGGCGCTTGCGGTTTTGCTTCCTTTGCCGCCTCCTTTGGCGCTTGCGGCTTTGCTTCCTTTGCTCCCCCCGCCGGCGCTTGCGGTTTTGCTTCCTGTGCTGCCTCCTTCGGCGGTTGCGGTTTTGCTTCCTTTGCTGCCTCCTTCGGCGCTTGCGGTTTTGCTTCCTTTGCCGCCTCCTTTGGCGCTTGCGGCTTTGCTTCCTTTGCTCCCCCCACCGGCGCTTGCGGTTTTGCTTCCTGTGCTGCCTCCTTCGGCGGTTGCGGTTTTGCTTCCTTTGCTGCCTCCTTCGGCGCTTGCGGTTTTGCTTCCTTTGCTGCCTCCTTCGGCGGTTGCGGTTTTGCTTCCTTTGCTGCCTCCTTCGGCGCTTGCGGTTTTGCTTCCTTTGCTGCCTCCTTCGGCGCTTGCGGCTTTGCCTCCTTTGCCTCTGCTGCCTCCCCCGGTGCTGCCGCTGCTGGCTGCTGTGCTACCTCCCCCGGTGCTGCAGCTGCTGGATGCTCTGCTGCCTCGCGGCGCCCCCTGGGGTACACAGAATGCCCTCACTTGAACCCAGACTCCCCGGTGGCAGAGCACAACACTTCAAAAGTCACCAGTCAGCAGCGCACAGGTTTTCACGCTACCTGCCACATGCATTGCAAGCAAATGAGAGCCAAAAAACGCAATGAACCCCCAAAGGGTCGAACTTGTCCCTCACAGTCCTCTGAGTGCCCGTCTCCGATGGACCCGACTCCTCTAGCAGTCGCTGCGGCGCCCCCTGGGGTACACAGAATGCCCTCACTTGAACCCAAACTCCCCAGTGGCAGAGCACAACACTTCAAAAGTCACCGGTCAGCAGCGCACAGGTTTTCACGCTACCTGCCACATGCATTGCAAGCAAACGAGAGCAAAAAAAGGCAATGAGTTCCCGAGTTTCCGATGGAGCCGATTCCTTATGCAGTGGCTGCGGCGCCCCCTAGGGTGTACAGAATGGCGTGATACAACAATCATCTACCTATTGGTTCGGCACATTTCGTCAAGTACCATCAGGCAGCAGCGCAGAGGTTTCAGTTCTGCCCGACTGGCTGGCGGTGTTGAAAAACACCGTAAAGGTCCATTTCCTCAGGCGTTGCCGAAGAGCTGAAAATTGGAACGTCTCGCTGAAGTCTGGGGTCGCTGCGGGGGGGCTTGCGCAGGGAGCAATGACCCAAACTGGGGCCTCTGCGGTGGGGGGGCGGACTGAGAGGCTCGCCGCTCGAGCAACGAGCCAAACTGCGCGGTGGGGCACGGCCGCGTTGGGGCGGGAGCCAGTGGGAGTAGAGAGGAACGGCGGTGCCTGCTATACTGGGTCAATGTCACCTGATCACTGGCTCGAGGGGGCGGTGGCCGGCGAGGAACGGGTTGAGGGGGCAGCTTGGGGATACGAGGGTGTTTTGGGGTGGCACACAGCACTTCAAGCACCACTGCTGCATGCTCCTCGCCTTGTTTAGGAAATGCGAACGACTAATTCGCATTCCCTCGTGCCACACCCGCAGGGGGTTTTTCTTGGGCTGCTGAACCGCAAACCGATACATCGCTCGGCGGTTCAGCACCCCATCAACAAAATACTGTACCCCACCCCCGTGGTTGTCCCGGATGAGCTGCAGTGTTTTGGCACTGTAGGGCCCGTGAACAGTGGGTTTGGAGGGGGTGGGGGGGTCTTTGGGTACGTACTTGGGGGGTCGTGGGGGGGATGGCGGTGGCACGGCATTGCACATCAGGGCCTCCTCCAGGGCTTCGAGGGCGACCTGGTATGGGGTTTAGTGGGGTCTGGGCGGAGGACTTGGAGAGCTTGGTGCACGGCTGGGTGGAGGGGGAGAGGGGGGCGGTGTGGGCAATGGAGGTTGGGGCGAGGCCTTTTCGCTGAGACACTTCTCAGCGTCAGAGTCCCACGGTGGCGACGCGGGTTGGTCTCCGAACCGCAGGAGCTCCGGCAAATCTCCCCAGCCGTCCCGGAAGGAAGGGGTGGAGGGGACAGAACAGGCCACGCTAAGGGGGGTAGACGACATGGCGAGCTGCAAAGAGAGGGTCACCGGTGCCAGGCGCCTAATTGGTGGGAGGGCGGGGGGCTGGGGGGGCGGGGGAGCACTCAAGGGTTTGGGCCGGGGGCGTCGAGCCCGGCTACTACTACTAGACACTGAGATAGTAGACCGGGCCGGCGACGGGTCCCTTGGGCTGGCAGAGGCTTGCGAGAGATTTCTACTTCCCCCTGATGGCGTAGCAGAGGACTGGGATGCCTGTGGGTCAGTGCATGCACCCTCCCCTGAGGCAGACCCATCAGACGACCCCGAGTCCAAGTCCGAGTCCGAGTCCGAGGTTGAGGAGTCCCCCGGCACGAAGTCCTGATCCTGTGCCTCTGCCAGCCTCAAGTCCCTTCGACCCTGGTCTGATCCCCTCTGAAGGGCCGCCGAGGCCTCGGAGTTGTCCTCCTCAACCCGTGGCCTGGGCGGCGCAGTGACGGTCCCCCCTTCCTCCCCCCTGTCACCCTGCAGAGCATCCCGGAGCGCAGTGCGCATTTTTTTGCGCTTCTGCTTCCTTTCCGGCTGCGTCCAGCGGGATTTTCTCTTATTGTCCCAAAAGGCCCCCTCCCCCTCCCCCAGGACAATCAGCTCCTCCGGGCCCAAGTCCCATTGCGCGGCGCGCTCGTCAGGCAGCTGGTGGTCCCGGTGTTGCTGCTCGCAGTGGCGGCGCATGTTGTGCCGCGATTGCCAGCCGCAACCCTGGACGGGGCACTCAACAGGCACTGCCTGCACGCCCTGCTTGCGGGCTGCCCGCATGCTAAACTTGCAAAAAAACCCGTTTGCGCAAGAAACCGGCTGCGCCTGTGGCTCCCCCCCCTTTACGCGCCGCATGCGGAGGACACAGCCGGGTAGCCCGCAAAAGCCACAGCAAGGGGGGTGGAGTGTTTCTGAGTGCAGGTGGAACGCAATGTGAATCCGCATCCTCCCCAGCGGTACTGTCTTCCCACAACCAGGCACGCGGCACACAACCTCCCCATCCCGCCTACGAACCTTTGCAGGCAGCAGCGCAACCCCCTCGTAGGCAACAGTCCCCCTGGGCAGCAGTGGAGTTGCTTGTGTTCTGGGGGTTAGCTGCCGCGCACAGCTATCCAGGAACCCCGCTTGCAAAAGCCAGACCCCCTTTTCAAGGTCAGGGTTCACCCACTCACAGGCAGTGAATTCCACTTGCATCAGTTTCCCCCCCGCCCCTTCCCATACCAGCATCCCATCCCCCTCCCTGCAAACAAATCTTTGCGGCATCCCTATCACGAACGCCGCGCCCGTTGCGAGCTCCTGATGGGAGTGGTCAGTGACAGTCTGCCCCCCAATGAGTGCAGAGGAAAAGGTGAGCAAAAATGGCGCACTGTGTGCCGGTTGCCCTGGCAGGTTCAAAATTGCCACCAACGGGCAGCCCTTCCACAACTGAGCCGGGCCCATTGTGGGCTCCGGGCCCCCCCTTACAGCCGGAATGCCGGCAGTCCTGGCAAGTCGGTCAGCTGACCGCCGGACATGCTTCCCATTGATGCGCAGATTCACCGCACTCATGATATGCATGTCGCGCCCCTCATACACAATTCGCCCCCCTTGAGCTTCCCAAAATAGCTCAGCGCGTGTATCCACATCGTACTCTGTTTGCCCTCCCCCACTATCCCCTAGGGTAACCCAGACATGATCAGGGTCAATGTGCAAAAGGGCCACCCCGGACGGTTCGAAAAAATTGCACTCCTTGGGGTCAGGGTACGCTGCAGCAGGCCACCAGAGACGGACAACGGCCAGAGCCTTGTTGGCAGCCCTCTGGCACACCGAGGGCAGGTCTACCCGGCTGATGTCCATGTCCGCCGTGTAGTGGCGCGGCCGCGCGCGGTCAATGGACGAATAGCGGGACCGCTTCTGCTGCCAGGTTGGGTGGCGGCTGTAGATTGTGGCTACAACCAGTGCAGCTGACAGCCGTACCGCCAAGTCAGCCACCGAGCAGTTGCGGTCGATCACCATTGTCCTCACAAGGCAGAAGCCGTCCTCTGCCCTCTGGTTGCCACACAGACAAGCAAAAAAATTTTGTGCCCCACACCCCTTTTTGGCCAGCCACTGCAAAAAGGCAGCAATGACCAGGAACGCCTGGACTGTGCGAACAAAGTGCAAGTGCCAGCAATCCCGGAACGGTCGGCTCCGAAGCTGGATGAGGTAAATGATGTATCCAGCTTCGGCGATGTTTTCCAGTGCTACCGTTGGCGGCAGCTCTGTGTTGTAAACCCCCCCTATGAATTTTTCTAGTGCCGTACCCAGAACAACGGCATCGCCGGCAGCATGGACTAGGGGGGGCGGCAGGTTTAGGTTGTCGAGGGCTGCGCGGCCTATAGAAGCCATGGATTTTAGCAGGACAAACGCGGGCTCTACCTCTTGTTTGTCCTGTGGCAGAGGGGGCAAGACAGGCTTGGGGTCGTCACAATGGTTATGCAGCTCCTGCAGCACACCGTAAGGCAACTCTCCCTGCAAAACAAGGGAAGTCCCCCCCAACATGTGGGACACCCGTTTCATCAAGTGGGGGGGGTCGAAGTTTCCACACATCCCGAACTCATCGGTTAGGAACGGAATATGTGGAATCTCCGGCATCCAGGAGAGGGTGCTCGCACCCTCGGCATACAGTGACGCTTGCATCTCACGGGACCGCCGTGCGTCACCGTCCGTATCTGCGGACAGGAGGTAACCATGGCGGTCCCGAAACGCTGCATTGCCGCACAGCTCAGCCATGTGTTTCCGAACAGCATGGCAATGGTCCGCCTTGAACCTGCCGCAGATGGGGATGACCCACACAGGGATGGCAGAGTACCCCTCCTCTGTATGAGGCGCCAGAAACACCACTGTTGCATGGTTGGCGGCGTGGTATGTATCTGGATCCTGCTCCAGCCGCTGTGCCAGAGCCTCCACATCACCACCACTAGCCAGCGCCATGGGGTGCCGGCAGCACGTAGCGCACAATCCGACTGCCTGTGACTCACTAGACACAGTGATGACGTCCTCCACATGGATTTCGTCGATGCACAGGTGCCACACATGGCAACCCGGGATGTGGCCTAGGGCCTCCAGCAGCCAGGGCAGACCTGGCGGTTCGTTCGGAGGAACACGGGGGGATCCCTCGACGTGCGTTCGACCCGTGTCGTAGCTGGGCAGGTATCCAGCGTTCTTCAGTGCCTGCAACCATTTGGCATCCAACGCCCAGTGCTGCTAGCGCCGCAGCATCCTTGTCCTGGTCATCCCAGCATTGCACGCTCCAGGCATCGCAGAGGTGCCCCAGCACTTTGGCTGGAGCCCACCCCGCCTGCAAAAGCCGTGCTGCACGACGCCCAGCAAGCGGGCGGTCGTCCTCCGCGATGGCTACAGCGAGCGCCTTGTAGGTCTCGCAACGCTGCCGGAACTGGTGCAGGTCCTCCTGCAACTGGCCCATGGTCTCCTGGGCCATGTACCCCCTGTCGTTAGCCTTGTTGAGGCGGTGGGACAAGACGTGAGGCCCCTGCCGGTAGTGGGGCTCTGTGTCCTTTGGGTCGACGGCGGTGTTCATCCAACCGTTCAGCCTAGCCGCATGCTTCCCGGATAGCAAATCCAGGCACGGCAGACAGGGGCCATAGCGGCCCGCTAGGTCGTCCCAACGACCATCCGTGCGGCAGTCCAGGGCGAATAGCCCTCGGCGGTCGCAGAACTCCCAGGGAGGCTTCTCGTAGTTGCCCCGCATGACGGGGTACATCCGCCGTAGCTGCTGCAGGGTGCCGGCCTGCCTAGGGAGAACCCCGGGACACTTGCGCCCGCGAAGAGGAATCGCAGCGTCAAGCTCGGGGTCCATGTCCATTGCATAGTCTCCATCCAGGTTTGGCACCTGGGGAATGGGCCCCAGTCATACTACAGGGGTTGCAGAAGCCGCGGCCAAGGTAGATGCAACCGGGACAGCCCCTAGGAGCTGTGGATGCTTGACTACGCGGATCAGCATGCCCAGTAGGGGAGTGTCCGCGCTGATCCTACCCTGAAAGAACTCCGGCACGACTTTCCCGTACCGTACCCAGTCGGTATGCTGCGTACCCGAGCAGTGGACGCTATATGCCTTGGTGTCCGGGTTCTGCACTATGGGCACGACTTTGCCACAGGGGCACTGCCATTTCTTTGTCGGGATGTCGCGGTTGCGCCAACCTGCGGCAACGCTCAGGGGAGCCAAGGGTGGAGATGCACGCATATCAGCCATTCTGACGTAAGGGAAGGCTGTATGGTATCTGCGACAAAAAAGGGGAGGAGGGGAGGTCGCATTGTCCCGGGGCTCCCACAGGCCATGGGTACAACCACATAGCCCGGTCACACTCCACCAAAGCACGAACCAACACAAGCACTTGTTTTGCAGAGGTGAAGCCAGAATCAGTCCCTGACCGACCCAAACCCACTTCCAAATGGACGAACAACGTGTGAGCAAGACGCACAAGTGTGGACGGCGCCCCCGGGGGCCCCCGTTTGGGCAGTACGCCATAAAAAAAAGAATGGCGTACTGCCCAAACAGGGGATCTCTGGATTGCGGCAGAACTGCAGTGGCAGCTCTAAGCTTCCAAGCTTAGGGGGAGTTACCCTGTTTAATGAACCGTCCACCAGGACCTCCAATGCCGTAATCACTCGGCGGCGATTAACTATGCGCCATGCAGTTTTCAACCCCAACAGCGGTCCCAAAAACACCCCACCCAACCGGGAACTTTTTCAACTTGAGGTGTTTTTGTTTTCAACCTCGACACTTGTCCCCCTCTGCTGGGTTAAAAATTTGGTCCCCAAAAACACCCCACCCAACCGGGAAGTTTTTCAACCTTGGGTGTTTTTTTTTTCAACCGCGACACTTGTCCCCCCCCTACTGGGTTGAAATTTCGCCTGCCGGGGTGATTGTTTTCCTGCCCTCCCCCTGAGTGCAATCCAACCGTGCGAGAGGGCAGCGCAGTCCCACACTGCCAGCGAGCAGTGTAGTCCCACGAAGCGATAGCGTAGTCTTGTCCCACGCTGCCAGTGAGCACTGCGGTCCAGCGCGGCAACATAGCAAGGCTGACCTGCAGTACAACACAGCAGTAAAGTCCCGCATTGCCGGAGAGTAGTGCAATCCCATACTGTGTGAAAGTAGTGCCTTCCCACCCTGCCAGAGAGCAGTGCAGACCCACATAACCACAAAGTAGTGCAATCCCACACAACTGTTGACCAGTTTAGTCCCACAATGCTTGAGAGCAGTGCAAACCCACACTGCTAGAGAGGAATGCGGTCTCACGGTGCCAATGAGCAGTGGAGTCCCACGCTGCCAATCACAAGTGCAAAACCACACTGCCATTTAGCAGGGCAGTGCCACACTGCTGGTGAGTATTGTTGATCCGCGCTCCCGGAGAGCAGCGCGGTCCCACGCTGCTCCTAGGTTTGGATGATCTACCCTACCAGTAAGCAGTGCAGCCACCCGCTATCAGTGAATACTACCGATCCACACTGCCAGAGAACACTGTAGTCCCACACGACCAGAGGGCAGTGTAGTTCCACACTGCCAGGGAGCTGTGTAGTTCCACACTGCGAGAGAGCAGTGTAGTCCTACACTATCAGTGATTAATGCAGTCCCACATTGTCTGTGCGTATTGCCGATCCACACTGCCATAAAGCAGTGGAGTCTAACACGTCTAGTCTGTAGTGCGATCCCACATTGCTAGTGGGCGGTGTAGACACACACTACCGGAGAGCAGTGCAGTCCCACTTTGGTAGCTAGCAATGCCGTCCCACACGGCGAGAGAGCAGTGCAGGCCCACACTGCTAGTCAGCAATGCCGTTCCACACTGCCATTGAACAGTGCAGTCCCACAAAGCTAGTGAGCAGTGTAGTCCCACAGTGCAAGAGAGCAATGCAGACCCACAACCCGAGAGAGTAGTGCAGACGCACACTGCCATTGAGCAGTGTAGACTCCCACCGCCAGTTGGCGGTGTAGACCCACAGTGCCAGAGAGCAGTGCAGTCCCACACTACCATAGAACAGTGCGGGTCCACACTCCCACTGAGCAGTACAATTTCACAGTACAAGTGAGCAGTGCAGTACCACACTGCCAGTGGGTAGGGCAGTCCCGCACTACCAATGTGAAGTGGAATCCCGCACTGCTAGTTTGCAGTGCAGTCCCACAGTGCTAGTGGGCAGTGCAGTCCTACAGTGCCACAATGCATTGTGGTGCCAGTCTGCGAAAGAGCAGTGGAGTCCCACCGTGCCATTGAGCAACGTGGTCCACACTGCTAGTGGGCCGTGCAGTCCCGCACTACTAGTGCACACTGCACTCCCGTAGTGCCATGGAGCAGAGCAATCCCACACGGCCGCCACACAAAAGCTCCTGCGCTACCAAGGAGCACTGCAGTCCCACACTGCCATGGAGCAGTGTAGTCCCCCATTGCCACGGAGCAGTGCAATCCCACACGGCGCCGCATTGCCACGGAGCGATTCCACGCGACCGTCACACAAAAGCTCCCACACTGCCAATGAGCACTTCAATCCCACGCTACCACGGGGCACTGCAGTCCCACGCGGCCACCACACAACAACCACCCACCCACCCACCCACCCACCCACGCATGCCCTACACGACACCCACAAAACCGACGCAACGCCCGCAGCAAGACAACCCGGCCCAGCAATTGCCACATAGCAGCGCCCCGGCACCGACGGCCCCAGTCCAGCCGCCCTCCCCCCCCGCGAAGCACGGCCCATGTCGGCCCGCACAGGCTTGGAGTGCCCCCCCGCATAGGCCGCTTTGGCCCATCTTGGCGGGACCGAGTAAGCCGTCTACCAGCGGTGGAGCCACCCTCATTTTAGTGGGTCCTCCTCTGGCTGAGCCATAGCCTCGGGCAGGTCAACCAGACACCAGACGTGTGTGTGTCCCCGGTGGTGCGGGATGGGGCCACTCGTTGCCCGCTTTGGCCCACTCTGGTGGGACCGAGTAAAGGGCCCTTTGGACGGTTGGGGGCTCGCGATTTCCTAGCAGCCACCCCTTGGCTTTGCCAGTGCCTCGGGCGGGTCATTGAGAATCCCAAATTCGGAATCCCCCCACCCCCCGCCTCCCCACAAGTGGGTCTCCGGCCGACGGTTAGGTGGGGGTGGCAGGGATAGTTGGCCGAGGAGTCTCCCCCGCCAACCCCCCTTCCCCCCCGTGTAGGGACCAGAGGATTGGTGTTCTCCAGGGCATGATGGATTGTATTGGGGCCATGCTCTAGGCGGGTGCAAGGGACATGCAACTGGATGTGTTCATTGCCGCATCACCTCGCCAAGTGCGCAATGTGAAATGTGGTTGACACATGCTTGCCCGTTGTATCTTGTTTGCCCATCAACTACAGTACTTCAATGCTTCAACGTTCCCCCCTGAGCCTTTGAAACGAGTGCCCGTGGAAGAGAGTTGTCAAGTTGCACACGTTCTATTCAACCTTAAAGCGCAAAGATGTTGAGGTGTTTGCCTAGGGTTACATGTGCCAACAAATACATTCAACATTCAAGTATCAAGCAAACAAATATGCAATCAGGGATCACACCAAATGAGAGGAAACGGAGTTCATGTGCATTGTACGCCCTTTTTTTACAACCTTTTGCTACTTTGGTGCCAGGGTGTTCCTTGGCGCTGCCTATGCCATGGGTTGAACACTGTGCTGCTCGCTGTGGAGGGTGACAAACAGTGGTCCTGCATCCCGTCTCAGAGGGGCAATATTTTGATGCACTTTGCCGGAGCTACTATTGTTGTTGCTATTGCTATTGGTGCCATTGCTACCGCCACCGGACGCACTTTTGGAGGCAATGCACCTGCCCATGGAGTGGGTAGCGTTGTGTGTGGCACCTTGAATTGAGGACCCGGCGCCGTGTTGGTCTGTGCAATGTCGAAGACAGTTGCAATACGAATGAAGTCTAGCACAATGTCCATTGGGTTCGTTGACCCAATTTGGAAGGGGTTGTGGGTGTGCCGTCATTTCTCTTCCCTTCGTAGACACCACCTACAAAATGCCCACGGCGGTGCACTAGGCCTACCCATGTGGCTGTGGACAAGTAGTCAAGCAATTGGAAACAATTTGCATCCGGGATCGAATGTGGGCCTCGCGTCTAGTTTCCATGCAATTTGCATCTGTGAAGAAATTCTTTTGCCTTCAGCAAGTCCACGTCGCAGAGAATCTACCCCAAGCAACTCACACACAAAATAGGTAAAAAACCACATAAATACAGCCCAGAACATGCTTTACATCGCTTGGATGGTCATTTTAAGTGATCACGGTACCAGAAAAATAAGTTTTGAAAACTTCGATTTTTGAGCCGCCGAGGGTGAAAAACTGCAGAAGTAGGTTGTGTACCCATCCCTTGGAACCCCCCCCCCCCCCGGAACTAATACCCCAATAGGGTGAACAACACGTAAATACGGCCTAAAACATGCTTTACATAGCTTGGATGGTCATTTTAGGCGCTCACAATATCAAAAAAACAAGTTTCGAAAACTTCGATTTTTGAGCCGTCCAGGGTGAAAAAGTGCAGAAGCAAGTTGTGTACCCATCCCTTGGAAGCCCCCCCCCCTCCCCGCCCCCGGAACTTGAGCAACACGTAAATACGGCCTAAAACATGCTTTACATAGCTTGGATGCTCATTGTAAGTGGCTACAATATCAAAAAAACAAGTTTGGAAAACTTCGATTTTTGAGCTGCCCAGGGTGAAAGACCGCATAAGCAGGTTGTGTACCAATCCCTTGGGAGACACCGCCCGCGCCCTACGCCCAGTACCCCAATAGGGTGAAAAACATGTAAATACGGCATTCGTCGATTAAAGTCCACTCGTCTATGTATAGAGGCAGAGGGGCGGGGAGGTGGGCCGAGTCGAGTTCAAGGGCCCGTGTCCTCCCGTACAAGCCCCCCACATGTGTCTGCTTGGCCGTATGTAGGCCGTATTTACATGAAAAAAAATGTAAATACGGCCTACAACATGCTTTGCATAGCTTGCACGTTCATTTTAGGTGATCACAACATCAAAAAAACAAGTTTCGAAAACTTCGAGTTTCGAGCTACCCAGGGTGAAAAATGCATAAGCAGGATATGTACCCAGCCCATGCGAGACCCCCACCCCCCCCCGGACCTAATACCCAAATAGGGTGAAAAACCCATAAATACGGCCATTCGTCTATTAGCGTCCGCTGGCCTATGTACAAAGGCAGAGGGGCGGGGAGGTGGGCCGAGTCGAGTTGAGGCGCCCGTGGCCTCCCGTACAAGCCCCCCGCCTGTGTCCGCACGGCAGCCAAGAGGGACAAGCCGGAGGGGACTAGGTCTCTTCCGTGCTGGCCCTGCCGTGCTGCCACCATGGCGGCAGTGTGGACTGGGATGGCGAAGGCGGTGAGGGGGCGTCCGCCACTGCGTCAGAAGAGCTCCCTCACGCTGCGCCAGCCGCAGCGTGAGGGGGGGGGGGGGGCGTACACGCAGCATGTTCGCTACTGACCTAGTGGCCTTCGGCTGAGGCCGCCTCCGACCCCTGGGCGGGGATCGATGTCGCGGTAAGACACGGCTAATCAGGGCCGCCAAGATGCGTCTGAAAAAGTTAGGGAGCAACGTCGGCGGCCCGGCCGCCGGCAGTGTGGGCGGGGGGGATGGCGGGGGCTGCTCTTCTTCTGAGGGGGGCGGGGGGGGGGGGGGGGGGGGGTCCCGCGGGGCGGGTTGCGCCCGCGTTGAGTTGGTGGGGACGGAAGCGCCCGCGGACATCGGCCCGGGGGCACCGTCTCCTCCGGCGGTCGGTTGGGGGGGAGAAAGGGTTAGTGTCCCCCCCGCCCGATCACGGTTCCCTCTCATGCATCTATCGACCCCAACCCCCCCCGGTCAGCCAGAAAGTGAGGCGCCTGGCGACTCAGGGGACTACGGCCGTCTGGCCCCAATGCCGAGGAGAGGCGGGTGCCCAGCGTTCTTCGAGGGGCTGCGCTCCGGCGTGTTACCGGGGGGCCCAAGTCCGGGAGGGCGTGGAAGGCCGAGAGGCGAAACGCGTACTTTAACACTTTGGAAGTGTTGGACTTTTGTTTTATATGCTTTTGCACCGTGATTGAAGAGTTCGAGATTAACTTTGTGGATTTTGCTTTTCAAAAACGAGGGTGAAAACATCCAAGGCAATTTTATTAACTACAAGCGGGGTCGGTGTGTCCCTCGTGACCCGCCTGGCAGCAGCGGCTATTGTCCCAGCCTAGACTTTTGCACCTGGCGCACGACGGTGCCCCATGCTCCAAGCAGAGTGCGCCCTCCGTGCCACTGCCCGCCCCCGCTGGGCGGCTGCGAGCGGGACGCCTGTGGGCGGCGCCCGTGGGGGCCTCTTGGCATACGGGAGTAGCCCCCGCCGCCCCTCGAGGGGGCGTGGAAAGTGGTACATAAGAAAACGGTGGCCCAGCAGCGGCCGCATGCGGGTGGGCGCTCGCAGGCGCCGGACCCACGCCCCGGCAGTGGGTCGCCAGGCGGATAAGCTGCAGCATCACCTCGTGGCGCGCCGCAAAGAACGGGCGGGCCGAAAGCCCCGCGCACACACGGCGCCCCAATGGGAGGAGTGAGCATCAGCGCCCCAGCACGGCCCCGCCAAGCAGCGTGCCGGCCACTAGGTGGCGCTCTGACCGGCCTGCTGCCTTGCGCAGGACTTGGGCTCGCTCCGCCAGCGGCAGGCGCGTTCCCCGCAGCCGGTGGTCCGAGGAGCCTGGGAGCGCCCGCCCCACAAACGCCTCATAGTCCAGGGCCAGCTCAGCCCAAGAGATCTCCGCCGGCCCCGGCATCCACGACAGTGCCCGGGCCCACCGGCCCAAGTCCCGGATGAAGTCCCGGGGCCACCGCCAATCCGGCGGGGTCCCCGGCCGGAGACGTGGCTGGTGGCGGATTGTGTCCCCTGGCAGGGGGCCGACAAAGTCATCCCAGAGGTAGGGGTTGCGGGGCCGCGGACGCGGCCGGTCCGGGGAGAGGGAGTCCCCGTGGCCCGGTTGGTCCCCCTGGCTAGCTGCCATGCGGGCAACGAGGACCGCCAGTATGCCGTAAAGTCGGTACAGGAACTTGTCCACGAGTCCTCGGTCCACCCCCTGCGCCAGCCAGAGGGGGAATAGGCCCACCTTCCGTAGGCAGGATGGCCACTGGTCCGGCGGCCCCGGGTGGCGCATTGCCGTCGCCGCATCGCTGAGCCAGGGCCGCCATGTCTCTCTCTCGCACTTTCCCACTCCAGGCAGTCCCAAAGGACGTGGACTTCAACCTCATGTGCCGCGCCGCAGTGCGGGCACGTGGAATTGGTTTGCACGCCGTGGCCCGACCCCGTGGCCGCTGTTCACAACGCCCCGGGCATGAGGCCGCGCAGCAGTGACTTGTCCAACTCAATGGAGGTGGCCCGCAGTGCCGCGCGGCAGGCCGGGCACCGCGCCTCAAGCGGGCGCAAGGAATGGCAGCGAAGGCTTTCCCGGACCCGGTGTTGGAGCGGGTGTAGGGGCTCCTGTAAGAAGTGTGGCGGGTGCTCTTGCCCCGGGATGCCCCAGCACCATGAGCCCTCACGCGCGCTCCAGCCAAGGGTGGCCGCCGTTCGGAGCGCGCGCCCGTCCGGGCCCGTCCCGGGAGGGCGGCCACCGGACTCCCGGATAGCCTGGGTGAAGACCATGGTGATCCCGGCCGCCGGGCCCCTTACAACACACCGTGAAGATCATCTCCTTGGCCCGGGACAGGCACGTGGCTCCCCACAGGGCCCGCGCGACCGCTGTCTCCAGTCCCCGGAGGTCCGGTTCCGTCACCAACGCGATGGCTACTCCATGGAGCGCCAGTGGGGTCACCAGCGTGCTGATAGCCCGCTCCCGGCGGTCATAGGTGGAGAGGTGGGGGAGGAGGCGAAGGGCGCTCTGTCCCGCTTCCAAGCGCTGGGACAGCACTGGCCCCGTGACCCTGGAGCCCCCGATGGCGATGTCGACGCCGAGCTGGCGGAAAGTCGCCGCCAGCCAGATGGGGACTCCCCGGAGCAGGACTGCCGGGGCGCCCTGTTCCCCGTGGACCCAGGAGCAGGATTTGTCCGTGCCGATGTCTTGGCCTGTGACCTGCAGCCACTCCTCCATCGCGGGGACCGTCCCCCCGAGGGCGGCCGCGCCCAGGGCCACCGCCTGGGTGTCATCCGCATAGCCCGACGACCCCAGCGCAGCGTACCCGGGGCCTACGTCCTTGAGGGGGAGTGGGCCCCCCGGCTCCACGTTCTCCGCCGCGTCCTCATCTAGAACGGGGGGGAGGGCGGCCATCCGGGCGCACACCTGCCAGCTAGCAATCCACCTCCCATTTCCAGATCGCGGTGAGTACATTTACCACGATCAACTACAGGGGGCACCCGTGGAGGATGCCGTTGGTGGCATGCCACCACAGGCCGAGGGCCCCGGCGATCTTGAAAGCCTGGCGGAGCTGCCTATACATGACCCCGAGGGCACGGCACGTGCCCGGGTCCATGCTCAGCTCCAACACCAGGGATGTGGGGGGGATCCATTTTAGGATTTCCCACCATGTGACATCGTCAATTCCTAACCCTATACCCATAGGATTGGAATTTTTATTTTGTGTCCCACATGAAGTTTTGATGTGGGGGGGATCCATTTTAGGATTTCCCACCATGTGACATCGTCAATTCCTAACCCTATACCCATAGGATTGGAATTTTCATTTTGTGTCCCACATGAAGTTTTGATGTGGGGGGGATCCATTTTAGGGTTTCCCACCATGTGACATCGTCAATTCCTAACCCTATACCCATAGGATTGGAATTTTTATTTTGTGTCCCACATGAAGTTTTGATGTGGGGGGGATCCATTTTAGGATTTCCCACCATGTGACATCGTCAATTCCTAACCCTATACCCATAGGATTGGAATTTTTATTTTGTGTCCCACATGAAGTTTTGATGTGGGGGGGATCCATTTTAGGATTTCCCACCATGTGACATTGTCAATTCCTAACCCTATACCCATAGGATTGGAATTTTTATTTTGTGTCCCACATGAAGTTTTGATGTGGGGGGGATCCATTTTAGGATTTCCCACCATGTGACATCCTCAATTCCTAACCCTATACCCATAGGATTGGAATTTTTATTTTGTGTCCCACATGAAGTTTTGATGTGGGGGGGATCCATTTTAGGATTTCCCACCATGTGACATCGTCAGTTCCTAACCCTATACCCATAGGATTGGAATTTTTATTTTGTGTCCCACATGAAGTTTTGATGTGGGGGGGATCCATTTTAGGATTTCCCACCATGTGACATCGTCAATTCCTAACCCTATACCCATAGGATTGGAATTTTTATTTTGTGTCCCACATGAAGTTTTGATGTGGGGGGGATCCATTTTAGGATTTCCCACCATGTGACATCGTCAACTCCTAACCCTATACCCATAGGATTGGAATTTTTATTTTGTGTCCCACATGAAGTTTTGATGTGGGGGGGATCCATTTTAGGATTTCCCACCATGTGACATCGTCAATTCCTAACCCTATACCCATAGGATTGGAATTTTTATTTTGTGTCCCACATGAAGTTTTGATGTGGGGGGGATCCATTTTAGGATTTCCCACCATGTGACATCGTCAATTCCTAACCCTATACCCATAGGATTGTAATTTTTATTTTGTGTCCCACATGAAGTTTTGATGTGGGGGGGATCCATTTTAGGATTTCCCACCATGTGACATCGTCAATTCCTAACCACATACCCATAGGATTGGAATTTTTATTTTGTGTCCCACATGAAGTTTTGATGTGGGGGGGATCCATTTTAGGATTTCCCACCATGTGACATCGTCAATTCCTAACCCTATACCCATAGGATTGGAATTTTTATTTTGTGTCCCACATGAAGTTTTGATGTGGGGGGGATCCATTTTAGGATTTCCCACCATGTGACATCGTCAATTCCTAACCCTATACCCATAGGATTGGAATTTTTATTTTGTGTCCCACATGAAGTTTTGATGTGGGGGGGATCCATTTTAGGATTTCCCACCATGTGACATCGTCCATTCCTAACCCTATACCCATAGGATTGGAATTTTTATTTTGTGTCCCACATGAAGTTTTGATGTGGGGGGGATCCATTTTAGGATTTTCCACCATGTGACATCGTCAATTCCTAACCCTATACCCATAGGATTGGAATTTTTATTTTGTGTCCCACATGAAGTTTTGATGTGGGGGGGATCCATTTTAGGATTTCCCACCATGTGACATCGTCAATTCCTAACCCTATACCCATAGGATTGGAATTTTTATTTTGTGTCCCACATGAAGTTTTGATGTGGGGGGGATCCATTTTAGGATTTTCCACCATGTGACATCGTCAATTCCTAACCCTATACCCATAGGATTGGAATTTTTATTTTGTGTCCCACATGAAGTTTTGATGTGGGGGGGATCCATTTTAGGATTTCCCACCATGTGACATCGTCAATTCCTAACCCTATACCCATAGGATTGGAATTTTTATTTTGTGTCCCACATGAAGTTTTGATGTGGGGGGGATCCATTTTAGGATTTCCCACCATGTGACATCGTCAATTCCTAACCCTATACCCATAGGATTGGAATTTTTATTTTGTGTCCCACATGAAGTTTTGATGTGGGGGGGATCCATTTTAGGATTTCCCACCATGTGACATCGTCCATTCCTAACCCTATACCCATAGGATTGGATTTTTTATTTTGTGTCCCACATGAAGTTTTGATGTGGGGGGGATCCATTTTAGGATTTCCCACCATGTGACATCCTCAATTCCTAACCCTATACCCATAGGATTGGAATTTTTATTTTGTGTCCCACATGAAATTTTGATGTGGGGGGGATCCATTTTAGGATTTCCCACCATGTGACATCGTCAATTCCTAACCCTATACCCATAGGATTGGAATTTTTATTTTGTGTCCCACATGAAGTTTTGATGTGGGGGGGATCCATTTTAGGATTTCCCACCATGTGACATCGTCAATTCCTAACCCTATACCCATAGGATTGGAATTTTTATTTTGTGTCCCACATGAAGTTTTGATGTGGGGGGGATCCATTTTAAGATTTCCCACCATGTGACATTGTCAATTCCTAACCCTATACCCATAGGATTGGAATTTTTATTTTGTGTCCCACATGAAGTTTTGATGTGGGGGGGATCCATTTTAGGATTTCCCACCATGTGACATCCTCAATTCCTAACCCTATACCCATAGGATTGGAATTTTTATTTTGTGTCCCACATGAAGTTTTGATGTGGGGGGGATCCATTTTAGGATTTCCCACCATGTGACATCGTCAATTCCTAACCCTATACCCATAGGATTGGAATTTTTATTTTGTGTCCCACATGAAGTTTTGATGTGGGGGGGATCCATTTTAGGATTTCCCACCATGTGACATCGTCAATTCCTAACCCTATACCCATAGGATTGGATTTTTTATTTTGTGTCCCACATGAAGTTTTGATGTGGGGGGGATCCATTTTAGGATTTCCCACCATGTGACATCGTCAACTCCTAACCCTATACCCATAGGATTGGAATTTTTATTTTGTGTCCCACATGAAGTTTTGATGTGCGGGGGATCCATTTTAGGATTTCCCACCATGTGACATCGTCAATTCCTAACCCTATACCCATAGGATTGGAATTTTTATTTTGTGTCCCACATGAAGTTTTGATGTGGGGGGGATCCATTTTAGGATTTCCCACCATGTGACATCGTCAATTCCTAACCCTATACCCATAGGATTGTAATTTTTATTTTGTGTCCCACATGAAGTTTTGATGTGGGGGGGATCCATTTTAGGATTTCCCACCATGTGACATCGTCAATTCCTAACCACATACCCATAGGATTGGAATTTTTATTTTGTGTCCCACATGAAGTTTTGATGTGGGGGGGATCCATTTTAGGATTTCCCACCATGTGACATCCTCAATTCCTAACCCTATACCCATAGGATTGGAATTTTTATTTTGTGTCCCACATGAAGTTTTGATGTGGGGGGGATCCATTTTAGGATTTCCCACCATGTGACATCGTCAATTCCTAACCCTATACCCATAGGATTGGAATTTTTATTTTGTGTCCCACATGAAGTTTTGATGTGGGGGGGATCCATTTTAGGATTTCCCACCATGTGACATCGTCAATTCCTAACCCTATACCCATAGGATTGGAATTTTTATTTTGTTTCCCACATGAAGTTTTGATGTGGGGGGGATCCATTTTAGGATTTCCCACCATGTGACATCGTCCATTCCTAACCCTATACCCATAGGATTGGAATTTTTATTTTGTGTCCCACATGAAGTTTTGATGTGGGGGGGATCCATTTTAGGATTTTCCACCATGTGACATCGTCAATTCCTAACCCTATACCCATAGGATTGGAATTTTTATTTTGTGTCCCACATGAAGTTTTGATGTGGGGGGGATCCATTTTAGGATTTCCCACCATGTGACATCGTCAATTCCTAACCCTATACCCATAGGATTGGAATTTTTATTTTGTGTCCCACATGAAGTTTTGATGTGGGGGGGATCCATTTTAGGATTTCCCACCATGTGACATCGTCCATTCCTAACCCTATACCCATAGGATTGGAATTTTTATTTTGTGTCCCACATGAAGTTTTGATGTGGGGGGGATCCATTTTAGGATTTCCCACCATGTGACATCGTCAATTCCTAACCCTATACCCATAGGATTGGAATTTTTATTTTGTGTCCCACATGAAATTTTGATGTGGGGGGGATCCATTTTAGGATTTCCCACCATGTGACATCGTCAATTCCTAACCCTATACCCATAGGATTGGAATTTTTATTTTGTGTCCCACATGAAGTTTTGATGTGGGGGGGATCCATTTTAGGATTTCCCACCATGTGACATCGTCAATTCCTAACCCTATACCCATAGGATTGGAATTTTTATTTTGTGTCCCACATGAAGTTTTGATGTGGGGGGGATCCATTTTAGGATTTCCCACCATGTGACATCGTCAATTCCTAACCCTATACCCATAGGATTGGAATTTTTATTTTGTGTCCCACATGAAGTTTTGATGTGGGGGGGATCCATTTTAGGATTTTCCACCATGTGACATTGTCAATTCCTAACCCTATACCCATAGGATTGGAATTTTTATTTTGTGTCCCACATGAAGTTTTGATGTGGGGGGGATCCATTTTAGGATTTCCCACCATGTGACATCCTCAATTCCTAACCCTATACCCATAGGATTGGAATTTTTATTTTGTGTCCCACATGAAGTTTTGATGTGGGGGGGATCCATTTTAGGATTTCCCACCATGTGACATCGTCAATTCCTAACCCTATACCCATAGGATTGGAATTTTTATTTTGTGTCCCACATGAAATTTTGATGTGGGGGGGATCCATTTTAGGATTTCCCACCATGTGACATCGTCAATTCCTAACCCTATACCCATAGGATTGGAATTTTTATTTTGTGTCCCACATGAAGTTTTGATGTGGGGGGGATCCATTTTAGGATTTCCCACCATGTGACATCGTCAATTCCTAACCCTATACCCATAGGATTGGAATTTTTATTTTGTGTCCCACATGAAGTTTTGATGTGGGGGGGATCCATTTTAGGATTTCCCACCATGTGACATCGTCAATTCCTAACCCTATACCCATAGGATTGGAATTTTTATTTTGTGTCCCACATGAAGTTTTGATGTGGGGGGGATCCATTTTAGGATTTTCCACCATGTGACATTGTCAATTCCTAACCCTATACCCATAGGATTGGAATTTTTATTTTGTGTCCCACATGAAGTTTTGATGTGGGGGGGATCCATTTTAGGATTTCCCACCATGTGACATCCTCAATTCCTAACCCTATACCCATAGGATTGGAATTTTTATTTTGTGTCCCACATGAAGTTTTGATGTGGGGGGGATCCATTTTAGGATTTCCCACCATGTGACATCGTCAATTCCTAACCCTATACCCATAGGATTGGATTTTTTATTTTGTGTCCCACATGAAGTTTTGATGTGGGGGGGATCCATTTTAGGATTTCCCACCATGTGACATCGTCAACTCCTAACCCTATACCCATAGGATTGGAATTTTTATTTTGTGTCCCACATGAAGTTTTGATGTGGGGGGGATCCATTTTAGGATTTCCCACCATGTGACATCGTCAATTCCTAACCCTATACCCATAGGATTGGAATTTTTATTTTGTGTCCCACATGAAGTTTTGATGTGGGGGGGATCCATTTTAGGATTTCCCACCATGTGACATCGTCAATTCCTAACCCTATACCCATAGGATTGTAATTTTTATTTTGTGTCCCACATGAAGTTTTGATGTGGGGGGGATCCATTTTAGGATTTCCCACCATGTGACATCGTCAATTCCTAACCACATACCCATAGGATTGGAATTTTTATTTTGTGTCCCACATGAAGTTTTGATGTGGGGGGGATCCATTTTAGGATTTCCCACCATGTGACATCGTCAATTCCTAACCCTATACCCATAGGATTGGAATTTTTATTTTGTGTCCCACATGAAGTTTTGATGTGGGGGGGATCCATTTTAGGATTTCCCACCATGTGACATCGTCAATTCCTAACCCTATACCCATAGGATTGGAATTTTTATTTTGTGTCCCACATGAAGTTTTGATGTGGGGGGGATCCATTTTAGGATTTCCCACCATGTGACATCGTCAATTCCTAACCCTATACCCATAGGATTGGAATTTTTATTTTGTTTCCCACATGAAGTTTTGATGTGGGGGGGATCCATTTTAGGATTTCCCACCATGTGACATCGTCCATTCCTAACCCTATACCCATAGGATTGGAATTTTTATTTTGTGTCCCACATGAAGTTTTGATGTGGGGGGGATCCATTTTAGGATTTCCCACCATGTGACATCCTCAATTCCTAACCCTATACCCATAGGATTGGAATTTTTATTTTGTGTCCCACATGAAGTTTTGATGTGGGGGGGATCCATTTTAGGATTTCCCACCATGTGACATCGTCAATTCCTAACCCTATACCCATAGGATTGGAATTTTTATTTTGTGTCCCACATGAAGTTTTGATGTGGGGGGGATCCATTTTAGGATTTCCCACCATGTGACATCGTCCATTCCTAACCCTATACCCATAGGATTGGATTTTTTATTTTGTGTCCCACATGAAGTTTTGATGTGGGGGGGATCCATTTTAGGATTTCCCACCATGTGACATCGTCAATTCCTAACCCTATACCCATAGGATTGGAATTTTTATTTTGTGTCCCACATGAAATTTTGATGTGGGGGGGATCCATTTTAGGATTTCCCACCATGTGACATCGTCAATTCCTAACCCTATACCCATAGGATTGGAATTTTTATTTTGTGTCCCACATGAAGTTTTGATGTGGGGGGGATCCATTTTAGGATTTCCCACCATGTGACATCGTCAATTCCTAACCCTATACCCATAGGATTGGAATTTTTATTTTGTGTCCCACATGAAGTTTTGATGTGGGGGGGATCCATTTTAGGATTTCCCACCATGTGACATCGTCAATTCCTAACCCTATACCCATAGGATTGGAATTTTTATTTTGTGTCCCACATGAAGTTTTGATGTGGGGGGGATCCATTTTAGGATTTTCCACCATGTGACATTGTCAATTCCTAACCCTATACCCATAGGATTGGAATTTTTATTTTGTGTCCCACATGAAGTTTTGATGTGGGGGGGATCCATTTTAGGATTTCCCACCATGTGACATCCTCAATTCCTAACCCTATACCCATAGGATTGGAATTTTTATTTTGTGTCCCACATGAAGTTTTGATGTGGGGGGGATCCATTTTAGGATTTCCCACCATGTGACATCGTCAATTCCTAACCCTATACCCATAGGATTGGATTTTTTATTTTGTGTCCCACATGAAGTTTTGATGTGGGGGGGATCCATTTTAGGATTTCCCACCATGTGACATCGTCAACTCCTAACCCTATACCCATAGGATTGGAATTTTTATTTTGTGTCCCACATGAAGTTTTGATGTGGGGGGGATCCATTTTAGGATTTCCCACCATGTGACATCGTCAATTCCTAACCCTATACCCATAGGATTGGAATTTTTATTTTGTGTCCCACATGAAGTTTTGATGTGGGGGGGATCCATTTTAGGATTTCCCACCATGTGACATCGTCAATTCCTAACCCTATACCCATAGGATTGTAATTTTTATTTTGTGTCCCACATGAAGTTTTGATGTGGGGGGGATCCATTTTAGGATTTCCCACCATGTGACATCGTCAATTCCTAACCACATACCCATAGGATTGGAATTTTTATTTTGTGTCCCACATGAAGTTTTGATGTGGGGGGGATCCATTTTAGGATTTCCCACCATGTGACATCGTCAATTCCTAACCCTATACCCATAGGATTGGAATTTTTATTTTGTGTCCCACATGAAGTTTTGATGTGGGGGGGATCCATTTTAGGATTTCCCACCATGTGACATCGTCAATTCCTAACCCTATACCCATAGGATTGGAATTTTTATTTTGTGTCCCACATGAAGTTTTGATGTGGGGGGGATCCATTTTAGGATTTCCCACCATGTGACATCGTCAATTCCTAACCCTATACCCATAGGATTGGAATTTTTATTTTGTTTCCCACATGAAGTTTTGATGTGGGGGGGATCCATTTTAGGATTTCCCACCATGTGACATCGTCCATTCCTAACCCTATACCCATAGGATTGGAATTTTTATTTTGTGTCCCACATGAAGTTTTGATGTGGGGGGGATCCATTTTAGGATTTTCCACCATGTGACATCGTCAATTCCTAACCCTATACCCATAGGATTGGAATTTTTATTTTGTGTCCCACATGAAGTTTTGATGTGGGGGGGATCCATTTTAGGATTTCCCACCATGTGACATCGTCAATTCCTAACCCTATACCCATAGGATTGGAATTTTTATTTTGTGTCCCACATGAAGTTTTGATGTGGGGGGGATCCATTTTAGGATTTCCCACCATGTGACATCGTCAATTCCTAACCCTATACCCATAGGATTGGAATTTTTATTTTGTGTCCCACATGAAGTTTTGATGTGGGGGGGATCCATTTTAGGATTTCCCACCATGTGACATCGTCCATTCCTAACCCTATACCCATAGGATTGGAATTTCTATTTTGTGTCCCACATGAAGTTTTGATGTGGGGGGGATCCATTTTAGGATTTCCCACCATGTGACATCGTCAATTCCTAACCCTATACCCATAGGATTGGAATTTTTATTTTGTGTCCCACATGAAATTTTGATGTGGGGGGGATCCATTTTAGGAATTTCCCACCATGTGACATCGTCAATTCCTAACCCTATACCCATAGGATTGGAATTTTTATTTTGTGTCCCACCTGAAGTTTTGATGTGGGGGGGATCCATTTTAGGATTTCCCACCATGTGACATCGTCAATTCCTAACCACATACCCATAGGATTGGAATTTTTATTTTGTGTCCCACATGAAGTTTTGATGTGGGGGGGATCCATTTTAGGATTTCCCACCATGTGACATCGTCAATTCCTAACCCTATACCCATAGGATTGGAATTTTTATTTTGTGTCCCACATGAAGTTTTGATGTGGGGGGGATCCATTTCAGGATTTCCCACCATGTGACATCGTCAATTCCTAACCCTATACCCATAGGATTGGAATTTTTATTTTGTGTCCCACATGAAGTTTTGATGTGGGGGGGATCCATTTTAGGATTTCCCACCATGTGACATCGTCAATTCCTAACCCTATACCCATAGGATTGGAATTTTTATTTTGTGTCCCACATGAAGTTTTGATGTGGGGGGGATCCATTTTAGGATTTCCCACCATGTGACATCGTCAATTCCTAACCCTATACCCATAGGATTGGATTTTTTATTTTGTGTCCCACATGAAGTTTTGATGTGGGGGGGATCCATTTTAGGATTTCCCACCATGTGACATCGTCAATTCCTAACCCTATACCCATAGGATTGGAATTTTTATTTTGTGTCCCACATGAAGTTTTGATGTGGGGGGGATCCATTTTAGGATTTCCCACCATGTGACATCGTCAATTCCTAACCCTATACCCATAGGATTGGAATTTTTATTTTGTGTCCCACGTGAAGTTTTGATGTGGGGGGGATCCATTTTAGGATTTCCCACCATGTGACATCGTCAATTCCTAACCCTATACCCATAGGATTGGAATTTTTATTTTGTGTCCCACATGAAGTTTTGATGTGGGGGGGATCCATTTTAGGATTTCCCACCATGTGACATCGTCAATTCCTAACCCTATACCCATAGGATTGGAATTTTTATTTTGTGTCCCACATGAAGTTTTGATGTGGGGGGGATCCATTTTAGGATTTCCCACCATGTGACATCGTCAATTCCTAACCCTATACCCATAGGATTGGAATTTTTATTTTGTGTCCCACATGAAGTTTTGATGTGGGGGGGATCCATTTTAGGATTTCCCACCATGTGACATCGTCAATTCCTAACCCTATACCCATAGGATTGGAATTTTTATTTTGTGTCCCACATGAAGTTTTGATGTGGGGGGGATCCATTTTAGGATTTCCCACCATGTGACATCGTCAATTCCTAACCCTATACCCAAAGGATTGGAATTTTTATTTTGTGTCCCACATGAAGTTTTGATGTGGGGGGGATCCATTTTAGGATTTCCCACCATGTGACATCGTCAATTCCTAACCCTATACCCATAGGATTGGAATTTTTATTTTGTGTCCCACATGAGGTTTTGATGTGGGGGGGATCCATTTTAGGATTTCCCACCATGTGACATCGTCAATTCCTAACCCTATACCCATAGGATTGGAATTTTTATTTTGTGTCCCACATGAAGTTTTGATGTGGGGGGGATCCATTTTAGGATTTCCCACCATGTGACATTGTCAATTCCTAACCCTATACCCATAGGATTGGAATTTTTATTTTGTGTCCCACCTGAAGTTTTGATGTGGGGGGGATCCATTTTAGGATTTCCCACCATGTGACATCGTCAATTCCTAACCACATACCCATAGGATTGGAATTTTTATTTTGTGTCCCACATGAAGTTTTGATGTGGGGGGGATCCATTTTAGGATTTCCCACCATGTGACATCGTCAATTCCTAACCCTATACCCATAGGATTGGAATTTTTATTTTGTGTCCCACATGAAGTTTTGATGTGGGGGGGATCCATTTTAGGATTTCCCACCATGTGACATCGTCAATTCCTAACCCTATACCCATAGGATTGGAATTTTTATTTTGTGTCCCACATGAGGTTTTGATGTGGGGGGGATCCATTTTAGGATTTCCCACCATGTGACATCGTCAATTCCTAACCCTATACCCATAGGATTGGAATTTTTATTTTGTGTCCCACATGAAGTTTTGATGTGGGGGGGATCCATTTTAGGATTTCCCACCATGTGACATTGTCAATTCCTAACCCTATACCCATAGGATTGGAATTTTTATTTTGTGTCCCACATGAAGTTTTGATGTGGGGGGGATCCATTTTAGGATTTCCCACCATGTGACATCGTCAATTCCTAACCCTATACCCATAGGATTGGAATTTTTATTTTGTGTCCCACATGAAGTTTTGATGTGGGGGGGATCCATTTTAGGATTTCCCACCATGTGACATCGTCAATTCCTAACCCTATACCCATAGGATTGGATTTTTTATTTTGTGTCCCACATGAAGTTTTGATGTGGGGGGGATCCATTTTAGGATTTCCCACCATGTGACATCGTCAATTCCTAACCACATACCCATAGGATTGGAATTTTTATTTTGTGTCCCACATGAAGTTTTGATGTGGGGGGGATCCATTTTAGGATTTCCCACCATGTGACATCGTCAATTCCTAACCCTATACCCATAGGATTGGAATTTTTATTTTGTGTCCCACGTGAAGTTTTGATGTGGGGGGGATCCATTTTAGGATTTCCCACCATGTGACATCGTCAATTCCTAACCCTATACCCATAGAATTGGAATTTTTATTTTGTGTCCCACATGAAGTTTTGATGTGGGGGGGATCCATTTTAGGATTTCCCACCATGTGACATCGTCAATTCCTAACCCTATACCCATAGGATTGGAATTTTTATTTTGTGTCCCACATGAAGTTTTGATGTGGGGGGGATCCATTTTAGGATTTCCCACCATGTGACATCGTCAATTCCTAACCCTATACCCATAGGATTGGAATTTTTATTTTGTGTCCCACATGAAGTTTTGATGTGGGGGGGATCCATTTTAGGATTTCCCACCATGTGACATCGTCAATTCCTAACCCTATACCCATAGGATTGGAATTTTTATTTTGTGTCCCACATGAAGTTTTGATGTGGGGGGGATCCATTTTAGGATTTCCCACCATGTGACATCGTCAATTCCTAACCCTATACCCATAGGATTGGAATTTTTATTTTGTGTCCCACATGAAGTTTTGATGTGGGGGGGATCCATTTTAGGATTTCCCACCATGTGACATCGTCAATTCCTAACCCTATACCCATAGGATTGGAATTTTTATTTTGTGTCCCACATGAGGTTTTGATGTGGGGGGGATCCATTTTAGGATTTCCCACCATGTGACATCGTCAATTCCTAACCCTATACCCATAGGATTGGAATTTTTATTTTGTGTCCCACATGAAGTTTTGATGTGGGGGGGATCCATTTTAGGATTTCCCACCATGTGACATCGTCAATTCCTAACCCTATACCCATAGGATTGAAATTTTTATTTTGTGTCCCATGTACATCCTACTTCATGTTGTACACAGGCTGAGGAGGCCTCTTTTGGAGGCGAAACGCGTACTTTAACACTTTGGAAGTGTTGGACTTTTGTTTTATATGCTTTTGCACCGTGATTGAAGAGTTCGAGATTAACTTTGTGGATTTTGCTTTTCAAAAACGAGGGTGAAAACATCCAAGGCGATTTTATTAACTACAAGTGGAAGATTACCCGCCGTTAGAGATGCCTAACAACAATCGTGCCAAGTTTGAATTGTCCAAAGTGCCGTCGGAGTTGAAAAAGACCACTTTGGACCACCTCTTATCCTATCGCACTTACAAGCAGAAGGAGTTCGCCCATAAGAAACTCAGGCATCAAATGCTCAACGATTTCAAACCTAAAGAATCTACCTTTCGAGACGGCACGCAAATTGTGAAACACGTGGTCAATGAAGATCTCCAACACACATTGCATCAAAACGAATGTGAACTTCGGCTCCAATTCCACCAAGACGATGTGGATAATGCAAAGAAAGCGGCGGACGTGGCACAACAAGAGTTCTTGTCAACCACACGCTCGCACTTTGAGGCAAAGGACACATTGGTGAAGCAATACAAATTTGGAGACTTTCTACAAGATGATGCGGATGTGCTTATGGCACTTGATACACAATATGATGGCACCGTATCGGCGCTTCGTGACCACATGAAACACGAGTTGGAAGCTGTCATAGCACAAGTGGTTGATGCACGGCGCAAGATTGACTTTGAATGTGAGAATGCACACCAAAAATACTTGGACTTTCATGCTAAAAAATTGGTGGACCGTTCAATACGCATTCAAAATGAAACCGTACGCAAGGAGGTGGAGAAGGCGTTAGCACAAGACGAAGTCGTCCAAAATCAACAAGAACAAATCAAAATGTTGACCGAGGCGATGAAGTTGCTCATGCAGGACAAAGGGCGTGGCGGATCAAAAAACGGGCAGCAACGTGGTGGTGGCGGCGGAGACAAAAAGCGAAGCAAAACCCCACCGCCGCGTCAACCTCGGAAACCCTCCACACCCCGATCCAAGAGCACGAATTCTCCACGAACTCCACGTGCGACGACGCCATCATCATCCACGGGCAACAAACGCAAAAAGCTAACAACAAGTGGCAAAAAACGAAACGCAAAGCGACATGGCAAAGGCAAAGGCGGCGGACCAAAAGGCAAGAAGCAACAAGGGTGAAAGATGCACTCAACGTGAGATTGCATGTACAAACTCTCAAAGGGGACGCGGTGGAGGAGCCACCGCCGTACCTCAAACTCTTGTTGTCCTTGGGACCGAAATATGTCCCCCATCCCCACCCGCCTCACTTTGTGCCACGTCTCAAAGCTATTCGCCATGAATGTGAGGAACTGGCTCGCATGTTGGGTTGGTCCGCGTTTTTTGAAAAGAAAAAGCGAGATGGCCATTATGACGATCCAGACTTTCGCACCACACTACCATACAAGAAGTTGTTTCGCCCGAAAGGTACTTCACTCCCGATTAAAGTGATTGAAGAAATTCCGGAAGCATATTCGATCATTGAAGCGGAAGTGAAGCGTGCGGAGGAAGATAGTCTTTTGTGCATTGATTATCTTCGGTCCAAACCGTTGTATCGACGTGGCATTGCTTTTAAGTCGTCCCTCGTTGACTCGTATCGTAAGGATACCTTGGTTGTGGGCGCCGATAAGGACGGTTCATCGGTATGCATTTCAAAACAAACTTACATGCGTGAGGTGAGCAACCACATGCAGAGTGAGGTGTACCGCAAATTGGATGGTGATACAAACACATGGGAAGAGAAAGCAAAAGCATGGATGGAATACCTACATATCCTCATTCGTTCGGTTATGCCAATGAATTTGGAAAAAGTGATTTTGAATTTCCTTGATCAATCAAAGACCCCCGTGCTTGCAAAGTTTTATTTGTCGTGTAAGACACACAAGTCTCTTTCCCTCAAGAAAGATGGAGGTTGGGCATCTCGCCCCCTTGTGGGATTGTACCGATGGTGCACCACAAGCGCCTCCATTTTACTATCTATTGGTGGCACAATTTTGTTAAAATGTGACAGTGATCGCGACGCTTTGAGGACCCCACTCCGTGATACCAGGGATGTGTTGTCACATTTACACCATGAAGACGTGCAACACTTCACAAGAATGTCCACGGTGGATTTCTCTTCATTGTATACAACTATAAAGTGGTCCGACGTTTCACTTGCCTATCGTTATTGGCATGCATGGTACAAGCAAGACGGCAAAACCATGAAAGTGATGTCGGAGGAAGAAGCGGAATTCATGGACATGCTTTTTACTCCCATGTCCATTGAGTCATTTCGTATGTACAACCCGCTCTTCCCTTTTTCAACCCTTGAGTACTCACCCGTTTTAACAATCGGCGAGTTTCTTTTACACGTGATTTTCACTCATTGTGTGTTTGAAACCCCCGGACTTGGTGTTTATGTTCAACTTTCGGGATGGGCGATGGGCACAAATGCGGCGCCCACGTGGGCCAATTTGGTGCTTCGTTTTTACGAAAGCCGTGTCCCACCCCCAAGCTCCCATGTGATGACTCGTTTCATTGATGACGGTCTTGTCCTCCACCACCCCGATGTTACTCGCGAGCAATTACTACAAGACATTCAAAGTCTATATCCTCCACATTTGAAGTTAGAGTTTGAAGTGTTCAATCGTATGACAAACATTCCTTACATGGACTTGTTAATTGTCAAGGTGAAGCCACTTGAAACAAGTGTGTACTTTAAACCGACCCATACTTGTTCATACATCCCGTGGGGTTCTAATACACCACGGCATGTGAAGTTAGGTTGGGTCACCGGTGAATGCATTCGTTTTTTACGCCTATGCTCTCATGAACACTATTTCAATGCATGTTGGTCTAGACTCCAAGGAGCTCTTATGAGACTAGGGTATCCTAAACATGCATGGCGAAGAGCACCAAGACAATGGAGTGATAAGAGGAGGTATGTACATGACCGCCGCAAATTGGATGAGATTGTGCACGCCGTTCGAGTGCCATATCATCCATCTATGCCAATTCCTTGGGCTGCTATGTTTTCCCGAATTCGTTATAAACTATTACCGTCAATACCAGGTTTGCAAGTGCGAGTCACTTTGAAGTCTTCTCCTAATTTACGCATATTATTTCACGCACGGCGAATGCGAGCATTGAAAGATGAACTCTAAGTGCGTGCGGCGACATGCGATTCCATCTGTCGCGCATCTGATTGTTGAATACACCGTTCGATTTGGTTTTTCTCGTCCAGTTCAGTTCTCTGCTCCATTTTCCGTGAGATTGCTAGTTTTCCTTTCTGTTGCTACGCGCGCACGCTGCCTGATCTGCGTGCGCGCACGCAGCACAGGGCGCGAGAACACAACAGCAGCGAAGATTTCACGACTCTGGCCCCGCTATTGTTAAATCGCGTACCCACATGAAGTTTTGATGTGGGGGGGATCCATTTTAGGATTTCCCACCATGTGACATCGTCAATTCCTAACCCTATACCCATAGGATTGAAATTTTTATTTTGTGTCCCATGTACATCCTACTTCATGTTGTACACAGGCTGAGGAGGCCTCCTTTGGAGGCGAAACGCGTACTTTAACACTTTGGAAGCGTGGACTTTTGTTTTATATGCTTTTGCACCGTGATTGAAGAGTTCGAGATTAACTTTGTGGATTTTGCTTTTCAAAAACGAGGGTGAAAACATCCAAGGCAATTTTATTAACTACAAGCGGGGTCGGTGTGTCCCTCGTGACCCGCCCGGCAGCAGCGGCTATTGTCCCAGCCTAGACTTTTGCACCTGGCGCACGACGGTGCCCCATGCTCCAAGCAGAGTGCGCCCTCCGTGCCACTGCCCGCCCCCGCTGGGCGGCTGCGAGCGGGACGCCTCTGGGCGGCGCCCGTGGGGGCCTCTTGGCATACGGGAGTAGCCCCCGCCGCCCCTCGAGGGGGCGTGGAAAGTGGTACATAAGAAAACGGTGGCCCAGCAGCGGCCGCATGCGGGTGGGCGCTCGCAGGCGCCGGACCCACGCCCCGGCAGTGGGTCGCCAGGCGGATAAGCTGCAGCATCACCTCGTGGCGCGCCGCAAAGAACGGGCGGGCCGAAAGCCCCGCGCACACACGGCGCCCCAATGGGAGGAGTGAGCATCAGCGCCCCAGCACGGCCCCGCCAAGCAGCGTGCCGGCCACTAGGTGGCGCTCCGACCGGCCTGCTGCCTTGCGCAGGACTTGGGCTCGCTCCGCCAGCGGCAGGCGCGTTCCCCGCAGCCGGTGGTCCGAGGAGCCTGGGAGCGCCCGCCCCACAAACGCCTCATAGTCCAGGGCCAGCTCAGCCCAAGAGATGTCCGCCGGCCCCGGCATCCACGACAGTGCCCGGGCCCACCGGCCCAAGTCCCGGATGAAGTCCCGGGGCCACCGCCAATCCGGCGGGGTCCCCGGCCGGAGACGTGGCTGGTGGCGGATTGTGTCCCCTAGCAGGGGGCCGACAAAGTCATCCCAGAGGTAGGGGTTGCGGGGCCGCGGACGCGGCCGGTCCGGGGAGAGGGAGTCCCCGTGGCCCGGTTGGTCCCCCTGGCTAGCTGCCATGCGGGCAACGAGGACCGCCAGTATGCCGTAAAGTCGGTACAGGAACTTGTCCACGAGTCCTCGGTCCACCCCCTGCGCCAGCCAGAGGGGGAATAGGCCCACCTTCCGTAGGCAGGATGGCCACTGGTCCGGCGGCCCCGGGTGGCGCATTGCCGTCGCCGCATCGCTGAGCCAGGGCCGCCATGTCTCTCTCTCGCACTTTCCCACTCCAGGCAGTCCCAAAGGACGTGGACTTCAACCTCATGTGCCGCGCCGCAGTGCGGGCACGTGGAATTGGTTTGCACGCCGTGGCCCGACCCCCTGGCCGCTGTTCACAACGCCCCGGGCATGAGGCCGCGCAGCAGTGACTTGTCCAACTCAATGGAGGTGGCCCGCAGTGCCGCGCGGCAGGCCGGGCACCGCGCCTCAAGCAGGCGCAAGGAATGGCAGCGAAGGCTTTCCCGGACCCGGTGTTGGAGCGGGTGTAGGGGCTCCTGTAAGAAGTGTGGCGGGTGCTCTTGCCCCGGGACGCCCCAGCACCATGAGCCCTCACGCGCGCTCCAGCCAAGGGTGGCCGCCGTTCGGAGCGCGCGCCCGTCCGGGCCCGTCCCGGGAGGGCGGCCACCGGACTCCCGGATAGCCTGGGTGAAGACCATGGTGACTCCCGGCCGCCGGGCCCCTTACAACACACCGTGAAGATCATCTCCTTGGCCCGGGACAGGCGCGTGGCTCCCCAAAGGGCCAGCGCGACCGCTGTCTCCGGTCCCCGGAGGTCCGGTTCCGTCACCGACGCGATGGCTACTCCATGGAGCGCCAGTGGGGTCACCAGCGTGCTGATAGCCCGCTCCCGGCGGTCATAGGTGGAGAGGTGGGGGAGGAGGCGAAGGGCGCTCTGTCCCGCTTCCAAGCGCTGGGACAGCACTGGCCCCGTGACCCTGGAGCCCCCAATGGCGATGTCGACGCCGAGCTGGCGGAAAGTCGCCGCCAGCCAGATGGGGACTCCCCGGGCAGGACTGCCGGGGCGCCCTGTTCCCCGTGGACCCAGGAGCAGGATTTGTCCGTGCCGATGTCTTGGCCTGTGATCTGCAGCCACTCCTCCGTCGCGGGGACCGTCCCCCCGAGGGCGGCCGCGCCCAGGGCCACCGCCTGGGTGTCATCCGCATAGCCCGACGACCCCAGCGCAGCGTACCCGGGGCCTACGTCCTTGAGGGGGAGTGGGGCCCCCGGCTCCACGTTCTCCGCCGCGTCCTCATCTAGAACGGGGGGGAGGGCGACCATCCGGGCGCACACCTGCCAGCTAGCAATCCACCTCCCATTTCCAGATCGCGGTGAGTACATTTACCACGATCAACTACAGGGGGCACCCCTGGAGGATGCCGTTGGTGGCATGCCACCACAGGCCGAGGGCCCCGGCGATCTTGAAAGCCTGGCGGAGCTGCCTATACATGACCCCGAGGGCACGGCACGTGCCCGGGTCCATGCTCAGCTCCAACACCAGGGCCAACACGAGCGCCCAGGGGATGAGATTGAAAAACGTGACTAGTCGACCCTCATCCCCGCAAAGGCCCATCCACGGAGGCGACACAGCTCCAAGAGGACCTCCGTCACCGCCGGCCCATCCAGGGCGCTCATGGAGGGGCGGAAACCAAAGGCCGCCGGCTGGGCCCAGGACTCCTGCCACGCAATGGCGCCCGCCAAGCGCAGCCACAGCTGG